>JAGFPH010000029.1:105920-172773 GCA_018207615.1 Philaenus spumarius
ATTCGGATCATACATAAGAAATAAAATTTCATCTCGTCCGTAAACAAAACTTCTGGCGCCTTCCCAGTCGTTCCTCACGGGAAGATTTGTAAATGTCTTCCAGGACATGTTGGATTCGAACAGCCCAAATAAATCAAGCGTGACGTTAACCGACATTTTGTCTCACAAAAACTGCACACCATGGTTATAAATCAAGTTGATGGCTATGTTTATGAGTGTAACAAACCTAATTACAATAGACTGTTGTACTGATTAATAAGACACGCAAAAAGTATAACCTAATTAGTCCAGAGGACGGACTCTCGATAACGCTGGCAGTTTTACGAGTTTTTAGTTGGTGTCAAGCCTTGAGTCGCTTCTCTAATTAGTCCCGTTGTACTTAAACCTGGACACATCTTAACTTTGGTGAAAAAATGTTAACAGCGTACATGTGTCTTTTATTAATTTGCTTGGCAGTGTTTAATGTTTAATTATGATGCTCATTAGAACTAGAAAGTTCTGTAGTAAATGTTTTTATAGGTTATAATTACTGCAGGACAAATCTACTTTATTGGGTTTTAAATTTTAGTTTTTAAGACCGTATAAGCAGTTTTATACTTTAAGGGTATTTTTATTTCAAATACAGCACTGACTCATTTAATATTGTGTTTTATAAATACAACGGGAGGAGGCCCTGCACGATTCATACCAAACTCCTTTCCTACAAACGTTTTATAGAACTACTGTACACACCCTTTCCTCTATCAATTTCTTTTTAATTTAAGTATAAGATAATCATAACCTAAAAGCTGAAAGTATTAAATGCCTGGCTCAAATGATTATAGGTTTAAAATATGACAGGAGGTACAGCAATGGTCTGCAAATTTTACGAATTATGAAATCAGCCGTTAATGGAAATGCCACCATTTCTCAGTAAAACTATAAAACTAGTTTAGTGGTTTTGAGTAATCAGATAATTGTTATACCTATGAATTTTAAATCGCCAAATTGTATTTGGTTTGAAAATTTATAGGCCTACATTTTCTTTTCATTATTATTTATCAATATCAGTATCTTTCCCTTAAACACGAGGCCATACTGTTTAAGCTGGCATACAATAGACCTGTGCACAGTTTTCATGTATATTGCTTACCATATTTTGTAATTATATAAATTGATATTCTGTAGGCCTACTCGTAAAAGTCTACTTTGAAGAGCTAACTTCTAGTTAGATAGGCCCCTATGATGTGTGTAATAAACGCACAGATAGGAATATTTTTATTTCATTACTAAAATCGGGCAAATAATAAAATGTAAATAGTAAGTAAATTTACTGCTCCACGAAAGCAATAATAAATATATAAAGTACATGCGAAATATATGTGGCGCTGAAAGAAAAGTCTGCAGTGAACGCTCACACATTTTGAAAAACTGTCGTAAAACAATACAATACAATATTTTTATTTTTCTTGTAAACGTAATTAAACACATTAAACGTAATGTGCTAAATGTAATTAGCAATAGTCCATTTGTTTGTTTAAGTTACCTTAAAATTTAACATTTAAATTCATTTACATCGGAATTCATATATTCCTCTAACGAGTAGGCCTAGTAGGTGCTTTGTTTCAGGAAATCAGATATACACAGTTTAAATTTATTTTCTGTCAAAGATTGAATAGAACATGGAAGCTTATTATATAGCTTAATTTGTTGGAAACTGTGGCTTTCATGTGATCTCGTAAGTCTCTTAAGAGGAGGGGTAAACAAATCCTGTTTATTTCTAGTGTTATAACTGTGTCTTGAAATAGTTTGAAATAGTCTTGAAATATTAGACATAGTTTATAGGGTGGAGTTACTAATTTTTTAAATCCTCCCAAGTTTGTATTAGTTTATATATCTAAATTAACAGCAAAACTTTAAAACTTTTTCAATAATTAAAATTAAAACTTTTCTAAAAATTGTGTTAAAAAATAAATTAATAGGGATGACAGGTTATGTTTTGGGCTTATCAACAACAGGGGCGGATACAGGGAAAGGGTCATATGGAAGTCAAGACCCACAAACAATTTTTTTAAGGCCTGATTTTATGTTTAATTTAACCCTATAAACGCCAGACAACACTATAATGTCGCCTCAGCGCACCGAGCAAGTGGTAGACAACACTATTGTATCGTCTGATTGTTTAAATAATCCACCCACTAAAAATCATCCAATCTCAATATAGCAAAAAAACATTGGAAAGGAAATGAGTTAGACATTAATTTTTTGTATTTACGAAATTTGTTCTAAAACCTATATTTGCATATGTAGTTATCGTTTTAAAATTGTAGATGTCTAATTTGAAAGCGCTAGCTAACGCCACGCGAGAAAACACAAAGAAAAGACACAAAACTTGTCACTTTTCTAAGGCTCATAATAGTTAGACAGACTTGTTTTGAAAAGAATATAAGGACACCTTTGGATTCGTCAAGATTTAAACTTTTTAACACTGCCGTCCAATAATCAATCATACATATGTAATTATTTATATGAAGTGTTTCAGTTATTTGATAAATAATAATAAAAGGTAACAATTTGACTGGTCGGTTGACAGACTGAACTTAAGTTGGTTCAAAAGGTCATTCATCATCCCTACAATTTTATCTTTACAGCAAACAACGCTCGTCGAGCGTATTAATTTAACATACGCCCTTTAATTGAAGGTTGACAGTTTGCACGCCAAAATATAAGATAAAACATAGAGAGAGCTTTTTATAGACGGATCATTGACAAGGCATCAATCACAGGGTATCAGGTGTAAACACTGAATAGGTTTTTGTTTTTGCACCAAAGCTAAGTGAAATATGACAGCCTAGATAACTCCGGACCATCAAATTGTTTACCTATAACATATGTCTGGTTGTCCATCCATCATAGAGCGACACCTGGTGAGTATGTCTGGAATACTAAATATTGATGCGGGTTTAACTTGCAAGTCCTTCCTGCCTATTAATTATAACCTAACCTATACGGGCACGGTCGCTACGTCGCTACTGCAATACGGGCTAAAAAGGTGACACAAGCTACTTCATACGGCGACAGTAATAAAACTATATATAATAAATGTATTAGCACAGTAATTGATTTACCTTTTATATTTGGTATCAGGTTTCCTTCTATGTTACATTTTGATGAAGAATTAAGGGAGATATCGTTTAGCGACAAAAACACGTTTGAGATATAGAATAATATATATAAGAATAGGAGAAATTAAGCATTTAGTTACATTCCACGTCCTAGTTTACAAAAATCAAACCAATACCGTATTTTTAAATTAAACTTAATCTTCGTTAATTATCTGTGTTTCAGTGGAAGTATCTTCTACATTTTCAGTAATACATTTGTAAACAAGTGTTAGTTTTAAAAATAAATTCTTTATAGATAAGACTGAGATGAACAAATTAAATGGTGTTAGCATTATGGTAATGTCTAACTGATCCAATATACCGGAGACGCAGCAGATGCTGAAGTTAACTAACAATTTGCTCTTCACCGCAACTATAACCATCCGTGATTTATAAATCCAGCCTTGACCAATTATTTAGCCATAGATAGGATCGCAGATAGATTCTATCATTTGAAGAAAGGAAATCCTCTTTCATTACATGTTGGCGAAACTTTTTCTTTCTCTGTGAAATAAATTAAAAGAGAAGGGTTGTATTCATATTTTATTTTTATTTTATCATTATCTCAACGTTACTGTCATAAAAATAGATCTTTTAGTGTATCACGAGAGGAGCGGGTAAGGCATGAATATAAAACACTAATTGGCTACTTGATGGAATAAACTTTGAACTCAAAATCGCACAACTAATACGTTTATTAACTCAAACGTGTTTCAACGACAAAGTCGCCATCTTCAGTTATGCACTAGTTGCAATAGTCAAACTACAACTATATTAGTTATAAGCATTAAGACAGGTCCATAATATTATTACCTTATTAAAGGTATTAAAGCAATGATTTAACTTTAAATTTTCATTAATTCTTGATTTTTCAAGATTAGGCCTATTACTAGTTTTAGTTTATGTTGCATCGTTAGGCCTATGATTATATTGCCATTCTATAGAAACAGGAATTACATTTTTACACTTCTATCAAACTTTAAACATAAGTTTGCTTTTTTATAAATGTTGTGAGTATATTTTATGTTTTGTATTTTAGTAAAGTTAACCACACAATAAACAAACTTATCTTGTAAATAAATAGTTTAACCTCAATAATGTCTAGCTTAAAATTAACTAGAAAATTCCGAAATACTAACTGTGGTTTATACAGGGTGATTCACGAAGATATGCAGAATCTTTGGGAGCTCATTCTACATGTAAAAGTAAATAAAAAGGAAAAAGTATATAAACATAGGTCCGGAAACGTTTTCCAGATATCCGCCATTTTGTTTTACAAAATAATTCATGTCTAGAGAAATGTTTGATTGATTGAGTTCAAACTTGGAGTGAAGTTTCACCTAACAATGATCTATCACACGAAAAATAAGCGATTATATCCAATCAAGTTCAAAAATATCAAACCTAAATTACTCAAAAACAGCACATTTGCAATCATTACTCGTTTAAAAATGCAAATACACAAGTTCACTACATTTAAGACATTTACTTATAATTTCTGTCTGCCCTGTCATTGTACCTTGAACGATTGTAGCCCCTACACTGTCCGTCGCACTATTACATCAAAGTCAGCAATTTAATTGTTAAAGTAAGGTATGACCATTGTTTATTACGTAAATATTTTATTTTGCTTTAGTTGCTATTAAATTATACTTTAAATTTACTTACAGAATCGCTTTGTCTACAATCTATAACAAAAGATTAGCCTAAGCTTAAAATAAACCTTCATAGTTCTGAAAATAAGGTCAACAAGAGTATTTCCCACTACGAATAAGTTCCATCATCGGGCCTAATAAGAGAAAGAGCCAAGTTATAAATCCATCGTAAGCGGAACATTAAAGTTTTAATAAATCGTTACTAAAGTTACAATGATACGATAAGTAGATATTGGTAATGTTAGGTTTCAGTTCTACATACACAGTGACCAACTGTTAATAGTAAGAGTGTTATAATTCCTTCATTGTTACTGATCCTTTATTGTTTTATGGTTGCCATGGAAATGCGTAGATAATACACACACATACAATATTAATCCCATTCTTTATTATTTACATTGTATTTACTTTTGCCATCTCTCCTAGTTGTGGTGTTTGATTACAACTTTGAAAATGAGAAAACGAACGAGATGTTAGGTCATGGCTAGCCTAGGACTTGGTAGTGGTTGTAATTTCCTCATAGTTTTAGTTAATTTTAAAATATGATATTTTACAATCATTTTATAAGCTCAATCACTTTTGCAAACTTATGGTGAATTATTAAAAATGTAACCCCTCCATATCTCCAAAACTATTGACCGCAACAAAAAACGTAAAGAACTATTTTTGTTGAGAATTAACGTACTTTAAAAAGTTATAGAACAAACTAAGCTCTAAAGTTAAGATTTACGAGATATTTTCAAAAACCTGGAAAACACATACTAGTCTTTACTCCTTCCACCTTCCACCTATTGCTGTGGAGACTTATTACCACATCATCTGTTAACCACATGAGCAAAGTGTAATGAACAATAATCAGACCTTTGTTTTTTTGATTCCCCAGTTTTTTTTTTTTAATAATAATTTTACTGTACTACGGATTGAAATCTACAAATATCGAAATAACTGTTAATTTAGATTTTGCCTATATAAATGCTATAACACCTATATTATTTTATTAACAAACTTAATAATATTCTTCAAAACGTCATCTTTAAAGATCTTTCCTTTTAATCTTAATAATATTCCTAAGGTCAAATTGTGCCCTAAGCTTTAAAGACAGTAAATAAATTGAATTTAAAATAAAAAATCATCTAATTACCATTCCTTTATATTTGTGTAACACATTAGTTTATAAAATACATTGGGTCTTTTTTAGAAGGACCACCACTCTTAAAAAAATGTATATAGAGTCAGAGTAAAAAAAAATAACTAAACTGTTAATTAGTAATATTGAAGTAAAATAACACATATTACTTAATTGTACTTTTGTAAACATTTATAAGTTAATAACATTAATTAGGTAGCCTAATTTCTAACCTATAGTCTTTAGCCACATTATGTTTAATAAAGCAATTTTATAAAACAGAAATGCAAGCATTAAAAAAAGCCCGAATTTCTAACTTATAGTCTTTAGCCACAGTATGTTTAATTAAGTAATTTTATAAAACAGAAATGCAAGCAATAAAAAAATAGCCTGAATTTCTAACTTATAGTCTTTAGCCACAGTATGTTTAAATAAGTAATTTTATAAAACAGAAATGCAAGCATTAAAAAATAGCCTGAATTTCTAACTTATAGTCTTTACCCACAGTATGTTTAGGCCTAAGTAATTTTATAAAACAGAAATGCAAGCATTAAAAAAAATAGCCTGAATTTCTAACTTATAGTCTTTAGCCACAGTATGTTAATTAAGTAATTTTATAAAACAGAAATGCAAGCATTAAAAAAAGGAGCCTGGATTTCTATCTTATAGTCTTTAGCCACAGTATGTTAATTAAGTAATTTTATAAAACAGAAATGTAAGCATTAAAAAAATAGCCTGAATTTCTAACTTATAGTCTTTAGCCACAGTATGTTAATTAAGTAATTTTATAAAACAGAAAAGCAAGCATTAACAAAAAGGTTTAAAGGTTGTCGTTAAAATGATAAGTAAACGAAGTATTGGGTTAAAAACATACATGAACACACGTGAGCCACAGTTCGCGTATTTTTTAAACTGAATTAAATGTTCCCAAAGTGTTGTGAAGTGTATTAATTGTGAACTTAATGTGTATATGTTTTCATTTACCAAATTGACGCGCATCAACGAATGCAAGATATAAAATACAAATCTAGGTTTGATAATGCCTGATAAAGAGGCGAAACGATGTAATCTATAAAAAGAAAAAAGAAAAGAAAAAAAGGACTGTGAGCTGTAAGTACAAAAAATAGTTAAACATAGTAAACGAATTACATAAAACCAATGAAACCAGCTCAGTTTGAAGTCTAACTTTTTGTAAATCTTGAAAAACTTTTTCGTGAAATCAATGCCATCTATACTTTGTATAGAGAGAATGTACAACGACAGGAACAAAGTCATTCACCGAGTGTAACTTTACGACTTGTTTCCTCTATCACTCAGTCAACTGATAACCCGAGATTTTATTGACTTTTGCAGCTGGAGTTGTAAAACAGCTGACTTGATCAAACAAATCTGACTTCAGTTAATGCCGTACGTTCTTCTACCTTGGGAATAATATTTCAAGTCAGTAACTTCAGCGACAACTTGCATATTAATTTTATTGGAAAATGTATAAAAACATCTCGCTTTTAGAGATTATATTAAAACTAGCCTTGTCTTTATATTTAACCCCCGACACAAACACGTGTATCTGTGTAATTGTACATCTGTCTGTGGCATCGTAGCTCCTAAACGGATGGACCTATTTTGATTTTGTTTTTTGTTTGTTTGAAAGGTGATCGAGATTGTTCTTAGCTATGCTTCAAGGAAATCTGATCAGCCGTTCGTTTTTTTTAATGTTTAATGTATCTGTTATTTACTTCACCAATTCCATGTATTTATGGAAAACCGCACAACCGCAGAAGCCTAATTATTGACCAGAATTATCAGGGCCGGTTTAAGAGGAAATGACGCCCGCTGCGTACATGAAATAATGCGCCCTTTACTATTATTTTAGAAAATGTTACATTTTGTTTAAGCGAATTTAAGAGGTATATGATAATAGTTGCCGGAAATAATATTTTTGCGTGAAATTAAATACTTTAATTTTTCAAAATTTTTCTCGCGAACTTGTGACATTGAACTTTTATAATCAAAGAGTTTGTCTGACGTATTAAAATATTATTACATAAAATTCAGTTTACAAGCTTTGGCCTGTGCAAATTGCCCAATTGTTTTGGACAGATCAAGCTGACGTCCTATTTCGTTTTTCATCGACAACTTGGTTTAGTTTAATTATACCACATAATTAGATCAAACGGATAAAACATCTCACGCATTCAACCTATACATAGCCTGCCGGCCTAGAAAGTTGGTCAACGCATAGCGAAACCGTGGGAAATCGGCGTATTCAAGTCCACAAAAATGTCTGTATTTCCCACGACTGTACGAATAGAATCGTAACAGTAAATGTGGTTTACTTTAGTATACTTTCAAAAAAATCAACATGTAAAAAGTTCTATTGAACAGTAGCGCTTTTGTAGAAAAATAATTAAATTAGGGTATAGAAAGTTAAATTAATACATTTTAAAGTAAATTTCAAATCGACAAACTATGTAGGTGTTCAATAATCTTTTGGGAAAAATAAATATAGTAGAAATTGAGTAACTTTTAAAATATAAGGCGTCTATTGGAAATAATTGCTCCCCAAAATTTGGCGTCCCGGGCGATCGCCCTGCTCGCTCCGCACTAAAACCGGCCCTGCTTAGGCCTCATTTATGCACGCAATTTGTGTCACGCTATAGTGCAACATTGGTTAATGTTGAAATGTTTAAAAAACGTACGATTTCAATGCGCGCATTTTCCAGTATTGCCTACGGAATGTTCCTCTTTCGCTTTATTCGATCAAATATTGTTTATTGTCTATATTGTTTATTGAGGATCGACAGTTTTTTAATTCCTTTAAATTAAAATAAGTGTAATATCGTTTGATGAATTGGTGGTTTATTTTAAAGGTGTTATTGAAATTGAAGCGACCTAGTGCAAGGGATAGCGTTTTCTACTTCAGAAATGTTAGCAATTACTCTAAGGTTAGGACAACAAACTGCACAAACAGAACAATTTATTTATTTGGATTTAAAATCCAAACAAGGAGATAACTTGTACATTTTAAAGGAATTTGTCGATACTTAAACGTTTTAGTCAAAATGAATGTTACTTAAAATGTTAATGTAAAATAAACATAAATAATAAAACAAAATAAAGGAAGTGTAAAAAAAACAAACAAGATAAATGATGCCAGCTAGATAACGTTGGCAGCACTGCTCAGCAAAGTCGCGCGAGAAAGTTGTACGTTTCTTAAACGGTAGGCCTACCATTTAGCGCAATGTACTTAGACAAGTCGCGCGATTTAAAAAGTCGTCCGTTTTCTAGGAGAGAGCTACATGATTTAAAAATCGCGCGATTCGAAAAATCGTACGTTTTTAAGTCGCGTGCATAGACGTTACCATTTAACTCAATGCTGCTCTAAAACGCGCGTGCTTATGTCGCGCGTCACGAATTCTTAGGTTAGGCCTAGACTGATGAATTACCATAGCTACCAATTGAATAAAATAACAGATAAAACAGCTGTTTGCTCTAATATTTTTATTAACACCTGATTTCACACTTTGAAACAACTATTTGTATTTCTAACTTTTAGATTAGGTTTTTATTAAAGTGTAGACCTGAACCTTGCTGGTTCTTTTAACCTTTATTATAACTGCTGTTATAAAATATACGAAATAATTTGATTTTAACATTTAACATTATTTACCATCTTAGCTTTGGCGTTATTATTAATCCTACACCTTTATTATAAAGAAAACATAACATGATTATGTGTATAGAAGGTTCTAACGGTGTTGGCGTGCGGAGCACGCATGGTTTCCCCTAGTCTTCTATATAAATAAAAATGTAAATGTTCGTTTGTTTAAAATCATAAATCTCCGAAAGTTCTGCTTTGAAATTTTGACACAAATTTTCATTTGAATACACGAGTGTTTTTATAAACATTTTGAAAAACATCGCCATTGTTAGACGTAAAAACAACACAAACTGTACTCAATATTTTACGGCAACGGGAATACCATACTAAATAATAATTAAAATAAGTTTATTGTTGATACAGTAATCAGTTGTTTGCTCTATTTCCATTAACAACTGATTTCAAACGTTGAAACAATTATTTGTATTTCTAACTATTAGGTTAGGTATTTGTTAAAGCGTAGACCTGAGCTTGCTGATTCTTTTAACCTTTATTACAACTGCTGTTATAAAATATACGAAATAATTTGATTTGGACATTTAACATTATTTACCATCTTAGATTTGGGGTTATTATTAATCCTACAACTTTATTACAAAGAAAACATAACATGATTATGTGAATAGAATGTTCCACGCAGGGGTCTCTCCTAGTTTTAAATAAAACTTAAGTATCAAAGAGTCATGTTATGCAATACAAAAAACACTTTAACAAATTTGCAGTCCCATTTTAAGGCTAGTCTTAGTGAATTTTTGCTACACATATCGATAGAAGTATATTTCATGCCATTTCCGTTGCTATTTTTAATGTCATAATTCTCACTCGAAGCCCACAACCTTGAAATTTAGGCTACATATCTTAATTTTTCTGTTTTTTTAAATTGACAGACAACAATATAGAATTGCACTTCAAAGAATGCTTAAATAATACAACCTAAACAAGTAGGCCTAATAGTGTTATCCACGCAATTGGTGATAACAATTATTTAATAAATCAAATATTATTAGAGAACAGAAAGCAAAGAATTTATATTAGGACACTCTATTGCATCCAAAGTAAGTATTTTGGTATTAACTTAATAACGTTATTTGTAATAAGCGAAGGATTAGATACTTTTCAAAAGCGGAAGTTTTCAGTTATACCATTGAAGAAAGAACACTATAGTGTTGTTTCTTCAATGGTTATACTAGCGAACTTATTAAAAACAGATTAAACAAGCGTTGTTCGTTTTGATAACAGACGGGCCTAATTTTATTTAGCGTATATTTTGTTTTAATGTACATCCAGGCATTCCATTATTTACGAGTGTGTATTTCCTATTAACCACTATTTGAAGAACGGGCAGTAAAACTGACATATCAGATTCAAACTGATACACAAGCCAGTTGGAATTAAATGTGTCAAAGATAAGACTTGTTTGACAGGCATTAGTCGTTTTGATAACATAGTTCCCATATTTAACACTTGGAGCGTGCGTAAATCTTCTTTTAATGTATATTCACACGTTCGTTTATTTACGAGCATTACGTTTGAACCATTATTTTAAAGACTGTATAATTCGCAAAGGAAATGCCATTATATAAGATAAAATACACACGCGCTTGTGTGATGGAATTATGTGCCAAAGACATTAAAGTTAGATGTTTGCCAACAGGCCTTATTCGTTTAGCGGAATTTAGTTCCTGCACCAGGAATGCGACCATACATTTTGTTTAGTAATAGCCTATAGAAAAAGTTGTTTAAACAATTTTATAAGAAAACATTTAGGGCCCCCTAACTTAATGTTTACAAAATTAAAAACAATACATGACTTAATTTTGGAAATAAATTTAAAGGGAAGTAGGCCTATAGGCTGATTTTCGCTTTGACAAAAGCTTTGAAAATAAATCACACTATTGTGACATATATGTGCGTATTTAAATAATTGTGTTTTCGTGGATTTGTTATTTACTAGTAGGCATACTCTCAGAGCCCTATTATTTAAAGACGTATCGATATTTTATTAATGTCCATAACGAATAGTAAAGTATGGCAGTCTCAATATGGTACGTTTATGGTGTTGGGATTGACAGGATCTGAAAGTTGGTACGTTTGTTTAAAATGTTAAGCCGTGATCTCACGGCGACACTACGTCGTGCAACGGTAGATGTGAAATTATTTTTGTATATCTATTTGAAACTATTTCGTTCCGGCTCATTCCAACTTTTACGACAACAAAACTTAAAGTTCAGTCAGTGAATTTCTAGTTAATTAACATGGAAATAGTGTCTAATGGATTGACGTTGAAGTTTTTAGATTTCTGTATGTGTATTCATAATAATATCCAGAATCATAAGGCATTAATAATAAAGTCTATAAATTTGGAGACAAAAAATAAATAGCATTAAAGAAATTGTCAGAGAAATGGATATGCCTTCTTTCACCGTTGGATAATCGAATTAATTTCAATTATTTTATAAGCGGAGTCCTAATTATAATTGCAATGACGTCTACGAATTTTTTTTTTTAAGGCATGGTTTAAAAATAGGACTAACCTGATATTTTATTCACTACATGAGTTATAAGTTCACTCAGTGACGTTTATATTGTTTAAATGTGTATTGTGTGTATGTGTTCGTGTACACACCACAGTTTATTGAGTTTATTGTATGACGTTAAGTGTAGACTTTTTTAAAGAGGGCCGCCATGATTGTTGAATGCAGGTAACATACTGTGACCAAAGCCTTTAAGTTAGAACTTCAAGCTATTTTATTTTTAATGCTTGCATTCCTGTAATATAAAATAACTTAATTAAACATACTGTGACTAAAAACTATAAGTTAGAACTTCAGGCTATTTTTTTTTTTTAGTGCTTGCATTTCTATATAAAACAACTTAATTAATGATACTAACTTATAAGGCCTATGTTTACAAAAGGACAATTAAGTCATTTGTGTTATTTTACTTCAATAGGCTATATATATATATATAACAATATATATATATGCTATATATATATAACACAAAAGACCCGTTTTGTGTTCTTGATAAGCGCGAAGCCTAATGTTGTCTTTGTGCAGATGAAACGGCCGAATCTAAATAACATTCAAAATTATTTATTAAGACCTGTACAGGTAAATACAATAAATATATTTAGAATAATAATTCAGAGGCTTGAAATATAAAATAAATAATTATCTCGTATAATAAGACCATAGAGAATAAACAAGATGAAATTCGAAAAGTGAACTTTTTTAAATATTAAACATACTAATTTTTCTTTCCATTTCGCGCTACATGTTTTTCTTTATGCCCTGAACTGCTCCTTACAATCTATGTTTATTTTTTTATTTCAATCTTTAAATAAAATAAAAATAATATTAGTAAAAAGAGATATTAAAAATTATAACAAATTTTTTCATTGTCATGGAAATAACAAACAATAACAAACAAATAACAAATAATCTAATAGCCAGCAAATTCCAATAATACTAAGGCCACATCGCATGCAGTTAAAGTACAATAGTACAAAAATAATTATTTTAAACTGTTTAACATTTCCTCAAATAATTCAGTTTATAGAAATATACTTTCTTTACTTTGAAAAATTTCACTGTATGAGCTCCATTAAGCCTACATTAAGCAGACGTTAACCAAATTCTTGTCGTAGACAATACCTCTAAATCTTGGAGACAGAATAACCTGTGTCCAAAAAAACCCCAACCTACCTGAGACTACGATCAGGCGACAGTAAATGACCGGATGTCTAGAAGGCAATTATTTATGAATGAACAACGTCCATGAATGAATGGCCACTACTACTACGCTAACGCTGTTTGACAATGATTTATTATTCTTTAAAATATCCCAAATATTTCCTTTTAGCGTGAAAGTCCATATTTAAAAAGCATTTCGGAAGTTATCTATTCACTGAATGACACCTTTGTTTTTAACTGGAACTTATTATTTTCTAAAAAGACACAAGTGTTGGTATAATAAATAGTTTCTCGTTTAAAAATAATTAGGTCAAATACGTTTACTAGAAAAGAGTCTTGCTTGCTTTGCACGCCAACGCAATACCAAGAACAGAATAAAGTAATATTTTAATCATTACTGTACCTCAAATAGTTTCCGAAATAAATCAATTAAAATTAAATGTGGTTTCCCCATAACAAAATAATGTTTTGACGTATGTCGTCTCCCATGTAAATAATTGCAATTATTGTGTATTCAATGTGGCGCCGGAAAAGAATATTTTTCTACTCGAACCAATGTTGTACCTCAAATTCGTATAGGTAAATTCTCTGTTTTATAATAAAGGTAAGATAATATAGTTAAATAAAATAATTGATTATGATTATAGTTTTGTCAATCTTCAGCTGATTGTTTTATTGTTGGTTTCATAAATAGTTTTAGAAAATATAGCTTATTTAGAGGCTGCAATCCAAGAAATTTTGTAAAACTAATTCCTAAATAGCTGCCTAAGATTTGTGCTCCTGATTTGTGCTTTTTATTTTTCCCTTTTTATTTCTAATACTGAGAACTGTAATCTTTAGCTAATGTAGCCTAATTACTTTTTTCTATTTAGTAAAGTTTAGCTCAACTCTTAACAATAAAGGTGAACTTTAGTACGGTAGAAATACAAAGACATTTTACTTTCTCACTATATTATAGTACAGAGAAAGTATAGTGATCGCAAAAAAATCGATGTTGAGATTTTTGTGGAAATATCCGTTTTGGGATCCCCTGAGCCCAAAAAAGTGTGTTTTACAAAATGTCTGCCTGTATGTCTGTGTGTATACAAAGCTAGAGAGAAATCTATTTAATCGATTTCGAACAAATTTGCACCAAACATGTCAATTAGGCCTGTATAGATGCAAGAAAAAAAGTTTTGAACAATTTTGAAAAACAAACCCCTTTTTGGCTAAAAACCCCAAAAAATCAGTTATAATTTTTTTATTAAAAAACGGCTCTAACGATTTTGATAAAATATGGCTTATTTGTAGCCCTTAATGTACCCTGCCATATGCAAAAAAACAGCATCTTTCTCAATTTAGCAATTCTCGTTTAGCTAATAATAATAATATTTACATTATTTGTGTTTAGTAATTCAATCTTGTACTTTCTTTAGCTCTCCTAAATTAATAATCAATTTTTAATTAACCTTTACGACATTCGAGGGTGTTCATCCAAATGTAAGCTTACATAAGCCTAAACTATATTATTTGCTTTTCTTTATAATATATTTATTATATTATGTGTAAAAGACACAATCCACATTCGTAAAAAAATATTATGCTGCAGAGAATTCTAATTTCTGAATCGCTCATAAGTGAAATGTTACGGTTAAACGCATTTACCACTGAAATTTTTAAAATTTTTGGAAATTTCAAACTACTGTAATACTAATTCAAATAATTCATTCAACTGAATGTCAGATGTTTTTATATTTTCCAACGTCATTCAAATTTTTAAAATCGATGAAGTAGAAGTTTATTAATTCACGTCACATCAAACAACTGTTATCCTGTTATGAATAAGATTGTATGTAGATATGCAGAATCATAATTTTAATTCATAAAAATAACTCTAAAATGTATACACTTCCATTTTTACAAAAAATAATTATGGGAACACTCCAAATTGAAATATGTAGCTCTATTTTGTAGAAAACACTCCCAATTTATAACAAAGCCGTATAAAAACAAACAAAAAATAGTCCTATCGTTAATGTAAATAGAACGAATGTTTCCTTTTAATTATCTTAATAATCTACTATAATTATTCTAAACGTAGGTCTGTACATCTTAAAATAATTCTTTATGAGGTAAGTAAATAGTTATTAGATATATTTATTAGATTTTTGTTTCTTGCAAAAATATATAGGGCCTATATATAATAAGCACATATTGATAAAAAGCTTATGGCAGGCATAGTAGGTTTGCACAAGAAATTATACAGCTTGAAATAATGTACGCCAACTCCAAAAAGAATTAGGCCTAATGTTAAATTATTTTCACCATGTCTTATTTTCTGGAGCTATACATAAAACATGTACACTTATAAAAGTGATCTTTAAAAAAGTATTTTCTTCTAAAAAAGTGAATTTGTTGCCCAAGTTATGTTAGGTCTAGTAGTAGCGAAGATTAACTTGCAAACACAGTCACGAGTTAAAAATATATTTTTCTTTCTTGTTATGGAAAGCAGCGAAGCTGTAGTTTTAAGTTTTTGTTTTTTTAAATGTACTTTATATTGACTTTAATAGTATCTTTGGAAGCCGGTCGGCCATTTTTATTTTTATTTTTTTGTTTCTTTGAATTTGTTAACTTACTCAACTACCTCAAACATGTTTTCAAAACATCGAGGTGGTTTAAATTGTTTTCATTTTTGTACTGTATATATTTAGACATGTTTAGGTTTTGTATTTTTATGTAATCTTACTTGTTTTCAAGATAAATTATGATTTCTCATTTGTTAATGTAATTTTAAATTATGTATTATTTTGATTTTGTTAATGTACAAAAGGAAATGCAATAAATTTTCATTTCATTCCATATGTCGTAAAATAAGTCTTTTTAAAATAAAATAAAAATTATAATAATGAAAGTAATCTTATGAGTTATAAATTCAACATGGCGTAAAAGTATCAGATCTTTAAGACGTAATTTGCACCAAAATAAAATCATGTGGTGTGTTTCTGTCTCATTTTATTTAAACTTCTTTAAATATTTTCCGGCTAATAAAACCGGACATACCTCTAAAGTTAGTTGTATCCCGACTAAAACGCTCCACCCATAAAACGCTATCTTTAACATGGTAGTTTCAGTTCATAAGACGGTTCAAAACTACGTGAGAAGAAAAGTGAGATTTTTAATCTATAATTAGAGTTTAATGAAACGCTCGTTATGTTTACAAGATATTATGTTTATCTGCGTGGAAGCAGGCTATGTACTAAGAGGATTCCTGATTAATTTTAGAGCATGGTGCTGAGTGACTTCCCATGTCTTGTGATTACATAGCGGAGTATCGACTAATCGACAGCTGACACGAGCCTATATTAACAATTCACGGATCCAACGTTTCATCTGAACCTGATTCCGAAGCTAACGGACGATACTAACTGGTAATTTTGTCGGAAAACAATTCAAAATAAACGGTACCAGGAACTGGCACATATTTAAATTATTAAACAGATTCACTGTGACTGTAGGAGAGGTAATATTAAAGTAGGAGATTAACTAATAAATATATTATTAGTCTATTATTATCTAGAGAGAAAACTATTCGATCGATTTCGAACAAATTTGCATCAAACACGTCAATACACCTGTGTAGATGCACGAAAAAGGTTTTGAAAACTTTGAAAAACAACCTCCTTTTCGGCAAAAAAACCTCCCAAAAATCAGTTAAAAATCGAGTTAAAAAATCCCTGTCAGCATAGTTAGGTAAGCCTAGAAAAAGTAAGTTATTTTTAAGTAGATTTTTTTAATAATGTATTTCTGATGTGTGTCTAATTAATTTGGATGGGATTTTTCACGGGGGCTTACTAGTTATTACGTAAAAGCCATTAGCTTACTGCCTAAATATTTCATACCCAGCTAAAGAGAACAACCTTAGGTTTGAGGGGAAAGTACTTAAATTTAAAAATAATGAACAGTTTAAAATTTCAATTTAAAACACAAAGCTTAGCCGATGTAAGACGTTTAGTGTCAGTAGAGTAATCTGTTATCTACTCTGTAAACTATAGCATGAATATGTATTATTCATACGAAAAGTAAAATTATTGCAAGATGGGAAAGTGTAATAAAGTAAGCAGTAGTGAATTAATTATACCGATAGTCTTTCTTTTGGAATTTATATTTTTCAATGTACAAATAAATTTAGTACAGTGAGAAAGTAAAATGGTGTCTTGACATTTTTGTTAAATATACGGTTTTTGAGTAATATAGGTTTGAAATTTTCAAACAGCCGCCATTGATTGGATATAATCGCTTTTTTTCTTAAGATATATCATTGTTAGGTTAAACTTCAATCCAAGTTTAAACTCAATCAGTAAAACATTTCTCTAGATATGAATTATTTTGTAAAAAAAAAAAACAAAATGGCGGATATCTGGAAAACGAAGCGTTTCCGGACCTATGTTTAGATGACTGTTTTTCTTTACTTTTATGGTCTACATGCAGAACGAACTCCCGAAGTTTCTGCATATCTTCGTGAACCTTCCTGTATAAACCACAGTTAGTAGTTTGGAATTATCTAGTTAATTCGAAGCTAGACTTTCTTGAGGTTAAACTATTTATTTACAAGATAAGTTTGTTTATTGTATAGTTAACTTTACTAAAATACAAAACATATAAAAATACTCACAACATTTATCATAAAAAGCAAACTTTGTGTTCGATAGAAGTGTATAAATGTAATTCCTGTTTCTATGGAAATGGTCGCAAATGACAATATTAACAATGCAACATAAACTAATAGCCCAGTCGGTATAGGTTACAACTACCAGTAATTTGCAATACGGCTGATTTTTTTTATAAGTACCTTAAAGTATGTAGATTAACATAAAAAAAGTTTACCAGTCTATCGATTTCCCAAAGTCGAAAAATAAAATCGATTATCATTTATTTTTCGATTATCCTTAATATTTCGAGCTGGGATGAAGATAGAGAAAAATAAAAATACCACCGTGTAGGGGAGGTATTTTTCAACAAAAAAGGACATATGTTTTATTTCGTCCGAGCAATGGTTTGTCTGGAAAAAATTCGATAATGCAGGTATGTATTTTGCAGCAGGGGAAATCAATAAAGGGGACATCTTATTCATGTACGAAGAGTTGGCTCATTCTAAATTAGCCGAATTTTAATATATCGAATTGAAACTTGACGAAGGAGTTAAAATATATATTTTAAATATTTATGCTGAGTCTCAGCTTGTTATCTTGAAAATTACCCGATCTAGGAGTCGATTTCGATTATCGATTTTAGGAGTACCGGACCCACCAATTCATTTTAAACAGCTCCAGTTTATAAAATTTTTAAAATATCAACCTGAATGTTTTTTTACAAGTTAAATATATAGATTCAAACAAGATCAAGGAGTATAAACCTTTTTTATTATTTACTTTTAAAAGCACAAGTAACTTAAAAAAGTATAATTTTAGACCTTTTTAGATTTTTCATCAAAACGCTTGAGTTAATCGGCTGCAGATTAGTCAATTTTTTTAATATAGTTTTTAAAATAAGTATAGCAAAAAACATATGTGTTTTTAACTGATGTACCAATTTTTAAATCGATATGTTCAAAAATGTCGAAAATGGAGTCGTTGAATCCAAAGGTGTTACCTATAGTTAAAACGAGATAGGTAAAATGAAAGACTATTTTCAAGCGCCTCGTTTTTAAAAATAGCATGACAAAAATCGTTCATACTTACTTAGAATATTTATACTGGTGTACTCAACATGTAAAACAAATTTGATGTTGATATTATAAAAATTGACGAAACTGGAATAGATTGAAATTAGTTCGTGGGTCCGGTACTCCTAAAATCGAGAAACCCATTGATAAGTCAAGTGGCTCTAGATCGGGTCATTTTCAAGATAACAAGCTGAGACTCAGCATAAATGTTTAAAATATATATTTTAACTCCTTAGTCAAGTTTCAATTCGATATATTAAAATTCGGCCAATGTAGAATGAGCCAAAGCTTCATGAATAAGATGTCCCCTTTTAGTGATTTCCCCTGCTGCAAAATACATACCTGAATTTTCGAATTTTTTCCAGACAAATCATTGCTCGGACGAAATAAATACATATAACCTTTTTTGTTTAAAAATACCTATCCTACACGGTGGTATTTTTTATTTTTCTCTATCTTCATTCCAGCTCTAAATATTAAGGATAATCTAAAACAAAATTATAATCGGTTTTTTTTTCGACTTTGGGAAATTGATAGACTGGTAAACTTTTTTTATGTTAATCTACATACTTTAATGTACTTATAAAAAAAAGTCTGCCGTATGTAAATTACTGGAACGTTTGGTCTAAATTGACCCCTACTGACTGGCTTATAAAACTAATAATAATCTTGAAAAATAAGAATTAATGAAAATTTAAAGTTAAATTGCTTGTAATATTATTATAGACCCTGTCTTAATGATTAAGATTTCTTGCAGAAAACTATAGTAAATAAAAGTGTTAGTTTTAAACTAATGTGCTACACAAATATACCGGAATGTTGATTACATGATTTTTTATTTTAAAATATCTTTATTTACTGTGTTTATTTTTATTTGTTTGTTTTATTATAAAATTAAATATTTTCATCTTCTGAAAATTCAAACTTGTATTGTTACTATGGATTTAGAGAATAATATAAATTCGCAAAGAGTACATTTAAAATTCGTTCTAAAAAAATAAAAAATATCTTCCGCACACTAACTTCATACATTTTACAAACTACATTCTGTAGTTATCAGTACTTATTGTATATTATACTGGTAATGACGGTGTAGGGTCATTATTTTAGCATATCCATATTTTTATATTGTTATAGGACCTGTTTTATAAATCATTAAGTGGTTGTTTTATTGTCTACTTGTGTATGGTTAGAGATCGCAATAAAGCAATCATATAACGTATGCTGGCACGCTATGTGATAACAGCACTTGGTGTATTCAACGAAGGCTTAAAAGTCTCGTGGTAGTGAAAATGCCAACTTTAGGTTTATAAACCTGAATCCATTTACTCGCATTCGTTAATCCACCAGGGCAGTAAACTATTTGACAGAAGTCCGACTTATTTTTGTTTGACGAAGGTTGTTAAGACTGCGCAGGGTATGCATTTTTGTTTTTCTTTGGACAGAGAAATAAAATAAAATTTGAGAAGACATATTCGAAATATAAATTTAGCAGTTTATTCGCATCATCAATGACGAGTCATAGAATTTACCATTTTCACCAATTTTTATTTTAAAATAGCCTGCTTTTAATTTTCTTCACTAAAACCTTCTAATCAATATGTAACCCTATAAGTTTCCTTACAAATGAAATATAAGCTAAATACCAAACAAGATGAAAAGATGGAACACTTTTTCGAGACTTAGGCTCGTGTTTTTTTTTTTAATACTCAAGAGCGTGACGTTTTTGTCACGTACATCACGTTATTGTCACGCTAGAAAGCCCAAGAGCTTTTCAACTCTCCACAATAAAATTACGAAGATTTTGGTACCACCAGAAGTTTTCTACGTCTGTAAATGCATATATCGTGTCCACACACATACTGTAACATTTTAACCCAGTTGGGATATAATATTAATGTTAATATAAGAAACTAAAGGGTCCTGGTTGAATCTAGAAGTAGAAAATAAGATAGGCTATTTATTTAACCACAAAAATTGTCATTTTGATAAAACATGTTAAATAGAAACAAATTAAATTCAGGGAGTCTTATATAATAAATAATTAACGATAAATTCAGTTTTTATAACTAACTAAAACTAATTAAAGTAAAACTTACCTTTTAAATCATACAAACCAAATTTACTTATAAATAGGCAAAGCCTATGTGACATGAAAAAGTCCATAATTAGAATTGTTTTAGCGTATAGTTTTATTAATGTAGTATATAAATTGTAATAATAATTAAATGTAAATAAGAAATGTATGTTTTATTAAATAGTAAGTTATAAAATTAAAAGGTGATTATAAACGAAATAGTTTAATCAAATGAGAACTATGGATACCCATAGATGCAGTGTGTTAAAAAACAAAATCGTAAGATATAAAGAACAGCTGTTTTCAAATTGCGATCGATACCAAGATGTTTATGTTGAATTATAGGCTATTATATACAAACTTGTAAAAGCAAAGAATTATTATGAATTTTGGACAAAGTGAATAGAATCAAGTGTGAAATGTATATATAAGCAGTGTATAAACAATAAAATATTCGGAATTAATTAACAGAACAAAACATTTAAAAATATTTTGGCGTACGTGACCAACCCAGACTGCCACTTTGTAACGAAGTTTGAAAAACGAACGTAAAAGGTACTCAGCAAGGCATTACCTTACGCTAAGCGGTAATTGTTGAACTATAATTTGGTACTTGGGTTTGAGATCCCACATTGTAAAGTTGTATTTCAGAAGTTCTAATTAATATATAAGAAGAATAGAGAAATATTTAAATAAAACAAAAGGAAGATAGAAACAGTTAATAAAATAATAAGTATTACTATCAAGAAGTATATCAAATCAACTAGTATAGTATAGAACTATTTGAACTTCCTACAAGGTAATATCAAACCAATTTCATTACCATTGAAAAACAGTGATCACCATTTTGCGAACAGTTATAAACTTCTATTCTCCAAATTAAAATCAATTCATATAAAGAACTAAAAAACTATTTATCCATAATTTGTAAAACTCATTAGCGTATAAATATATTTCATTCTGTTTAGTCATAAGTTTGTATATATGTCTCTGATTGCATTTTTAATAGCCAGGATCCTTTAACACGAGATAAAGAGTTAAAACTCACATTTTGTATATATTTAAATCTTTTATTGTAATTCTTGTAATATACATGAATCTTAAATTGTATATAAAAGTGCTCTAAAGCTTTCTGAAAGGAAAATCAGGCTTAATAAAGGCAATTTGTAAAAACAAAGTTTGATTTATGATTTTAATATAGGCCTAGCCTAATAATTAGTTATAGAGACAAATCTTATAAAAAAAGTAACAGTATAATACCGAAGAGTATTATAATACAGATACACGAACACAACATTTTTTATCGCTTTATCGTGTTCAGAGACCCATAACGTCAAGAAAAGAAATAAAAAGTGGGAGTACATTTTTTAGAATTTTCGCAAGATTTCAATATTTTGACAGTTTAATACAATCCGAAGTAATAAGTGCTATGATGGTAATACATATTATGCTTTTGAATTAGTCTATAAACACATTTAGTCCAACATAAATCATAATCATGCACAACTAACCAAGCAGACGCAATATGTTAACTTTTTGTTGGTACAAGTACATTTTTAAAATAACTAAAAAAATTTAATATAACTAAAATAATATTACATTAATATCCAAGTTTTTTTATTTGCTCCATAATTATTACAAATGTAGAGTTAGAGCTCAGACAAATAAAGAGCAGGTAGGGTATTTTTTATGTGAAGGCCATGTTGATAATAAGCAAATAAAAACAATGTGGTAAATTGAAATTAAAAGTCCGGTAAACAAAATAAAATTATAAACAGTCAGTTTCGTAATCCTCACCAAGGGGATTGTAGCGGCGTATCAGCTGATACGTTTTCCTGAGATAAGATGTCGACATAAAAAACCTGCCTTGATGGCAAATCAGATAACAGCCAGTTATCCAACTTTCTTGTGAAAGTCAGATAAAACGAAGACTAATTTATAAATCGTGCTGCCTGTTTGTTATATTTATAAGGAAGGGCATTATAAATCCTTTCTTAGATTTATTGTTTTATATTTACCTTAGATGGTGGAATAATATATTTATACCTAAAGGACTGGCTTTGTTCAGTCAGTTCTAGGTTGCTTTTAATTCAAAACAATAAAGGTAATATATATATAGACCTTATTTTATTAACGAATAAGGTATGATAAAATACAGCAGCATATAAATGTGTATAATTTGAATAAGTATGTTAGATTACATCTGTAAAGGTTATTTTATAGTTTTACTATCGAAAATTAACTATGCATTAGAAGTATACGCAATATTTGAACATTATTTTATTCAGATTGTAAAAGTTATACCATATGAAAATAGTGTGAGATTTTATAACGTAATAATTTCAAAAAATCTATTTAAAACCTCACCATTTTTAAATGTAGGCTAAGTAGGTTGTTAAAGCGTTAGAACTATGAAGGGAAATTATTTTCTCACATACTTCGACGCAGCATTAAACAGAAATGTGAGTTAATATCTTACCAAAATAAACAAAACATGAGTTCACATATATCAAAATAAACAAAAAAGTTCGTTTGCCTTGTGCGCCAATGATTCCGTCCCATTCTGAAGGTTTTACAGAAATCATATTTGTAGCAACACGTCATATCTATACTAATATTATAAATAAACGGTACCAGAAACTGGCACATACTTTCTCACAAACATATTTAAATTATTAAACAGATTCACAGTGACTTCATTATTGTAGGGTGGGGTAGGAGAGGTGATTTTAAACTAGGAGATTAACTAATAAATATTATTATTATTAGCTAGCTAGAGATAAAACTGTTCGATCGATTTCGAACAAATTTGCACCAAACCCGTCAATTAGGCCTGTATAGATGCACGAAAAAAGGTTTAGAAATTTGTTTTAAACAACCCCCTTTATGGCTAAAAAACCCCAAAAATCAGTTATTATTATTAGCTAATCGAGAACTTTTAGAAAGATGCGGTTTTATGCATATGGTAGGGCACAATACAAATAAGCAAAATTTTATCAAAGTTGTTGGAGCCGTTGTTTTATAAAAAAATATAACTGATTTTTTGGGGTTTTTTTTTGCCAAAATGGGGGTTGTTTTTCAAAACCGTTTTTCGTGCGTCTATACAGGCCTACTTGACATGTCAGGTGCAAATTTGTTTGAAATCGATCGAATAGTTTTCGCTCTAGCTTTGTATACATACAGACATACATAGGCTACATACATTTAGTAAAAACCACTTTTTTGGACTCAGGGGGTCCCAAAACGGATATTTCCACAAAAATCTCAACATCGATTTTTTTTTGCGATCACTATACTTTCTCTATACTACAGTATAGTGAGAAAGTAAAAAGGAAAATTGGTTTTGTTTGTTTGTTTGTAGGAGGTAACCTCTGGAACTACTGAACCGATTGAAAAAATAGTTTTACTAATAAAAAGCTACACTATCCCTAAGTAACATAGGCTATTATTCATTTTGATAAAAACATTTTTTATTTCAATATTTGTAAATTTAGTCGGGAAAAAATGTTAGGCCTAGATTGATGAACCAACACATGTATTACCATAGCAACCAATTGAATAAAATAACAGATAAAAGACCTGTTTGATCCAATATTTCCATCCAAACTTTGAAACAATTATTTTTCTACTTTTAACTTTTAGGTTTGGTTTTGAAAGTGTAGACCTTTTCTTCTTTTAACCTTTGTTATAACTGCTGTTATAAAATATACGAAATACTTTGATTTTGACATTTAAAATTATCTGCCATCTTAGCTTTGGGGTTATTATTAATCCTACACTTTTATTATAAAGAAAACATAACATCATTATGTATGTAGAAGGTGCCAACGGGGTTGGTGTGCGGAGCACGCAGGGGTTTCCCCTATATTCAATATAATAAGCTAACTATTTATTATTACTAAAATAATTATTCTTTAAGCAAGTAGTTCTAATTTTAAAATCTCAAAATGAAGCCCTGAATGAAGTGACCCTCCCTCGCATTACGGCAGCAAACAATAACGATCCATTCCAGTCTACAATACTTTGTCTGAGTGTTCTATTTTTATTGCGGCAATACAATACAATCGTTCAAAACAAAGAAAAAGTTTCAAAGAAGAGGTAAGGCGGACAATGCGAGGTACCCATTTAGACGTGTGTAGGCTAACCTAGCCTGTGCAAGGACACCGGTTGACATTTAGCTGTAGTGAGAGGTATGCTCAGCTTTTACTTCGTGTAACGAGTTCCTTAACTTGTATCATTTAAATATTGCCATTTAATAAAAGCAGTGAATAGTTAACTTACCTTACTTTACTCTAAAGATGATGTAACGGATTGAAGTCATCCAAAATAGGTTTATTAGGCAGTACACTTCTCTTGAAGTTTTCAAAAATACGCTCCTCAAGTGAAAAATCAACATAGAATTGAAACTGCAATAAAAGAAAATAAATCTAAATGGACTAAAAAGTTATTTATAAACCTACATATCTTTTAGGTTGTTTGTATTTGTAGACTTAATTTTTGTTTTACAAACAAAATATGCCTACTTAAAAAAACAAAAAACTACATCAATTAAAATACGTAAACTAATTAGTAAGGATAAAGAAACATTCACTTAACGTATACAACCATTGTAAATATCAAATATGTGTTAACCCTCAAAGCGGCAGACTAACTCAATAGTATTTGTATTTGACAATACATTTGTAATGCGTTATCGTATCGAATATTTCACCCACTAAAAATCTTCCAATCTTAAAAAGACAAAAACCATTGGTAAGGTAATGTTTCAAACTTTAATTTTTGTACCTACAATTTCTTTCTAAAACGTGTTTTTACTTGTGTAGCCTAATAATCATTTGGAAATTTTACTTTTCTAAACGGCTGACGGTTTTAAAATATAACTAAGGGGTCCTCTGGGTGCTAATGAGAGAAATCAATTTATATAGGCTACAAATAAAATACAAACATAAAACGGGCAAAATTTATTATTACACACAAAATAAAATCCTTCGGGTGATTTTTTTAACAACATGGAAAGAGGTCTTTGAGCGATGTAGGCTATATTTGGCTTAAGTACCAAAAATGTAGGTTTTTATAGAATATTTCGGTTCAGATAGTTTGAACATCCGGGGTCTTTAACATCCTGGGGTTCTATAGTCACACCAAGCTCGGTAATTTAAATGGCTACAAAGTAAAATAGCTGAAGATCGGAGGAACTAAAAATAATTCGACCACGCAGCTGAACCGCTGAAGTGAGTTGAGCAAATTTTCAAAATTGAGTTTATAGGCCTATGTTTTAGGATTTCAACCAACAATTCGAGAAATAGGTCTATTCACGACGGTGCTGAATAGCTGCAAAATGGTTCGTACGCCACTCCGCATATTGGGAGTATCTTCAATACACGAAGCATTTCGTGCTTCGCACGCCATTTCACATATTAGGATTATCTTCAATACACAAAGCATTGCGTGCTTCGCCCGTCAACCCCCGTATTGGGAGTACCTTCAACACACAAAACATTGCGTGCTTCGCACGCCAACCCCCGTATTGGGAGTATCTTCAATACACAACGCATTGCGTCCTTCGCACGCCAACCCCACGGTAGACTCCACATGGCTTTGAACCGGGTACTTCTATGGTATTTTATGTTTTGATCGATTTTGGGGGAACCAAGTCAGCTATAAGATCGCGTAAAAAAACAAAATGTGCAGAATAACATCCTACATTTATATTTGTAGAAAAAACTCAAAACACAAATTCATTAAAAAAATAGTTACTTCCGGTCAAAAAACGTGCTTCTGGTTGTTTAATTTTTTTGGCTAACGAACTCGTCCGAGCGACGTAGACAACCAACATGTGTACCAAATTTAAACCAAATCCGAATTAAAATGCGGCCGCTAGAGTGCGAACACATATATACTGTATATATATATGATTCTTAATGACACTCCAAAACAAGTTCTGGGGACCATGATCGGTGCTCATTTGCTACTCCCGACCTTGGGTCTTACCATAAGAACCACTGCAATAGCTCATTTTTCCTATGGAAATTCGCTAATAATGTACAAGAACAACTATGATAATAAAGGTAAACTCTTTTCAAAATTGGTTAAAAAAAAGAGGTGGCAAGAAATGTTGTTTACACTCAGTTGTGCGTGAATTTGATCCCATAATGGAACACAAAACAATACTATGGTAAGAGATGCAATATGCCTACTGCAGCCACTTAGGCCTACATGTTTAGAAACAGCGAAATGTATTCCCAAACATCAACATCTGTATTGACACTGAAGCTTGAGTACAGAATTATTAATGGAGAGGAATCAATATTCACTATTCCCTCAGGGCTAGCCTATTAGTAATTTTAGAATTATCCGTAACTAGCAGTGCATGGTAGCAATAACTACACCTATGCGTGAATGTATGCTTACTTCATATTTTTAACCTATGATTATCCTTAAATTACCTATAATTACACGTGCATGTACAATTAGGTAATACATGTATCGGAACTTGTCACGAGCTAAACGCCAAATTGACAAATGTCTACTCATCAATTAATAGTCAGGCCTCGTGAGTTGCACCACAATTATACTTTCTAACAGTATGCTACATTTTATTATAAATCCCATACTTGGAAGGCACATAAAATATAAAGTAATTAATTGTGTAGGCCCTACTTGATATTAACGTTTTGTTCTGATAAGCAATTAATTTTACGACCTTTACCAAAACGTTGGACTTTACTATAAACTATTAGTTTTCGTCTAAAATTTCAATGGTAACGGATTTTTTTAAATTTGACTTGCACAGTTATGATTATCAAGGTGTTACTTGATTTTATTTATCACAGATGCAAAGATAAGTAGAACATTTATTTCAAATATTATGATATAATATGCAGGTTTATTCAAAAAGAAATAGACACTTTTTAATGAACGTAGAAAAACGGGTTTTATCAACAGAAAAAAATTAATAGTACCATTACAAAGAGGATATTTCAAAATTTGTTTAATAATTTTATAGATTTTCTATATGAGCAAAACTGGTTACATAGTCAAGTTCTGACCAGAAGGGTCGGCTCTAGCTGTCGGCGATGTTGGCTGACACTCCATAAGACCAATGTTAAATTAAAATCCATTTTTTTCCTTTACTTTTGATCGGATAATTATGAACGATATGTCATTTTAAAGCTTTGGTCAATATGCATGCAAATGGCTTTTTTCAAAACTAAGAAAAATATTTTGTTTAATATTTATTAACAATTTAAAACATTGATTTTGAATATTTTTTTACGTTGTCACTATTAATTGTAGCGAAAAATTACCAAGCCATTCGCATGAAGAATTTCGTCCCCAAGAGTTTGGTATTTTTTTAAAACGCTATTTGAACAATTGCGGGTTTTAAATGGATTTAGGCTGAGCAATGGCCGTGTAACCTACCGCCGCTATAGGATAATTTTAAATATTTTTTTACTTTGTAACTATTAACTATAGCGAAAAATTACCAAGCCATTCGGATGAAGAATTTTGTCCCCAAGAGTTTGGTATTTTTTTAAACGCTATTTAAACAATTGCGGGTTTTGAATGGATTTAGGATGAGCAATGTCCGCGTAACCTACCGCCGCTATAGGGAGTCGCCGGTTGCTTTCTGTTTTACTAGAGCCGGGTATTTACGTCCACTCTCTATTGCCCTTCTTATGTGTTGCCTTAATTCCAAGAGACTAAATGGTTATGGGGGAATAAAATCTTGATCTTTAACGTAGCACCGCAGAAAGAAATCACATGGGGTCAAGTCTGGACTGCGAGGTGGCCAACGCATGAGTGACACATTGTCGTCAGTTGCACGAACAATCCAGCCACCTGATAATTACTCATCGAGGTATTCTCTGCCATCATGGAGCTCCATCTTGAACCAATATGTAGTAATTACTGTCTTCCTCTAGTTGAGAGAAAAGCAATTCACTCACCAATGTGTCCAAGTAGGATGTGCCTCGGATCGTACTTTCTTGAAAGAAGAAAGGCCCGTATATCTTTTGTTTTGATACAGCACAAAACACGTTTATCTTAAGAAAATCCCTCTAATGTTCAACAATTACTCTAGGATTTTTATATTCCCCTGAAACGTAGGTTGTGTTTATTAACCTTTCCACTTATATGAAACGTTGATTCGTCCCCAAAGATTAGTCGATCAATGAATACATCTTCTTCAAAACGTGTCTGGATGTCAACACAGAATGCAAAACGTTTCTCCTTATCAACATCACGTAATGTTTGCAACAGCTGTAGTTTGTAAGGTTTCATCTTTGAACATTTTCTCAAAATCCTCCAAACAGATGGCTGTGGAATTTGAAGTTCTACACTTACCCTGGTTGTTGACTTTTTTGGATTGCGCAGGATAGAAGCTCCGAACCTGTTCTACACGATCTTCTTCCAGTGATGGCCTGCCAGAACTTTTTGATTTGCACTAACAACCTGTATTTTTTTAATTTCTAGTGCTAATCATAAATAGACTGCCTACCTGGTGGGTCTTTTTGAAAGCGCGTCCTAAAATGGCGTTGCACTAAAGTAACTGATTGAGGTTTCTCTAGTTCAAGCACACAAAAAGCTTTCTCAACGCTATTGTTAACCATTTATACTTCAACAAAAAGAAGGGTTATCTAGCAACAATGTTCCATCAATCAGCTGTTAAAATAAAACTTTAGTTTATTAGCTACCCACTGATGCCAACATGACCGGTAAAAATTATGCAGTTTCAATGTTATTGATTTAGAAAAGTGTATAGGCCTATTTCTTTTTTAATATCCCTTTATATATTAATTTAGTCTCATTTTATTCAATCGAACTTGTGTGTGGTTACTAACAGCCTCATAAGGCTCTACGCCACTAGATTCAATAAAATACGTTACAAATAAGATTATAAAAAGTTTGAAATATATGGTACATTTAAGGATATCAGTGAATATTAACAAATTATTGTTGCTACTTTATTTATTGATTTTTAATTAATAATAACAGGTACAAAATATTTGTTTACGCGCTAAATGCAGAACAAAATGAAAATATAATTACTTACGTTTTTAACATTTTTGTGCGACTTGTACAGCGTTTGAAATACAATATCCGTTAATAATGATTGGTACTTTTACGTTGTTCTTAACCCATCTAGAACCCATTCAATCAAACCCGATTGGTTCCTGCAGCTGCTCAATTACTTTATTCGAAATGTATTAACTTGGGTTTAACAAAGTTTTGTAAAAATCAGTGCAATGGTAAGGTAAAGCAAATTTTCCATTTGTTTTTACAAACTATAAGTTCTTAGGTTATATAATACCGATATTTGAAGAAATATGAGAAAATTCAAAAATAACAAAGTAATTCTGAGTTAGGATTAGCTTTTTGTTAAACAGATAATAATAAAATTGTAAGCTAACGATTACGGACAATATTATATACTAGTTTTCCATTAGTCTACACTTAGTATTTATTATTTCGCAAAGTTAACAAACTGTGCACTAGACATTAGATATTTTAAAATTAAATGTAGTCTACTAGTAAATGAGTGTAATAAGTAAATGGTGAAGTCTAAGATTTCGGTGACGTACAAAAATCACAACTCATATAAGAATGCCTATATTAGGTTACATTGAATTTTCAGACTACGTAACTTATGCTTGTGATAGTAGGCCTAAGTCTAAGTGATATATCAAGGAAAAAGGCATGCAGTATTTATAGCATCTACTGAGTAACTTATCAACTAAAGTTTAATAATATATTATTTGTTGAAATTATAATAATAACCCGAATTTATAATTGTGGTTTAAGGTTACAAAATAATCCTATAAGGTCTTTAACAGTATTAGCTTATCTATTTAGGCAAAATAAAGAATATCGAGCTGTCACTATAGGCTATATTTTCTACTCGAATATTCTTTTAAATCAAAAATATTTGTTACGGCTTGTGTTTAAAATAAATGGAAATATTTTACTCAACGATCTTTCTGCAAACACTCCTACAATTTAGTAGGTCCGTATTGTAATATTATTAAGGTGTGCCCGTATGCGCGCTCACTCTTGTAAGACTGAGCACCTGTTGGAAACTAAATTTGAACACTTGTCTTCTCAAAGCAGTTAAACCAATAAATATAATCGCCCTACAATAAACACAAGCAATAATTACAGGTCGTTTAACACTAAGAGTTACACTTACATATATTATTAAGAACGATGAATGTCACATTTAGAAGTAAACCCAGTTCTTAGCCTCATTATGCGGTTATCTTGGTCACATATGAAAATATCGAGTTTATGTGACATATTTATGTGACATTTAGTAGTAAGCATTCGTGTTTATGTGGCATTTGTCGTGATTATGTCTGTTGACATATCTCTTATTGTAGACAATAGTTCTGTCTTTCTCTCGTGCAACGAGAGTCTTCAATTTGATTTGTTTCCAAACCACAAACCCACCACACAAGGCCGGATGTGCAAATTATGGTAGGCTACCTGTTAAGAGTTTGTGAATGCAAAAGTGAAAAGAAATTATAAAGCAAACCTGTTGAGAAAAATGATATATTTTCAAATAATTCCAAATAAACTATCAAAATCAAACACAAGAAACAAGCTAAGGCTAATATGTAAATAAAAACATGTACTACTATGATCGTCATCATATATATTATGTTATAGGCCTAATTAATTATCTAAATCACTATAATAACAGTAGAAATAGGCACCTTTTTTAAAAGATTTCTGTGGTGATATTTCTTATGTAGACGAAAAAAATGTTGGAAAATAAATATTGTTGATTGTTTGAAACAACAAATTTTAATTTCACAGTATGAGTGAAATAAGATGTTACGCAATCCTGAAATTATTGATTATAAAATAGCTTAGATGTAAGCTAAAAAATATAATTTGCTAAGGATGGAAATATATTTTTCCAGCAATAAACTGCACAAAAAAAGGTTATAGGCCTACTCTCAACGATGAAAAAAAAAATTGAATGGATTAAGAACACTGTATTTGATAGAATAAACTTGAACACAAAATCTCACAACTAAAACTTGATTAACTGAAACGCGTTTCAACGACAAAGTCACCATCTTCAGTACAATAATTGTAAACAATGAATTAGGGCCCATACAAAATTCTATATTAATATAAAAATAATGTATTGTTTGAGATTATTATTAGGTTAGTAACTTGTTTAGATATGTCGTTAATGTTAGGACAGTTATAATAACGCGAGGCAATTGTTAACGCCTTACTAGTCTTAAGCCACGCCCCTTTGAATTCTGCATAAATACGGTACATGAAACACTGTTAGGTTAGTTATAGTTTGGCTATTGTAGCTTGGGCATCAATGAAGATGGTGACTTTGTCGACGAAACGCGTTTGAGTTAATAAACGTATTAGTTGTGAGATTTTGTTTCAAAGTTTATTCTATCAAGTAGGCCTATATCTTTTCACAAGTCAAGCTCAATATTTATTTATAAGACTGTATTTATGATGTCTTAAATTATTAAGAGTACAAAATTATACTCTTGTATAACTGCGTCCATAGCCTATAGTATTAATAGGTAGCCTACTAATTTAAACCTAGCCTATAAAGTTATGTTTTTAGTTTTTACTTTCTCACTATACTATAGTAGGAATAGAGAAAGTATAGTGATCGCAAAAAAAATCGATGTTGAGATTTTTGTGGAAATATCCGTTTTGGGACCCCCTGAGTCCAAAAAAGTCGTTTTTGCAAAATGTCTGTCTGTATGTCTGTATGTATACAAAGCTAGAGAGAAAACTATTTGATCGATTTCGAACAAATTAGTACCAGACATGTCATTTAGGCCTGTATAGATGTAAGAAAAAAAATTTGAAATTTTTTTAAAAACAACCCCCTTTTTAGCCCAAAAACCCCCAAAAAATCAATTATATTTTTTTATAAAAAAACGGCTCTAACGATTTTGATAAAATTTGGCTTATTTGTAGCCCTTAATGTATCCTATCATATGAAAAAAACGCATCTTTCTAAAAATTCTCGTTTAGCTAATAATAATAACAATAACTGATGTTTGGGGATTTTTTGGCCGAAAAGGGGGTTGTTTTTCAAAAATTTTCAAAAATAATTATCATACATCTATACAGGCCTAATTGACGTGTTTGGTGCAAATTTATTGGAAATCGATCGAATAGTTTTCTCTCTAGCTAATAATAATAATATTTATTAGTTAATCTCCTACTTTAATATCACCTCTCCTACCCCTCCTACAATTATGAAGTCACAGTGAATCTGTTTAATAATTTAAATATGTTTGTGAGAAAGTATGTGCCAGTTCCTGGTACCGTTTATTATTTGTATTATTATCTTATGTTGTATAGATTGTATTTTTTGCATTTTAAAGGTGGTCAGGTTAAAAGACAGGTACACTTTTATTGGGCACCTTTTACCAAACTATTCCCAAAATTATTCAAATATAGAATTCTTATTCATACATTTAAGTAGAACTACGGCAGTGAATATGATACAGTGTAATAGGCCTACATGGTTGTATAGTAGGCCTACAAGAAATCTTTTATAAAATAAATTTCATAAAATCTTTGACACAGATCTGGTATAGTGTAATCCCGGGGGCATTGCTAGAATGAAAGCGCACCAATATTGTATGAAATGTTTTAGATAACCAAAAATATCTTGTGCTAACTTATATCCTACTTTACAATAGAAGAGTTGAATTTAAAAATGTCTCGGAATATTGAAACTTCGTAAATATGTCAGCAGTTCTTGAACGTTTAAAGTGAAACCTAACCGTGATCTATGGATGGTTGAATTTATCAATGAAAACGATCCTGCTGGTAGATAATTAAAGAATGTGAAAGGTTTGAAAGGTGACATTAATCTGGGATAGAGTGCCTTATTATCTGCACACGATATCAAGTCTTGGCTACTTGAGCCTAGACGTCGCCAAAACTTTAACCGGCAAATATTTCCAATGTGTGCACCCTTTACTAGTTTAAGCATTCCTGTAAAATAAAAACTTCAGTTTTGATTAAATGGCCTATACAACAATCAATTTTGTCCATAGCCTAAATACCTGTCAGACTTTTTCCTTAACGAATAATAATTTTAGCGGAATAGTTTTTTTATTGTACAAGTACAAATCGGTTTCGCTCAGCAACAATTGTTTTTATAATGATGAAATAAAGTAGGCCTACTGTAATCAGTTTTTGTTGGTTTATTGGACCTACTTTTTGAAGACCATATTATAAATGCCTATGTAGGCCTATGGATTACGAACTTGTGTGTCTTAAAGACTATAGTTTTTTCTTAATTGTAGGCTACTGAAAGTTTGAACTTAAGAAGATGTCGGTTAAGTTTGTTAAACTGATATTTAAAGTAGGCCTACCTAACTCTCCAAGTTTAGATTTAAAAATTCGTTAATTGAAATAACGCCAAGAGGTAGGCCTACATTTATATAGCCTATATTTAGAAAAATCGGTAGGCTAGACTATTTGAAACAATAAATAAGCATAACACTTAGTTTTTAATCGAGCTACTAACCGCATTTTTTAAATCTTAACAATAATATTAATGTTTCTAAGATACTACGTTACGAATTAACAATTAAATTTTAAATTAAATACGCTAATAATTAAATTTAGGCTTTCTACGGTATTATTAAATTCGGACAGATTAGTATTAGATCTATATAAATGTTTTAATTAAGATTGTTAATATATAGTGAATGTACTTTTGAGACTAATTAATTGTATTATGATATTGTGTGTTAATGAAGTACAACAATTATAGGCCTACAGAATTCTTCATATTTTAACCATTTAAAAGTTATTATTACTTGTATTGTGGTTATTCATACAATGGTTTTCAATATTTTAAGACCAAACTTCCAAAGCTCGTCTAGGCCTACTTATAGAAGGATACATTTTCACATGCTCGTTTAATTAGGTTTTAATATAGGCCTAAACATGCCCAAGAGGGCGCGAGTTATTACGTATTGAAATTTGGAACAGTTATGTAAAAACAAGACGAAGGTAGCTTACTTGTACTGCCTAGAGTTATTATCAGAAGTACAAGTTTGAGATCATTAACGGCTTAGTAGCAGATGGTAGGCCTAGCCTACTGTTAGCGTATAACTTGAAATTCGTTAACATCGTTATAAAATGAAAATTGTATTTAGGGAAAATATATTGAAAGATGATGTAAACTGTTATTATAAATAAGATATTGATAAAAATTTAATTGTTTATGCCTATATAAAATTAAAACATTTTAATTGAGACAAAAAATGCGAATACTATTTTGATTGGGCGATCGTTAAGAAATAGGCTAGAAGACATTCTAATCAATGTCAAATAAGTAAAGGCTTGTAGTACGATGTTAATCTATTTTATTTTGAATGTTCGTTTTAGATTATTTTTACGGTTAGCCCTACTTAAGTTACACATTTTACTTCGGCTCGCTTTAAAATGCCAAAGTATTGAAATATTGCGAAAATTCTAAATATTTTACTCCCACTTTTTATGATTTTTCTCGACGTTTTCAAGGTCTCTGAACACGATAAAGCGATAAAGCAATACAAAATTTGTTCAGTGTGTCTTTCTGTCTGAGGATACGATGCACTCACAGACGTCGTAGAAAACTTCTGGTGCTGCCAAAATCTTCGTAATTTTATTATGGAGAGTTGAAAAGCTCTTGAGCTTTCTAACGTGAAAACAACGTGACGTGCGTGACAAAAACGTCACACTTTTGAGTATTTAAAAAAAAACACGAGCCGAAGTCTCGAACAAGTGTTCCACCTTATCATCTTGTTTTGTATTTAGCTTATATTTCATTTATAGAGAAACTTTGAATGTTACATATTGATTAGAAGGTTTTAGTGAAGAAAGTTTAAAGCAGGCTATTTTAAAATAAATAAACGGTACCAGGAACTGGCACATACTTTCTCACAAACATATTTAAATTATTAAACAGATTCACTGTGACTTTATAATTGTAGGTGGGGTAGGAGAGGTGATTTATTAAAGTAGGAGATTAACTAATAAATATTATTATTATTATCTATAGAGAAAACTACTCGATCGATTTCGAACAAATTTACACCAAACACTTCAATTAGGCCTGTATAGATGCACGAAAAAAGGTTTTGAAAACAACCCCCTTTATGGCTAAAAAACCCCCAAAAATCAGTTATTATTATTATTAGCTAAACGAGAATTTTTAGAAAGATGCTGTTTTTTGCATATGGTATTGTACATTAAAGGCTACAAATAAGCCAAATTTTTTCAAAATCGTTAGAGCCGTTTTTTATAAAAAAAATAATAACCGATTTTTTGGGGGTATTTTTGCCAGAAAGGGGGTTGTTTTTCAAACTTTTTCAAAACCGTGTTTCGTGCATCTATACAGGCCAACTTGACATGTCTGGTGCAAATTTGTTTGAAATCGATCGAATAGTTTTCGATCTAGCTTTGTATACATACAGACAGACATTTTGTAAAACACACTGTTTTGGACTCAGGGGGTCCCAAAACGGATATTTCCACAAAAATCTCAACATCAATTTTTTTTTGCGATCACTATACTATACTTTTTTTATTCTCTATACTATAGTATAGTGAGAAAGTAAAATTGGTGAGAATGGTAAATTCTATGACTCGTCATTAATGATGCGAATAAATTACAAAACTTATATTTCGAATATGTCTTCTCAAATTTTATTTTATTTCTCTGTCCAAAGAAAAAAAAAAAATACCCTGCGCAGTCTTAACAAAAATAAGTCGTACTTCTGTCCAATAGTTTACTGCCCTGATGGATTAACGAATACTAGTAAATGGATTCATTGCAGAGAGTTGAAAAGCATTTTTTTTTGTATTTATAAAAAACCACGAGCCGAAGTCTCGAAAAAGTGTTCTATCTTTTCATCTTATTTCATTTTTGCAGACATAGTTTCCAATAGTTTTGTCAACGATTTCTATATTTTTGTTACTCTATAAAGGAGACAAATCGTTGTTCGAATTATATTCTTATCTTGTTAATTGTATTACAAAATTATACTTCTGAAATCTTTAACCCTCCAAGTTGTTAGAAATTAATTTAATTTTAGGGAAATCGACTATAGTGTAACTTCTAAAACACGATAGGCTAACGTGTTACGCTAATCTATAGGTGTAGCCTACTACATGCTTTCGACAATCTAGTTTTATCGCACTACAGGTTAGACTATCTATACCTACATTGTTCCTATTACGGATTGAGCAAATGATGCTGTTAGGTTTAAATGATTCAAAAGTAATTTTTAACTTCTTCAAAAGTACAAAAATAGTGTAACTTCTTGAAGTATTTTAATCAACTTTGTCTAACAATGGTTGTTTGGATTTTTTTTTAATAATTAGTTAATTAAATCTTTTCTGATAAACATTCCTAACTTCTGATGAGTTTGTCTTTCTATACCGTAATGTTTTTGAGTTGTGTTTCAATCATGCCTATGACGTATTTAAAGTAATTTGACGTCATTTAAAGTAATGACGTATTTAAAGTATTTTAGTTTATCTCAACCGTTGCCAATTGTAACTGTTGGTGTTCGTCTAGAGTCTAGAACTATAATAATTTTAACGTAGGCCTACAACATTATTTATTTCTACAACTATCTATAGAAGTTGTTGCTGTGGTAGGCCTACTATAGGGACTAATTTGTAACTTTAACCAAAGTGATTGCTGACCGAAGAAAAACTATGTAACTGAGTAACAAAGTTATTTTAACAATTTATTAAAGTTAATAACAAAGTTATTTTAACTAGTAACAATTTATTTTTGTTAGATTTGTTACTGGTCTTAAAATTGTTTGCAATACCATTACGGTATTGTTCTACAGGCCTAATCATTAGCAGTAGCTTTATGTTAACGTAAGAGTTGATAATTTAGCGAAACTCATAACAACTGAATAGGATAGGTTCCAACAGAAATTGGAATTAATTACATAAACTATGTAGACCTACATCATTCTAGTAGGATAGGCCTAACATGTTTACATTTCGTTCAATCTATAGGAGGCTATGTCTCCGACTCATTTCTATCTGAACTATGACAACATGTTAACCTTCAGTTTAGTAGGCTATTATTTTTTACATTGTAATAATTTACTTTTCTTAGTTTATTTGTTACTTGCATAATTACGATTTTACTTGCTGCCAGTGTCTTAAATTCACAATTAATTGAGAATTAGGTATAGGCCTACGAGTTTTTTTTAGCGTATTTACATAACTTATAGATTTTTAATTTTCTTGTAGGCCTAACTAATATCGGGTTTTATTAAAATCAAATTACAATACCTCAACTCGCCAATCAAAAATTCTAAGTTTTATTTCAATTACATTTTTTCATTCAAATACAATTAGTAAAAGTGTACTATACCTAACTAAAGGAATACAGAATCAATGTGCTAACGTTGGCCTACATCTGTGAATAAATGTAGGCCTACGATGTAAGCGTAGGCCTAAATATAGGCCTATATTTAAAAAAATAAACTCAGTGAACATGTAAACAAATTTTAAATATTTGCGTTTCTAGAAATAATGAACCTTGTAAGACTTGAAGGCGAATTGAACAAATCAACACTGTACCAACTATTATAAACATTGAATCACGGATGATTGGATAAGCTAGGATTTTAAGAATACTACGTAATTGATTTTCGATGAAACTTTTACTAGTAGGAACAAATTAATAGCAACACTTTTAAAACGTATATGCTGCATTACTAATTATTACTGTGTTTATGATAGGGCTTAGATACAAAACGTTAGCCTATAGCTTTTATTATGTCTATTATCGAAATACTAAACATTATGATGTGTGCTAGGCCTATGATCTGTAGGCCTACTATGTCGTAGGTATTAATAGTTTTAAAAAATAAACACGAAAAGTTCTATAAAATACGACCCAAAGACCTAAACTCTAGTTAGGTAAAATATTCAACTAAAACACTTGAGGCCTGTTGTTTACTTTCTTCCGATAATTTGAAAGTAGCGAACCTAGAAAACGAGATGTTTTTAGTAAATAATTATAGTTATTTTCGAGGTCGAACAGTAATTACTAAGATTAGATCAAACACGGAACTAAGATAAATGCTTTTTAAAATATTAATTTTAATGAATTCTAATTCCGTCTGAAAGCTTAACAAAAACAAATTATGTAAGCATTGAATTCTAACATTCTTAAATTATAATGCAAATTAAGTGTAAAATGTAATTTAATTGTTTCGCATACTTTGCAAAAATCTGTTTTAGTTTGATCAATATTATGTTTTTTAAATCGCGCTAACAAGAAGGCCTGATGTAGATTATTACAACAATGCTTCGAATACAGTATTCTTAATTTCTGCTTTCACTATTTATGAATTTCTACAAATGAATTGCAATTTCATACTAAAATGATTATAGTAATAATTGACATGTTTAGATATCGCTAATTCTTATAACAAACATGTCTAGATACGATCCAATCCAACGCACTTTCAATTTGATGTTTTTGTAATTTCACCTCTTGATGTCAAGCTTCGTTTGAGGTTTTATTGTTACGGCTCAGCTGCTCCGATTAACCTAACCTCATAGTATATTATTTCTCAATGGTGTTTTTTTGTCGCTAAGAATCTCCCTTAATTCTTCATCCAAATTAATTATTCAAGCATGATTTTAAAGCTTATGTTCCCCGCTATTGACGAAAAATAGGCAAACACCTTAAAATTCATGTTTTCGTTACAAAAATTGATAAGAAAAACTTTTATTATACATCATAGTATGAATAAATATTGAGCTTGACTTGTGAGAAGATATACTTGATAGAATAAACTAAGAACACAAAATCTCACAACTAATAGGCTACGTTTATTAACTCAAACGCGTTTCAACGACAAAGTCAAACTATAGGCTAATTATTGTAGCTCGTGCATAACTGAAGATGGCGACTTTGTCGTGGAAACGCGTTTGAGTTAATAAACGTATTAGTTGTGAGATTTTATGCATTATACTTGGGGTAACTAGTAGAATGCAAACATTGTAGGGGGCGCTATCCTGTCCGCCATAGGCCTATTGAATCTGATTCCCATAAGAGCAATGCTACAGAATAAGTCATTTTTTCCCGTTAATTCATGGAATAAATTTAAAAATTGGTTTCATTTTGAAGTACTGTCATGTGCGGATGTTGATTGCTGAATACATTTTCAAAAACTGTTGTATTGTTTTCATAAACGTAGGCCTATGATATAAATAGTAAAAAATAGTAAACTCTATTAATTTTTTACTCAGTTTTGCAAAAAGAGATATTGCAAAAAACCTTAGCAATCAACACCCACAATCTATTTTACTTTAAGAAGAAAAAATACAGCTTTCTTTTTTTGACAAAAACAACACAAAAATATGCTTAGGCCTAATAATGAAGGTATGTTTTGGTTATTTAACATTGAAATTGGTACCCAACTTCGCCGTTTTGAATGTAGGGAGCCGAGCCTTAAAAGCTAGAAAATATAAAATCTAACTTAGTAGGCTTACTAGAATAATATTTTCTACTGAGTGTTTCAATTCAAACGAGTTAAATCCTGAAGATTAACATTATCCTAATAATCCAATTAAAAACAGAGACAATTTGAAAAATTGCATAGGCCTATTATTCCATCACAATTTTTTTTAAGCTGCTGTTAAAAGTTGAACCAATGTTATTTGGTTATCGGGAACATTATTGCAAAGTAAGGCACTGTTATTGTGAACCCTTTTGTAGGTTGTGTTAGACATTTTATTGTCATAACGGGACAAGTTGCCATTTCCCAGCAAAGTGCAACTTTTATTCTTTCTGTCGCGTCGCCTGTTTTATTCCTCTTCTCTGCGTAATAAACTATGGTTTATCGTTGCATTTTTCGTTAACTATTCTTGTTCAATTAATTGTTGCCTTTTCCATAATGTATAGTTAAACTTATTTCCAATAGGTTTTATTTTAACGAAAGTAATGCAAAGTAAACTAAATTTAACAATATTTAAGGTTAAAAATTTTGGTGAACGTATTAAACGGTGTAGGCCTAAATATTTTCTTATTATTTGGTACTGGCTAATAATTGATCCAGTAAACATAGGCCTAGCCCTACGCTACTTTAAACAAATTCTGAAAATATTTTCTGTGGTTTTTTCAACATTTTGTCACTTATTTAAAGTTAATTAGTATTAAATTTTATAGTTTGTTCGTGTTAAATGTCTTGTACAGTTTGTTCGTTTGGAATTCAAGTTAAAATGGCAAATCTTTACAATTAAAAACATTCCGTTAGTTTTTAAGATACACGTGTTATCTTGAATATATTAAAATTATTTACCCTATTGGCTATTATTTTAAATTATTTAGTAGGCAAAATAAAATAATTTTGATCACCCTTTGACTTTTTTCTTAATGATAATAATAATAATAATAAAGAATGTATTTCCTGTGTACATAATAGGCCTATAGGCCTACACAAAATCAGTACTAACATAATGTAACTTACAATCTTACAGACATGAAAAACTAAAAATACATCTCGATAATAATATAATTTTTTACTTATAGGCCTAAATAAATACGTTAATATTTATAAAGAAATTAGGTTATATTCCCATATAATTTTTCTACACTTTGTTGTGTAAGCTTCAAAAACTTAAGGAAATTAGGTAACCCTGTTGCCGAAGCCAGTTTTTGGATTTACCAGCACGAATTTCAAAAATTTGTTTTGAAGAACAGAAGGTCAATGATACTACCATTATTTACTATATAAATATATAACATTTAGTGATCTCAACTAAGGCCTGTATCTATCTCCAACTAACCAAAAACAATCACATTTCACCTAAACAGGTGCACAAATAAGATCTTCAATATAGGCTAAACTAGTGTGGCAATCTTTAGACACTAGTGTGAATAAACTCAACCTCTGAAAATAACAAAATATAAGTAGGGATTGAAACAAATTAAAGAGAGGTTCGCTATTCATGAGTGACATTCATTTTTTTTTTTTTAATAATGATTCATTTATTCATCACCAAACAAATACAAATATTAACAAAATTAACAAAATCAAAAATAACACAATTCCTTCTTAACTTAAAAACAAAAATGTACAAAATAATAATAAATTTAAACGTATGCCTAGTATGAATAAATGATATAGGGGTCTCCTAGGCATTGCCTGATTGAGACTTCCAACTTTTCTTTTGCTATTAAAAGAAAATGAGAAGGAAAGTATTGGAAGGAAATCATTATTTAAAGTATTGGACTTTGGACTATCTTTATTTGGTTCTGGATTGACAAATGAAATCGAATCGCCCAAAATTAACTAAGAAGCTCAAAATGAATAAGTAGCATAAACTAGTTGCAATACAATGAAATTTAAGCTTAAAATTATTAATAATGTTGAAAGATAAACTCTTAAATAAACGGCTATAGCTGTGTTTGGATGTACGGTACTTTTAAATTTCCAAAAATGATAGTAGTGTTTAATATTTTATTTTACTCATTATAAGTGATTTTGAAGTAATTACTTTTTACAGGTCATAGGCCTACATGATTTTAAAGATATTATTTGATATTTAAATGTATACCTATAACCTTATTGCAGACCCTATAGATTGTTAGATTTTGAATAGTCTAATATATTGAAACTTATTTATTATTCAATGGCTTCACTTTTATTTCTTAGAAGCTGTAGATAATTTATGCACGAAGCTCGAACACTGGACACGATTGAACATCCCACATAGATGTATTGAACAAGAAGAGGTTGTGCAATATTTTGTAGTGTGGTGCGTGTTGTACAGAGATAGTAGGTCACGATAGGCGGTGCTAAACTCTTGCCAGCATGTATATTGTAAGAAGGCGGGGTTTTTAAACTGTAGCCGACTGGCATTGGTCGAAACGACGAAGGAAGGCGGAGTTATGGTTGCGATTGATCTTGGCAACTGCTAGAGAGGGGATATCAGAAGGAGGGGAAATCCGGTTGTTGTTGTTCCTGCGTTCGTCACCAGAGTGCCTCGGTGGAGCTTTCAGTCACTTAAGAGCTTCGTAACCGTAAAGAGTGATGGTATAACGTGGATAGTTATCATCGGTTTAATTTTTTGTTGTTATTGTTGTTGTAAATGTACCCACCCCTAGTGAAATGAATGCAGAGAAAAGAAGACATAGGTAATTTAGTGAGTGAAGTGGTGTCATGAAGTATTTAGAGTGACGTTAAACAGTGCTAATCATGTCAGCTTATACCCAGTTTGGCTATTCCTACTCTTCGCCAGCCTCGCAGGTAGGGAAAGTGATAGTGTTGTATAGGTTAAGTAAACATTTTGTAGGACAAATATTCAGATTATAAAAATTATAGCCTTCCTGGCTCTTTTAGCACAGGTCGTATTTATATAAATACAAGGATTTTCAAGCGTATAACTTGTTATACTTATGTAAAAATAAACTTAAATTTATTAATTATTTTAAACTTTTAATAGGCCTAAGATTTTTACTTTCATCACATAAATTGCCAGTATTATAAATACAGTTTTAGCTTATTGAATGTCATATATCCTTTGAGTTAAAATGTACTTATTTTTTTATATAGCCTAAGCTTTTGTAATGAAAATAACAATTTTATAAGTTCAGAGACATAAACAAATTATTCATTATGTAGTCTACAAAGACGCATGTAATCCATTGATAATACAATTAATTGTGATGCTGTGTTTGGAGTTTTAATTTATTTAGGTGACAAGAAACGGTATCCTACACCTATAACGATGGATTCGTATGCCGGTTTCCTAGCGATGGATATGTTATTTGTTATGCAAATTTGCATAGTTTCTTTAATTTCGCTCAAAAACTTGCAAATGAACGATATTGAGTACAATGTGCTATGATAATCAATTTGCAGGAGCCCTATTATGATATTACAATTGCATAGGCATTAAAATTTGTAAACTAAACATATGGTACATTTAAACGATCAGTTTGAACAGTTAGAAGGCTCAACTAACATTGAATACTGGTACGATAAGCTACTATTTACTAAGTTAAGTTATCTTTTTCCAAAACAGCATATTTATTTATTTAGCATTGCTACTCTAATTATTTTAATAAAAAGATAAAATGTGTTCTTTAATTTATAAACCTTAGGCCTATGGATGTAGAAACACGTCAAGATAGTAAATCATACACATTTATGTTTACTTAATACAATTATTGTTTGTATAGAACCTAATCAGTAATATTATTATATAGGTTACTTACATTTACAGTACAATATAGCCTATGTAGGTACACTTAATAGATTATAATAATTAAACTAAATATAATTGGAGTTAAGGATTTAAGGAGGGGCTCGTTGGTAGACCTACAAGTGTGACGAAAAGCGTTTTTCCACCATGTAAAATCGTAGTTAGGCTTCAAGTTAATAAAACATTCATGCGCCAAACAAAAGCGCAATAAACCTATAAACGATGTAGGTAGTATAACTCAATAAAATTTCATTTCAACAATTATTTTGTGTATTGTATATGCCTATATGCATCTATAAACAAGATCAGTTTCTAGTAATAAGTTATTATGATACAGGCCTAAACATTAGAGTTAATAAAAAAAAGAATATCAATACAATGATTCCAGAATATTCAAATTAATTTTAAATAGAAATACATAGGCACGATGATTTATTACAGGCTGCTATGACGATTTCAAAATAAAAATAATAAAACTCCAGCATAGCTTTCCTACTTATGAAGAAGTCAACTCGCCGGTCATATTTTAACCTAAGTTTATACCGAACTGTCGCATTCTTAACAGTTTTATATCTGTCCAGGTTGTAAATAAATCTTCCGAACAGAAAAAAGAAGTTTGTTGCTTAATAAATAATAATAACAACAGTTTACAAACATTAAGCTGCCAAGAAGAATAATAATTAGCTCCGTGGGTAGGCGGCCGTCCAAAGGTTGACTGTTGGCCGGTGTACGTTTTGGATTGATTGTTTTAGATTAATATCACCGCGATTGTTTGTACCAGGCGTCACGCTCCATTTTTGGAGGTTAGGTTTACAAATTTACACCTCAGCTGGCTGTTCAAGAATGTGCACTTTTCTTTTACGGTCTGTCTTGTTTTGCTCTTTTGTTGGAAAAGAAATTAGATGCACCTATAAAGAACGTGTTTATTTTATTAGTTCTGTTGATTGTAGGCTACAATCTTTTGTATAGAAGAACTGCCCCAATTATCGTATAAGCCTAAGCATATAAAGGAAACAAATATTTTAAAATAAGTATTCAGCCTAATAATAAACTTTGACTACTGCGCATATTTTAACTTTGTAATTTCTTTGTTTTATTATTTGTTGTACGGTATACGTTTTGTTTACTTTTTACTTATATTATGTAATTTAAAGGATAATTTTTAAATTTTAGTATTCCATATATCTTTTATATTATAAATATTACAATTTCATATTATAAATGAAATTGTACACATTTTTTTGAAAAAGAATATAGGCCTAATTGTGATGAATTTATTAGGAATGTAAAATGGTCAAACATAATAATATAGACATAGGCCTAAGTATAACATAATAATATAGGCATAAGTATAACCTATAAGTAGTCAATAATCTTTTCCCCGTAAGTTAAAGAAAGATTTGGTATATGGGACTATTCCTAATCAAAATTTGTAAAAATACGAAGCTTAGGCCTATGTAATAAATTTGTAAAAAAAAAAAAATAAAAGAGACCACAACATTATTGTTTAAAATCATGTTTTAAGAAAATATTTTAAACATATAGGCCTACATTAACGACAACAGAATGTATTTTCGTAAATACAACAGAAATAATTTCGTGTTGCCTCGGTATCGCTTAATATAGCTTCAAGGACTTCTGATTTTGTGGGGAGAAAATTCTTAAATAATCTTCCATTGTGTATTAAAGAAATTGAAAATTCATTAGTATTTGAGAGGGCATTGAAAGCATTTCTGTTAAAAAAGGCTTATAGTATTCAGGAGTATTTAGATGATGACTTGGGTAATTTTAATGATTTATAAAATGTTGATATGTATTGAGAACTTTTATAATAATCTTCTGTTTATGTTTTAAAAAATGTATAGTTGTAATGGTGATTTTAATCATAGGGTTATGAAAATTTATGTATGGTGTTATTGCACTGTGTATTATTGTGTTTGTGTTTTGTTATTATGGCTTATGTTGAGGACAATGTCACCAGTTTTATAGCTCTTGCTATATGTAAAATGTTATGTGACAATAAATAAATAAATAATGTTGTAGACTTTCTGAGCGTGAATGATAAAAACATTTTTGCATAAGCTCACAGTAGGCCTATGTTTTTACTATTATTTCACATTTTCAACATTGGTAGGCCTACAGGTAATTAATTTTGATCGGATGCACCTGCATTTTAAATAAGCAAACACAATTATTTAAAATTATTAGGCCTGTGCACCATTAACAAAATTTTAACTTTTAGTTAGGGTATTTTATTTTCACATATTTTTAGTAGTCAATGTAGGCCTCTACTTATTTATTAATTCAATGATTATTTCAAGATTAGCATTTTTTTTAAAAATATCTAGGCCTACTTGCGCAAACTCTCAACTTGTCTAAGTTATAAACATAATGGTTTGTTAGACGTTACATTAATAACTTATTATTTATGGATTATGTTAAGATTACAATAGCATTTTGAATTATGCTATAAAAGATATAGGCCTAATATTTTTGGAAGAACGCCAATCGTTATATTCTATCTAAATTCTTCAAATACCACTTAAATGACATTACTAAACTACGATCAAGATTTGTAGTTTAGTTTATTTCCCAGGTTTATTAGAGATGTTTCATATTCTCTGAAAGATGGAGAATGTAAGGCCTACTCGCCTATTAAATAGAAACGAAACCAATAGGCTCCTGTCTGAATTTAGTCATAAAGATAATAAATGTATGAACAATTTATGTTAAAAGTATTGTATTTTTAGAACAGCAAGAGTACCATGTTTATTGATTTTAAAAAGAAAAATGTTTATGTTTCTTGTAGAATATATCTATTGCTAAGTGTTATTCTAACGCCTACGGCGTGACAAAGTAGCAAGGCAATTTTCATCTGTCAACTAATTTTAATCTACTGTATGACTAAATTGAAACAAATCAAGAGTGCGGTTGTTGTTATTTTTAAACAGGAAATTGTTTATTTAAATAAATTTTAAAAGGTAATGTGTGTAAACAAAATAACACTATCGTAAACTCTGTGATATTACAAAAACTGTAGCTAATTTAAAAAAAAACAAATCTAAATAATTTATCCGGTATAGGGCCTGTACAAAAATACAACAGATAGTCTTGTAGTAAATAGATGAAAAAGTTAGATGCAGCAGGGCCTATGATTTCGCTATTTTCGGTAGAATCGAGCTGAGCTTTTAAACAATCATTTATTTCTGTACGAGCCACGAGGTGTCAGTGCGGACACCTCTATTAACGTAGTGGGCCAGTCAAGAGGGGATAATATGACACTCAACTTTCAAGTGCCTACACAAAAACCTACCGTTATTTCACCCTTACATTCAAGGGCAGCTTATTGTCTACTCTCCAAGTTCCCGACGTGAATTCCACTTTTACTTCCTTTTACGACTAACCCTAATTTGTAAGTTTTTGTTCTTCGTCATGGTTTATTAAGGCCTTTAAAGGGTTAAGCTGGAACGAATTGTTTTATGGACGAGTTGGAGGATGAACATTATTTTTGTAGGTTTATTTTTGTACAATTTCAATTAGGCCTAATTAGACTGACTAATCTTCTAAACTTAAGTGTGTATGGCTTACTTTAGTGAAGGATAATTAGTGATAGGCCTATTCATCATAACATTACCTTTTGATCTTTAAAGTAGTATTTACATTTCATTTTAACGTACAGAAAATTATATTTCTTTAAAAACATAGTGGCATGCTACAAAAACTTAAAAACTAATTTGAAATAATTTTAATGGAACATAGATTAATTATGGCTTTGGTGCAGTAGCGCCTCAAACAGAATCAAGCCTTTTAACCGACGCGATGGCGCTTAATCAATGAAACTTAATGTTCTGTTACTAAAAGTACGGTAACAAAGGAAAAAATACAACGACAATGTACTGAGTAATGTTAACACAACACTAACCTATACACTATAGACCTACACTACAACCATTTCCGAACCTAGATTAATAAATACCTTCAAACCTTCACATTACGTTAAAAGTTTAACATAGGCCTATACTATAGCCTATTTATCCAATTTTCTTAAGTTTCTATTTATTTTATACATGGCTAGTTGTTATTTTTGATTAGGACAAAATCTTAAATCTTTGAAAAAACGTTAATGCTATAAACGATAAAATCAAAAGTTTTTTTTTCAACATGTTAGTTAGCCCACGGATTGAAGAATTTTATCAATTAAATAACTAAGTACAATATGTTTTTTCGTCTTATACCTAAAATCCTAAAATCATTTAGTGATTACCGTGGTTTCGGGTAACCTATGTAGCCCAAAACAAGAATCAAAAATTCAAACAGGTTACGAATCACATTAAAAACATGGATTAGGCCTACGTTTGTGTCGCATTAAACGTTTTACTGTAATCGGTAGCGTGATTAAGCCTAATCCAGTTTTAATGTAAAAAAAAAAAACAGTTTTTGTGATTTTTGTTTTGTTTCATGACTTCTAATGTATTTGACGACCTAATGAAGGGATTTATTTAATTTTCTGTGTGATCTGAAGATGAGTAGGCCTACATAGGTTACCCGAAACCGCGGTAATCACCAAGTGATTGTAGGATCATAGGCCTACAAGTCAAAAAAGCAGGTATTGTAACTAGTTAGGCCTAACTAATTGACAAAATTAATGTGTTGAATTGTATTCCTGCAGAAAATTTTAAAACGATAGCCTACTACTCTAATAAAACACAGCAATCACGCAAATTATAGACTATGAGAACATTTTATTTTTCTAAAACTCTATAAATTAACAACTACCGCATTATTCACTTACTACAGGCCTATGAATTATTTCACTACTGCTAACAACGATTCATAAAACAACAATGAACTGCAGAATGTAAGGTAACGGCTTGGTAGTTAGGGTTAGGGTTAAACCCTAGGACGAAACTTGGTTAGCGATTGTTCGCCATTTTTCGTTGGCTTTGGTGTAGAAATCAAATTGTTACAGTCTAAATTCTTCAACATAATATAACCGACAAGATGTAAGATAATTGGTTTAAGCCTTAACAAGCTGACGGTAAAATTAATTCTACATTTCCACATAGGGTCGGATAGGTTGTCATTGTTGAACTTTACTCGGTTTTAGATTGGGCTCTTCTCCGAGTGTGCGCAGAATGTACAACCGCTCAACGCGCGCATGTTGTTTTCTGAACAGTTTAATTTTCTTTAAAATTAGGCTTCATGTATATTGTTTGATGTTAGTATTTATTTCAATGTGTCATAATTAATTATTATTATGTGTAATGTTATTCTATAGACCTATGCAACAATATTTACTGTATGGTATCCCCTACTTGTAATATGAAATATCCTTTTCTCTGTGAAAGTAAAATAGTCTACAAATCCTCAAATCTATAACTATGATTTAAAATGTTTAATAAATAAAGACTTTGGCTTTACTTACGCATACTTGAATTTTGAGAAACTGTGGGTACATTTGTGTATGTCCTTTCCTTAATAACAAATTATAGGCCTAGACATTCATTGCAATATATTATAATTTGTAGCCTATGATTTATGCAAGATTAACAGTCTATTTAACACATCATTTTTTATTAGCCTAATAACGCCGCTGGTAAAAAGTTAAAAAGTATTGCCTGGTAAAATTGATTAGAATTAAATTAATTAATATCTTTCCTCGGTTTATATTACTTTCTCACTATACTATAGTATAGGGAAAGTATAGTGATCGCAAAAAAATCGATGTTGAGATTTTTGTGGAAATATCCGTTTTGGGACACCTTGAGTCCAAAAAAGTGGTTTTTACAAAATGTCTGTATGTATACAAAGCTAGAGCGAAAACTATTCGATCGATTTCTAACAAATTTGCACCAAACATGTCAATTAGGCCTATATAGATGCACGAAAAAGGGTATTGACAAATTTTGAAAAACAACCCCCTTTTTGGCCAAAAACCCCCAAAAAATCAGTTATTATTTTTAATAAAAAAACGGCTCTAACGATTTTGATTATTTGTAGCCCTTAATGTATCCTACCATATGGAGAAACCCGTATCTTTCTAAAAATTCTTGTTTAGCTAATAATAATAATAATATCTGATTTTTGGGAGTTTTTTGGCCAAAAATTGGGTTGTTTTTCAAAAATTTTCAAAACCTTTTTCGTGCATCTATACATTCCTAATAAACCTGTTTTGTGCAAATTTGTTCGAAATCGATCGAATAGTTTTCCCTCTAGCTAATAATAATAATATTTATTAGTTAATCTCCTACTTTAATATCACCTCTCCTACCCCACCTACAATTATGAAGTCACAGTGAATCTAATAATTTAAATATGTTTGTGAGAAAGCATGTGCCAGATCCTGGTACCGTTTATTTTAATTTAATTTGTTGTTTTATTTCTATGGTTTTTATTCCGTAATTATCTATAAAACCATGTTACAAGTAGCCTAAACACATTCAATTGACAATGATGTTTTAAAATAACGCTGAAATATAGGTGTTTATAAGTAGGGCTATGTTTCAATTAACCACTATTACTAATTGCAAACATGAATTAAAAATAGTTTTCTGAGATAAAAAAATGTGACAGAGTCAAATCTATTATCTTTACTGTTGGCCTAAAGAGAAATTTGTAAATTATTTTTCACAGAATAAAAGCTAACAATCATCTCAGTTTCATAATATACAGTTTAATAATTATAATAAAACAAACTACATAAACAAAACTACATAAAATAAACAAGTTTGTAGTAATTCATTAACTTATATTTTGTTTGCTTCAACTATAAAATGATATTAGGCTTACCATCGGAGTTTCCATTAGTCGTGGAATTGCAATGAGTTCAGAAAAAGCAAACCTCTCTTTTATTTCTATTATTACGAATAAGAAATTTGTAATTCTTAACACACAGTTGTGTGTGAAATAACAAAACGGCATAAACTGCCAAACACGTAATAATATAAACGTTTACGATTTTAAATCACGTCTTATGAAGCTTGCTACCTAAATAATTACCGGTATCTGTTTACCGATTTTATGCAAGACTTTGATTAGTACAATATAGGCCTAGAAAAATTATAACTAAGGTTATCTAACAACACCAAAATTTTATAAATTACATGTCATGAACTATTCATAAAGAACTATCGGCCTAGGCCTACTGAAATATCTTGAAACAATTTGCAAAAAAGTGTAATTCAAAAGATATTAATCTTATATTTTTGGCAAGAGAAGGGGTTGAAGTAGAAGGGCACTTAACAGATATTAATAGTGGATGAAGGGGTTAAACCCCGATCTGTCTAGCAATCAAATGATTGCACCCTTTCTGAAGGGCTAAACATTGACTTTGCTCTTGAGTTGCACATTCAATAACAAGAGCAGATGCAATAGGCCTAATTTTTTCTTTTTTATTACAAATGAGACGATTACAACCAAAGTACTTAACTATGTTTATTTGTATTATGAATCGTTGGTAGGACTATTGTGTAGGAAAAAGTTATTTCTATTTAAATATGGGTTGAAAAAATACTGTTTTCAATAAACTTTAATTATTAAATTTGTAATTCCCAGTGGTTTAAAACAGCATTGCTGACATTGTAGTTTCTCCTTCGAAAAGGTTAAGTCCAAACTTAAAGCAGATAATATATTATTGTAGTAGAGTAGACCATAAAAATAAGCTGTAATTAAACTCAACACACAACACGAAAAGGTATGCCTACTACATTTTATTTGCAGTTATTGGTTATTATTTGTCGTAAAAAGTCTTCATGAAAAAGCATGTAGGAAATGAAGACGTACTTTTTTATTGTAAGATTTAAAATCTCAGGTTTACAAGTGTTAAATGTTACCTTAATCTTATGATCACCCCGAGTCACATCTTCTTTGAAGTGATGCTGGATTTGTGGTTTGCGAATAAGACTTTCTCAACCAGCTAATATAATAGTTCTTCTCACGACCAAAAGAAAGGTCATTCATAATTTTTAGTTATTATTTATATAAATAAAAATATAAATGCTCGTTTGTTCAAAATCTCAAATATCCGAACGTTCTTCACCGATTACTTTGAAAATTTTCCACAATATTACATTTGAATACAAGTAGGTTTTTATATACTTTTTTTTCAAAACAGCATCAGCATCTATTGAACATAAAAACAACAAAAAGTATACGAAATATTTAACAAAAATGTGAGCGCCATTAAATATGTTTATTGACTATAATAATAACAGTAATCAGCTGTTTGCTGCAATATTTCCATTAACAACCGATTTCAAACTTTGAAACAATTATTTGTATTTCTAACTTTTAGGTTAGGGTTTTGTAAAAAGCGCCATCTGTTGGAGAAACAACACAAACTATACTAAATTTTGTATGGAAAAGGGAGCGCCATAATAAATAATTAATTATTAAATATGTTTAGTGTTGGTGCAGATATCAGCTGTTTGCTCAAATATTTCCATTAACACCTGATTTCAAAATTTGAAAAAATTATTTCTATTTCTAACTTTTAGGTAAAATTTTTTTTAAGTGTAGACCTGAGCATTGCTGATATTCTTAGCCTTTATTATAAACTAGGGGGCTTTGCCCCCTGCTCGCTCCGCTCGCCAACCACCCCACCACCGGGGGGGCCCCGTTTAACTTTATTTTTTCTTCGTTATCAAGTGAAAAACATTTATTGCATTTGTATGTTACAAATTTAAAGAGAAGGAGCACCAGGGAAGAACAGTTTCCCACGAGTTTTATAAACTATTTTTCACGATACTACAGCAAAAAATATGATTATTTATTTTTCTTCTTACTGACTCAACAGGGTCTTCTTTCCCCGCTAATTTTCCAAGCCAGTTCCCTTGACAGTGGTTTCGCTAGATAGTAGATAGGGACAGCGGGAATCTCGTTATCCATTCATTCGCGTCTGTTTTAGGCCCATATTACACTGTAAATACACGTATTTAATCTATTCTTATTACTTTATAATTATGAGAAGAAGAAGTAGAAAAACTTGTTTAGGGCCTATATAATAGAGAGATGATTTTATAAAATATACGAAATAATTTGATTTGGACATTTAACATTATTTACCATCTTAGCTTTGAGATTATTTATTAATCCTAACCTTTATTGTAAAGGAAGCCTAACATATGTGTATAGAACCGTCCAGAGGGGCTGGCGTGCGAAGCACGCAGGGGTCTCCTCTAGTATTCAATAAATAAAAGTAAATAAAATTAATTAATAAGAAAAACAAAAATAGAAAGCCGGGCAGAGTAGTGGTAAAGTGGCCTACTGTTCAAATAGTCTTTTTTTTAAATCGACAAAAATGTATTATTAAGGAACGTTTACATTGGTATACAAGTATGAGGGCTTGCATGAGATACAAGATGATACAGTATCTTTCTTTAGAAGATGAAAATTATATCGATTCACGTGGGTTTGTGGAACGTAGGCCTATATCAATTTAGAATGTTTCCGAAACGGAAGATCTTAATCACAGATAGGCCCATTTTTATTCTTGCGCTTGCTCAAATCTTCCTGTTAGTTTTAGAACCAATATTCTGTCGTAGGCTACTCTTTCTTGTACACAAACTATTTTATCCAGACATTGGCCGTGGCCCTATCTTGCTTATTTTTAAATGGTCATAAGTTAATTCCAGTTCTTAAAATATCGGCATACCTTTAACGCAGTAGTTTCCTCGTAATTTATTTGCTCCGTTGTTCTTTCATCCATCAAACGATATTTTCTAACGACAGAATTATAAAACTGCATTTCAGTTGTTGCCGGCACCCTAAATAATAGACCCTACGTTTTCACGACATTTGATACTCCAAGCACGTGTTAGCCAGGAACCTAACCACAGTCACTTGAAGTTGAGGCGCCACACGACAGATAGAAGCACCGGGACAAAAATGATTAATATTTTTGTCACAGTATTTGACGAGGTGTGAATGTGACACCCACAACGTTGACACTGTCTGTTAATAGATGTTCTAAGAATTTGTCGGACAAAATATTTGTTGTTTGTGGTGTTGACTTGAATAATTAGGCATTCAGTGAACGTTCGGTTAACACCTTGTCCACTATCCGACTGGCCTTGGCGTTTAGCGGTTTTTGTAGCAAGATGTGAGATTATTTGAAATAAAATAGTATCCAAACTAAACATAACTTCTTGTTAATTGTTTAGAAATTTAAATTCTTAATAATAAGCGTAGAAACAATTGAACTCTTTTCAGAATGGATATCTCAACAGATTTTTGCTTTGTAACCTAAAACAGTTTTAGAACTAATCCTCTAGTGTTTGTTTTCAGAAGTTCAAAGACTAGGCATCCTACTATTTACTTTACAATTAAATTCCTATTAATCATTTATAATGTTGAAGTGTCTTGATAGCCCAAGACTAATCGCCAGACTTAAAAGGTATTCCAGATAAACTTTGGCCGTTTGTTTCCAGATAATAATATTATAATACATTTACAGAAACACTGATTCAAAAAACTGGCTATTTATATTTTTTACTCCATTTGGCTTAGTCTATATTTATATTTTACATTGCTGCCGAGAGGGAGGTAAAATATAAATTTAGAGAGGGAGGCCCTTGGATTTAAAAATAATTCAAAAATTGAAAACAATGAATATATTGATTTAACAATTTACTTTTTTTTTTTTCAATAATGCATTAGTTTAAAAATGTTTGCATGAAACCCACAATAACTTGATATCTAACTGAGTTCAAAATAACAATTTTCCTCCTGAAATTAAAAATTATTAAGTGAAGTTATAAAGTGGATTCGTAAATAAAGAGTAAATACAAATAAAGAATATAATACATTACCTTTAAAAATTAAATCAAGCTTGAAGGTCGTAAAGGCATATTGCTTCCTTTTATGTTTCAATATAGGCAATTATTTTCATTAATTTCTAATATTATGTATTACTACTGTCTATGAGTAATGTGTACTATATTATTTTAATTTTTTTATTATTAACTATTGTGTGAAAAAAGTTACCCTTCCTTCCTCTCCTCCCCCAACATTTAATTAGTCAGGTGGCCTTAAATTTGCCCCAGGCCCCCTCTCTGCGGCCCTGATATTTCAATAACGAAAACATAATAACAATAACATTTAAAAACAAACTTAACATATTTGTGTTTTTCTTTTTTGGCACGTTCCATACCAAGTACGGCAGACCGAACCTTAGCGTATTGAAAGGCGCCTTACCAACTGAGGTAACGTCACTCCCTTGCCAAAATAATCGAAGTTCCGATGTTACATAAAATCTACATAACTTTGAAATATCAGTGTAATAGAACAACAAAACACAAGTAAAAATCAGGATGCAGGCCAAAACTAAACCAAATCAGTTTAAAATTATTTTATGATTGCATATATCCCAACTTAGGCCAATAATATAACATGTTTGTCATATAAAATATTAAACAAAAATTAAAACCTACACGAATGATCTTGATGGTGAAAATTGGTTACCGCTGTGGACATAATTATGAAATTAAATTTTAGCAACTGAACTGTATGTATAATTTAGTATAGCCTAGTTTAGACTCCTAAAAACTAGACAAATATAATCAGGGCAGTGTTATTTGATAGGCCTAAAGAAATGCACAACCTTACGATAAAAAACGCTCTTGTAAAGAACTTTAAATTAACATCTAAAAGTAAACGTTAAGTTTTAGTCTTTCAACGCTGGGTTAATTCCAGGACGTTCTACAAGCTCTTAACATGATATTTCAGCCCCGGCTCTAAATTTGAAAGCAGAAATGAAAGACAAGAAAATGGTCGAAGAAATGATCACAGGCCACAAAAGACCGGACACTTAGTGTTTCATGTACTTGCAAAAGGTTTAAAACGTCGTTAAATTTACAAAATACAAGCTCATTTTATGTCGTCATATTACTGCAAGATGTTTCTCGAACGTAAACAAGTACCTTTGATGTCAAAAAGAACCTCGCGGCTCTCAAACGCAACTGTTAAATAAACTACAAAGTCCTCTTGGACAGCTGAAGATTCAAATAACAAGTCGCAGATATGCTGTGAACTTTATTGCGGCAGTGTATCATTTCTAAATTAGGACGGATGTCGAAGCTACACCTTTATTTGCTTTAATCACTTTAATAACAGAGTGGAGACGTAGTAAAAACCAGGGCGAACCGCCATTAACCTGCTATAAATGTGTTTTAACGAAAGGCGTGTGCAGATATCATAACCTCTGTAGTTCGGAGTAAGAACAAATTATTTTTACTTGAGATCTAATTGTTACTGATAACCTCAAGCCTTTATTTCGTGAACGTGCAAAGGTTTTATTGACTAAATGTTAGTTTGAGAATTAATTCTGTGTCGGTGACGTCGGCGTTCCTTCTTCTTGCTAAAGGTCCTCTGTTCGAACCCGGATGAAGATCATTGATATTTTGCGTAGTTCGTGTTTGGATTCTAAACAGTTAATTTTCAGACGATTACCTTTAACTTTAAGGTCCGGTAGGTTACCTTTCAACTTAAATTGCAAACAAAAATGTTCGAAGTTTAGTTTATGTTGGCCTACATTTATTCGTCATTTATATGCGTGTATATCCATTCTATCTATAATTTTAGCTCATATACAAAAAAGAAAGCAATCGCGGGACTGCCGACAGAAGTGAAAACTGTAATGAATATAAATCGTGGGTCATATTGGTTTAATCTGCAATTTGATTAACTTATCTTAACACTATTAGGCTACCAAGTAAACTATTTTAACACAACTTGCAAAATGTGGAAGCACAATGTTCATTTCAGAGGTAGACTATTACCAAGTAAACTTTTTTTACACAACTTACAAAATGAGGAAGCACAATGTCCATGTCAGAGGTATTACCACGTAAACTATATACTCTGCTATGTACACATGTGTAGGCTACTATATAATAGTAGAGTGTGACGGGAAAATGCGTGATGGTAAAATCCGATTCACCGCCCGCAAACATTTTTGGACGCGGTGCGTCTATGGAAGTTTTCACTTCAAAAATTGTATGGTAACACATTTGACAGCTACAGTTTTCCGTTCTGTCTTATTAGATCATCGTCATACTCATGTAGCCTACCAACGTGCACCCATGTACTGTAAGTTCACTTAATATGTAATCGAATACCTAGGCCTACATGGCCTAATCACCCAAAAGTAAAATTTAAATTCGCAAAGTAAAATGGTATTTATTCCTACTCCTTGAAACCTAATTAGTAATCTAGGGATCTAAATGTAAACATGAGAAACAAGTTTCTTCTTTCTTTTTATTTTTTCTATGTTTAAATACCTACTTAGTTCAAATACCTTAAAAAAACTAAACTGAACCAATAAGTTCATAAGATCTTTTTTTATTCTGTATTTTTGTGTATTATCACGTAGGCCTATAACTTATAGTCAACAGATTTTGTTAACCAATAAGTTCATAAGATCTTAATTTGTATGCGGTATTTTTGTGTACTTACCACGTCTACAGATTTTTTCAACAACTTTGAACGTTTTGATCTATGAATTGATATTTTCCAAGTGTAGGTAGTATGAAAAACTTGATTTGGCGGAATAAATTTATTGAATTGATCGAAATTCGAAAACCAATTTATAAAGTTTCTTATTTAGTTTTAAAACTTATTTTATGTTATTTATGTTTCAGCTGCTGGTCTCAGGGCAGCCAGCCAACTCGGTATCACCTCCAGCAGGAGCCGGTGCCAGTACGGGTAGTAGTGGAGTATCGACCGGTGCAATATCTCCCTCAGGTTCCGCTTCCGGAGCGGGCTCTTGTTGTGAGAATGGACGTCCGATTATGACGGACCCAGTGTCCGGGCAGACAGTATGTTCGTGTCAATACGATTCCGCTAGGTTAGCACTGAGTTCGTACCCCAGGTTATCTACAGGAGCGGCTGTATACGGCACACCTTACCCTTCGACGGACCAGAATCCTTATCCTAGTATAGACAGTTCAGCCTTCTATTCGCCGCTGGTAAGTCTGAGCAAAGTGATGATTTAGAATAAACTTCTATGATTTAGCATCCTTTAGTCCTTTACTAATGATTTATATTTCAATAGGTCTAATTAACAAAACGTAGGCCTATTGCTTATTGAAATATCTCATTATTAATTATAATAAGCCTGCTCATTGTATAAATTATTGAGCAGGAATCGACAAACAAGGGAAATTTCGTACTCCAAGCATGCAAAACAGGCTGATAGGCTATAATAGAAAAATGATTCGTCACAATCGAGAAACCTATAAAATATTAACTAATATAACCTCAAAATAGTTATACTAAAGTTTTAAAAATATAGGCTGTATGCTCGGAAAACACAAATAGGTTTGTACCATGATTTTGATCTCTCTACGCAAAGTTTTAGGTCTCCTGTACAGGGCGTGAGGCGAGTGATGAAACTTTCGATGCGCGTAGGAGGGGAGGTGGAAGAGGGGAGACATAAACCAAGGTGGTTGTTCCCCTAGCAGTTGTCCGCGCATGCGCAAACCATTTCTTTGCCACTGCGCAACCCCAAGACAGTATAATTAATTACTAGCCTCACGGCCTATAATTGTATCAAATTTATTTATTAAATAAAATGGATCAAATTGATATAGTCCCGTAAAGGTAATTCTATACGTAGTTGATTTTACATGTTAATAATATTGATTTGAAATTTTGTTTTTAACTTTGCGTGGGTTAGAAGGAATATATTTAACAATAGCAAGAAAAAAAATAGTATTTGATGAAATGTGTACGTTGTTTTAGTTTTGAAAAGTGTATTGGAATAGTTATTTAGTTGAAAAATTAGGTTTGCGTCGGACCAGACGGTGGAAGTTATAGTCTTTGGCCATTCGTATATTCGTATACTTTCCTATAATTTTTGAAAAAAAATTTCCCAGCCGTTGATCGAACCAGTGATTCTAGCGTGGAAGTCGAGTGCGTTAACCACTCACCCACTCTTGAGGTATTTCTTGTAGAGAAAAGGTATAAAAAGGCACTTTCCGGATTTTACTCCTAACGCGTGACGCGGTTTCTCGACCGACACCCCATCCCGATTACAACGGGCGCAAAGAAGTATAACTTCAAAAACAGAAGAGTGCGAATTAAACTCGAAAGCCTAGGGTAAATCACAGATAAATAAGAACAAAGGTATTATAGGCCTACTCTAAACAATAACTTTGGCTAGAATAAAATGGTTGCGGAAACCAAAGAAAGAATATTGACGGCTCCCAGAATTTGGTTAAAATTCAAACTAGTTACACGGGTAAAGAACAAATGGATAATAACTCGTAAATTTTGTTTCTCGCCGAAGAAGTAAAATTTTATCAGGTGCTTGAGAATTTTCTAGAAATGTAGCCTTTTTACTTTACAATGCACTTTATTCAACTCCAATTTGACATAGGCCTACAGTAATATTCTTTATACCACGTTAGGCCGTGTTAGATTAACAGATTAATGTGGGATGAAAATATGTTTCCTTCAAGTCATGTATCGACCATAAATAAGACCGGATGACCGGTTTTCATCTTCCGAAGTTATGATCAAGGAAGGCAAAACGCGTAACTCTGCGCAATAAATGAAGCAGTACATATGCGCAATACGTATCGATGCGATCATCGTAGTCAGTCGTTTGGCAAAGGTTTCGTAGTTCATCAAGCAACTAACGTTGTAATCAAGTAGTTACGCCCAACTTCAAGTAGCTTAGGCCTACTATTACACTTATCTATAAATATTAATTTTACGTTATAACATCTAAGCCTATACACACCGTATTATAACAGAGGAAAAGGCTGTATGTTTGTAAAGATTTAAGTGGAACCGCATTTAAAAGCGTGCTGGCTAAACCATTGAACAATAGGCTGTCATAGTACCTAATACATTATAAGAAGAATTTTGGAAAAGTAAAAGTCAACATTCTACAAAAATTTTACGACATTATATTTCTATTAGAGAAAGATACTAACTAGGCCTAAGTTATATTTCATTTATAAACTAAGCTTTTAATTAAATTCAAAATTAAAAAAAAACACGAAACTAAGAACCTCTCGATCAAGTTACCTTTCAAGAAAAAAAAAACTAAATCAAAATCGGTTCATCCGTTTTTGAGCAACGATGTCACAGGCACATATTAAACTTAGAACACTCTCTGTGCGTCAAAAGTTAAAATTCACTAAATTATTTCTAATATAATTGACTTACAGTAATAGTAGTCTATAAATTGCATGTAAACTTTAGGAAACACACCCAGTAAATATTTAAACCTGTTCTTGTCTTTTTTACAATTTTGTTGATTTAAAAGGTTCAAAACTTAATATATCATTTTTATTTTTGATAGAATAAATTTTGTACACAAAATCTCACAACTACAAAATAGCCCACGTTTATTAACTTATACGCGTTTCGACGACAAAGTCGCCATCTTCAGTATTTCACGAGCTACAATAGTCAAATTGTAATGTATTTTATGGAGTTATAGTTTGACTATTGTAATTGAAGATGGCCACTTTGTCGTTGAAACGCGTTTGAGTTAATAAACGTATTAGTTGTGAGATTTATATCTATATATATTTATATATATTTATCAAGTATATCTTCTCACAAGTCAAGCTCAATATTTATTTATAACATTTTCAGTTTATAGAAAAATGCTGTTAACGATTTCAATAATTAAAGTGTTAATTCATAAATGAATTAAAAATAACCCTTTCCTTCCGATCAAGCTGAAAATGATAACTAGGAATTTTTTGAGAACATAAGTCCATAACTAGCAGGAACAATACAAAGCAGCAAAAATGACTAACTAAAAACGTATTTTGGGGTCTCTACATAAAAAAATTATCAATTTCTACTAAATAAGGAGTGGCTTTAATGCAATCAGTGATTATAGACTTAACAACTTTGAGATATCGCCTTCAAAACTCGATGCAAACTAAGGTGGAAGAAGCACGAAAATAGTTTTTGGTAACTAATGCAGAAATAAAGGCCAATAATGTTGTTTATACCTTGCGCAAAGATTCGTGGCGGCTGAGAGTTTAGGACGGTCGGGGAGGTGACCCTACCCTAATTAGCCCTCGCTCGGCCGATCCGGGTTATGGTCATGACTCGGCTACTGGGCTTAAGGCACAGTCGGTACAATTTTTTGCATTTCGGGATAAAGTGCAAAAATAACGTCATTTTTGTAATCTGCATCAAATAACAAGAACGTTAAGTCCAAACAAGATATAATTGCGATGCTATTAAGTATTCAGTTTGTTTTAAAATAAAAGACAGTTTACAGAACAAGATATTTAAGATTATTTACAAACTATAGCTATTTACAATTTTGTACATGAAGTGTTACCCAGATTCTCACAGGAGCTGAAGGTGAAAGAATATCCCTGAAAAAGAAAATATTTTTAGCCACATGTAGTTTGTCAGACTAGTTATTGATCAAATAAAGTGACAAATAAAACAGATTTTCTTAATTTCGACTATTTACTAGTATGTCTTTTATGAGATATATGTGGCTTGATTAGTGCTCTTTAAATAGGCGTATGTTTAGACTTTAAATGTGTATGATATGTAGATAAAATATAAATTATTTATCAACTAGGGGAGACCACAGCGCGATCCGCACTCCAACCCCCCGATGGTTTAACGCATTTTTTGGTAGTTTTAAGCAATAATTTCCATATTTTAAGCTAACACGTAAAAAATATAAAGCCTTCTTTATAACTTAAAATAGTTTCCCAGATTATTAATGTATAAATAGAATCCGAAACACGGTATTACGAATGCATGTTTCAACGATTTTGCGGCTTCAGACAGACCTTTCGTATTAAAATCATACGGCACACTCGGGAGTTTTCTTCAAGGTATAGGAGAGCCTTAAAAGTGTTGTTACGTAACCGCGTCGACTTCAGCTTATGTAAATCCGAAAAAAACTTTCAATGTACAATTTTTAATAGTTTTAGTTACTAAATATTCTTAATCTTGTTCTGTAAACTATATTTTATTTTAAAACAAAGTGAATATTTAATTACGTCGCAATTATACCGTGTTTGGACTTAATGTTCTTGTTATTTAAACATACGCCTATTTAAAGAGCACTAAACAAGCCACATATATATGATAAAGGACACATAAATAATCGGTTAATATACAATTGACTAGTAAATAGCCAAAATTAAGAAAATCTTTTTTGCTTGTAACTTTATTTGATCAATAATTAGTCTGACAAACATGTTGCTAAAAATATTTTCTTTTTCAGGGATATGGTTTCACATTTAGCTCCTGTGAGAATCTGGATTACACTTCATGTACAAAATTGTAAATAGCTATAGTTTGTAAATAATCGTAAAAATATATCTTATTCTGTAAACTATCTTTTATTTTAAAACTAAGTGAATATTTAATAGCATAGCAATTATATCGTGTTTGGACTTAATGTTCTTGTTATTTGGTGCAGATTACAAAAATGACGTTATTTTTACTCTCTATGGCGAAATGCAAAAAATTTTACCGACTGTGCCTTGAGCCCAGTAGGTGACTTATGACCATAACCCGGAGCGGCCGAGCGAGGGCTAATTAGGGTAGGGTCACCTCCCCGACCGTCCTAAACTCTCAGCCGCCACGAATCTTTGCGCAAGGTATAATAATGCAGGCATAAGGTTGTTTGATCCTATTTTCAAACAACATTTGATTGGTCATTGATTTTGTCCTACGTGTTTTATACTGGGGTTGATATTTTCGGCCTTATGCCATCTATTTCGGAATTCTGAATTTTTGAATCGTATAGTTCGTGTTCAGCGACATCCGTAGGCCATTTTGATTTTCACTCTAACTCTTATTTTTAGATAACTAATGAACGAACAATTGTTTGCTTATAATGTACAAATTTTTGACCGAAGAAGAGTATATTTTAATGGCTGGACAAATTATATATATTCCAAGATTACAAACGAAATAAAATGAGAATCTAAAGAAGGGGCTAGAATGTTTAAGTTTTGTACGTTTTCGGCTTCATGCACTGATTATTACAGGCACTATATAGGAAATATACATAGTCATCTTTGTTTTGAGGCGTAAATTAAAAGATGAAAATTAGCTTTACATTTTTTGGTAATTATTAGTCTTGATTTTATCGCCTTTTACCATTAAAGATGAAAGAATATCTACGAAAAATTCTCCTGAAAAACCACGTAACGAGTGATAGCGGTACTTATGTGTTTGGTATGAAATAGTCTACTCAAATGTCTCAAATATGCTAACATCCGTTTTTAGAATAGCAATCTCTGAAGTACAAGTTATAGGCCTACACGTTTTGTCCAAATTTATTTTATCTTTATTTCCCATTCATAAAAGATACCCATGCCGTGTCCATAATTAATTCATATTACAAAATGTGAATATTTTGAATTAGGCCTACTTATTTTACAATTTTTGCTTTACATACAATCAAACTTTATTTGTAGATATATTATAATTTCATAGTGAAGCAAAGAAGCCTAAATAAGAAGCCTAATATTTGACCAAACACGCTTTGTTTTAGATAAATGAAGTCGCGATCAACTCCTTTAAAAACGCGAGTGTACCTATCTCCGTGAGTAACAATATATAACAACTGATTCCACCCATCATCTGCAGTACTTTAACAACACCTATCGTAGATTATACTTTGGGGTTATGTTTACAACTTTAATCAATAATACGATGTCTTGTAGGATTGATTTTTTTAGATATGAGTTATAGAACTAATAGTAGCTATAATACGTTATAAGATTTGCTTTGAGGTTATAAAATTAATATAAATACAACCTTTTATCATCAATGTATCATTTATACTAATTTAAAGAAGAGATACCAATTCGCTTAGTTTCGGAAACATTCGTAGGCCTACATCTTCGTGTAACATATAAACATATTCGATTATTAGCTTATTCATTATAATATTAATATCTTCATAATAATTGTATAAATAAATATGAAATAAAAAGCAGTTAAAAGATAATATTTGTATCTTTATTTTTATATATAATAATGTATATAAATACAAAATTTTGACAAATAGGCCTGAAGTTTTATAAAATCATATCTGAATTATTTAATATCGTTATAATTGCACACATTTACCGAGTTAAAATTCCCCTCAGAATAGTTAGGTAGGTTTTTTGTTTTAAGTAGTATTTTTTATAGGCTATTATATACTTCTGATGTTTAGCTAATTATTTTGCCTGTGATTTTTCACGGGAGCTTACTAGTGACTACATATTTATGAATCGTTTTCAATATTGCGGTGATACATGAAATAGTTTCTGATTTTGTTTTGTTTCAACGAAGCTTAGTGTCATATTAAACATGTTAAACGTATGGGATTCATTCTATTTTCCAGCGGATGTTCAAAAGTAGCTGTAAACCTATTTAAATACCAGTTCTTCGATTGTTTTTGTAAAACGTTGAACAGTTTTAGTCAAATGTAAAAGCAGATACTCTTGAAAGCATGGATCTGGTTAGTGTCGACAGATTATAACGCACAATTATTAATCGCATATTTATTGTAAACATATCTAAACTTTATTCAAAATAGTCGCGCCTTGTTTATTAACATTTATAAATATTTATAAACGGCAATTTAGAAATCCGATTGGAATTGAAGTTTTATTAATTCAGTTACGGCGATGAATAAAAAGGTCGCCAATGTTCTGGGCAGACTTTGTCATTTGAATGCAAAGATTTGTGGCTCGACCATTGTGCAGCATGGCGTCTAGGATGGATGGTGGCGCCTCGGTTGGCGAGTTTTGCAAACAATCGCCGAGTTAAGGATGCCGCGTGTTGGCCATTCCTAACACGGCTGGATATAAAAACACAGGAATAAATGTCAACCGAATAGGTTCATTGTAGTATAATGCTTGTAGCAATATGACTACCTAATTGAATTTTAATTCGTGGCGTACACATTATTCATCTCTTTACATGAATAAAAGCAAAGTAGAATAACGCAGGAAAGAAATATTTAAATTTAACGATTTATTATGTCTTGGTCGGTATTTTCAATGATTTAAACAAACCTATTAATCCCGTTCTGACTACAGTGTCATTTGAAAGAATGATTTGTGGACTTGAGTTCATCTTAAATATTCTAATGCAAATTTAAAGAAATAATCTCGCTAATCTGTCCTTGATATTACGAAGTACCACATGATGGGCAAGTGAAATATATATAATAGTTGAAGTTTGCTACATCTAGGCCTATACCTTTTACAGACGTTATAAATGTATTAAACAACTATTCATATATATATTTTATTTTGTATAAACTACTCGATTAATTTATCAGTGCTTCTAATTTTTGAAATAAATATGCATTAAGCATACATAATAGGCTATATAATGTAGCTTATAATTATATTATAAATACAATAATATGTTTATTATTTAAGCATAATACATTTTCTAAGCACACAAACTAAACTTTCTTTAAATATACAAAGTAGAGAAAAACACGGCTTTATTTAAAAGTTACATACACATCTTCCTAAATGCAATTTCCACAAACTATTTCTTCTTTTACAGTATGTCTAGTTAGTAGCATTTACTTTACTTTAATATTCTTTGACGATTTAATATCAGCTAATGAGTAGGACTACGTAAGATGTGCAGAAAACATTATCTAAACGATACCACTGACACTTAAGATTGGCTATATTATGCAGGCCTCTCGTCCGCCGGCCCAGCCACGTCTGCTGCAACTTAATTGGCGAGATTGTTTGGCGGTTGCGGAGATGTCAGGCGCAACCGTTCTCTGACTTAATTGTTCGGTCGTCGAATTTCATTAACTAAATAAATAATATTTTGCAATTAAACGGTATAGTGTATGGGAAATTGCGGGTGACTTTTTTATTCTAATATCGAATAAAGTTATTCGTCCATTTTGTGACTTATAATATATTATAAGATGGTTTTAGAGTAAACATATTTAATAAAACAGTAATTATATGTTATTTAATTATCATACAGAAGCCCTTGCTAAATGTAAAAACACGATGATATTAAAGCTTGTAATCATTTAAGTTTTGTATTTTGCAATTAAGCAATTAGTCTTTGAAAATTAAAATTCAATCTTTGAAGTGCCTAGGTTATACCAAATAAACGTCTTTTTCAAAATTAAGGTAGAAAACATAATTTTACAAAATAAATATCAATGCAAAATATATTCTTCTTAATTTGATCTCTAAAATCATTATAATTGTATAAACGTAAGCGTCGTTTGTCCACTCGCAACACGGGGCTTGTGTGGTACGATAGCCCTTTATCCCATCCATGAAGGATTCGGTTTGGAATTGAAGGGGTGTTCGTAAATATGGGTTTAAAAGAGCGTATCGCACCAATTAACTTTTATGGGAAGTCGACGAAGCAGCTAGGAATCGTGCCCAAGTGGCAAAGAATGGCCAGAATGTCCCATAATGCTCTTCCAGAAGGTTCGAGAGTGTTGCGGAATGTTCTGGATCCTCCAAAGAGCTTCTTGCTCAGGGACGTTCTGGAATGTTCTAGAAGCTTCCAGAATATTCCCAGATTGTTGTAGAATGT
>JAGFPH010000029.1:172783-202347 GCA_018207615.1 Philaenus spumarius
CTAATAAAGACGAGGAGTGAAATAACTGTTGAAAATATCCAACGCCAATTGCTTTGATGCGAACTGTAAAACTCGAACTACCATCGCACCCTAACTAAATCTGTACATAACACACGGTAAAAGATTTCCATTTTAATAGCCTATGTTCAAATAAAAAGGAATGTGCAATCTTTCTAAGAAAAGTCAAAAATATCAACCAGTGAAGTATATTATTCAAATTGTTTCAGATGTTTCTGAGATTACTTCATCCGAACAAAGTTTAACTCTTTATAATCCTAATACAGTACCCTATATTATTTCTTAAGGGTGTTTTTTTTTGTCGCTAAGCGATATCTTCCTTACTTGGTCATCAAAATTAATTATTCAAGCATCATTTTAAAGCTTATGTTCCCCGCTATTGACGAAAAATAGACAAACAGTTTAAAATTCATGTTTTCGTTACAAAAGTTGATTAAAAAACTTTTATATGGTTTCTAATGAAAGGCGCCATCTGTTAACAATCTGTTTAACTAATGTGACCGCTGTTAGTTAAATTGTTTACATTCTATATGCAAGTGTAATCTATCACACAAATCAATCAAATTAAACCAACGTAAATAAGTAAACGTAATTTACTTAATTAAATCAATGTATTAAATCAGATAAGTAGGCCTGACTCCTAACTTGCGAAATATTCGCACTGGGCAGCTAGTTTTAATATATTTGTACATACATACTTTAAACCAGACTAGTCACAGAATACACACCGCAACGCACATAAAATCTAACGCACCAGTCTGTAATAAAACAACAAATCACACTAAACGCCATTAATTGTCGTCATTTCAAAGCGTCAACGTTTTTCACCCGGACAGATAAAAGAGGCTCCACCGCGAATATAATTTCCTGAGATTCTATAACTGTCAGCCTATTGACAGCCGATGAAAGAAAATTTTCAAATCGCAAAACCTTGGAAAATATTCAGCAGGAGGAGAAAAAGCCGACCGGAGGGCGGCGCTAGAACAATGGGAGCCGAGAACCGGATTGTTTCTTCATGAAAACAAAGCAATGCAAAACTTGGGAGCTGTCGTATCAAGCTTGGTGACAAGGAAGGTGACGGAGAGCGAGGTGGTCTAGTCTCAAGGATTCACACCTCGTGTAGTTCATTGTTTACGAGTAGCCAAAGCTTTTAAGAAATCTGTTAGTATCCTTCAAATAAGATCCCACGTTTGAACGTGCCAAATTGCACAAATAACTAATGGAATAATCATATTATTACAAAGACGTATCTGGCAGTCTAAAAATTCTTTGTTGATATCATTAATATTTTTGATGTAATGTTGAAATATATTGGACAGCTGTTGGAGAAGATCTGACACGCAAGCTTGCTATCTGTTTCTTATGAAATTAATTAGTATTTTAGTTGAGATTGAAAGCTGGAAACTGAATTTCAAGCGAATAAATAAGTTTATCAGAAGCAACTTGAAAACAGGATTCATCAATATATTAAGTGTAGCATCACCCGTGCTGCGTCTAGCTAAAGGCATCAGTTTAGTCGCCTCAGTTTCTACTTATAACACAACTTTTCTCACATAAAGAATATAGGTAATTTTTTCCTAGGTCAATTTAACCTGAACAAACATCATATTGGTTTTAAATTTCATTTACTGCCATTAAACAATTTAACTCTCTGTAACTAAAGTTGCGTCCCCATTGCTGATGGTGTATTTGTCTAAACACTGTGAAACTTAACATAAAGCTTGATACTCTGATTTCCCACACGATCTACTTTGCCATTTGATTTTTTTTTTTAAATAAGGAACGTTTTACTGATTAATTTTTCCAGCACATTGTTGTTTTAAAACTTGTGAAAAAGTGTCAACAATTTCTTAAAACCCCTTCACCAAGTTTGACTTGTTTGCACTGTAATTAAAAACATGTTTACCTCAATTTTTTGGGTGCAAAATAGTGAGGTTCTAGGTGGAAGCAAGTAATGCCTTCTTATTGAACGAGCTTATGGTCTATCTTTGTAAAAACAAAGTGTACTAGGGTAGTCCGGTTGAGTGGATTAATTATTTCATCATTTCCGTCAATAGTTTGAATGTTTATAAATAAGCACTTAAGGATACTTCTTTTAGAGCGCATATATTCATAAAAAGAAAGATGTTTTGTGCCCGGAAGGGTGTGTTAAGGAAAATGGTTGGAATGAAATTGAATAAATACTTTTGAGTTAAAGCATTGGAAAAGTATAATAATTCTGAATGGCAAAGAAACAATTTTGTCTTCTTTACTTTATTATTATTATTTTTAGGTTTATTTCCTTTAGCAGATACATTGTTATAATATGCAGAACCATAAATAAGTATAAACAAATTCAAGAAATTATGGGATAACTAATGTTTTCAGAAAATATTTAACATCTAGAGAAGTACTCATTTCCTTGAGCTCAGCCTGGAACTAAAAAGTCAACATATATAAAAGAAAACAATATTATAAACTTAATATTTAATGAAACATAGTTCATATATTTCTCTTTTTTATTCTGGCTAGCATAAACAAAATAAACTAAAATTCAGTAAATCCTACGTAATATATTGGCCATGCTAGCCTACTCTGTTTGTAAACCCTTTTATGTACTAAAAAGGTTAATCATAATCTTTTTTGTAAAGAATTAGTGCTCCAATGTTGAAAGGATTACAGTCCTCCCCCTCAACTGTAATTACAATTACATCACTTGCAATTTGTATTCCGACAAATGCAATTCTTGGTTCCATCGATTTTTCCAGGCCAGTAGAGGTTCGGACTGATCCTATTGTATACGAGATAGGCTAGGCCTATTAATGAAGGGGGAAGCCAAATACACACCAAACGGCGTGAAATTATGGCGTCTGTAGTTGATTTACTGCGAGAACACGCGGCCCAGACGCCTGATATGTGCTCATTAAAAAGTGTGCCGAATTGTCTATGATGACAATGGCGTGTTGGTTAGTGACACTTTGTTTTGCAATGGGGCGATCAAATAATGTTACTACAGTGCTACCAACCTAAACTACATAGCAGGAATAATTCATTCAATAGTTACCGTACGTAAAGTACATTTTAGGAGTGTTAATATATCTTTGCGAAATTATATAGTATTCTTCGAGTAGGCCTAACTGTTTATTTATTTTGTTTGTGTGTTTTTTTTTAAATGACGAATATTACCTTAACATAGGCCTATTTAGTAATCTATATAAATAAAAATATAATTGTTCAACATCTTAAATCTCCGAATTGTTTTGAAATTTTGACACAAAGTTTCATTTGAATACATGCGTGTTTCTGTATAGTTTTTGAATAACAACGCCATTGTCTGACGTAAAAACAACAAATACTATAGGCCTACTAAATATTTTACGGCAATGGGAACGCCATACTAAATAATTAATACATATGTTTATGGATACAGTAATCAGCTGTTTGCGCTGTAATATTTCCATTAACAGCCGATTTCAAACTTTGAAGCAATTATTTGTATTTTTAACTTTTATGTTAGGTTTTTATTAAAGTGTAGACCTTAGCCCTGCTGGTTCTTTCAACCTTTATTATATCTGCTGTTATAAAATTTACGGAATAATTTAATTTGGACATTTCACATTATTTACTATCTTAGCTTTGAGGTTATTATTAATCCTACACTTTTATTATAAAGAAAACATAACATAATTATGTGTATTGAAGGTTCCAATGGGGTTGGCATACGAAGCACGTAGTGGTCTCCTCTAGTAATAAATAACACATGATATAAATTTTGACATTTAAAAAATTATGTTAATAGATTTCAGAATGCTAAAAATGTGCATTTTTGGATTAAAGTTTTAAAACGAAAAATCTTCCCGTGAAATATCTACCTCTAGGAAAAATGTTTGCTCAATATTAATGAACAATAATCTGAAATACCTTAGACTTGCGATGCATTGTAAAAACACGTTTACAATAATTTATTAGCAATATAGTGTCAATAATTCGGCCGGCTAAACATTTGTTTTAATATAAATTACTACAATTGCAAAAATTTACAAAATAATGTCTGCAATTTTTACCTAAATTTAGCTGAAATTCAAATTAGTTGAACGGATTAAACTTGTATAATGCATTTATTTGGAGTTGGTACTTCTAATATTAAAACTGAGAATAAATAAGTCCTGTTATTATCTCTTTTCTTTCTTTTTTTGCTTATACAGAATGATTCAGAACGAGGCAACTATGCCATCATTTTGAAAAGCATGATTGGATATAATCGCTTATTTTGCTTGAGACCTATCATTGTTAGGTTGAACTTCATGCCAAGTTTGAACTCAATCAGTCAAACAATTCTCTAGATATGAATTATTTTGTAAAAAAAAAAAAAAACTGGAAAACGAAACGTTTTCAAGCCTATATGAACTTTTTTTCTTATTCTTAGCTATAGAATGAGCTTCCGAGAGATTACCGCATAGTTCTGAATCACCCTGTATAAATTATGAAAGTCTCAAACAGGCCGTGACTGAGATATCCTTATTTATTCACCATTGGATTTTGTTATTTTGGTATTACTTTGTTAGGACATCTTGATTTCATATTTTACGCCAAAGCAGTGAAACAAATATTTAATATTCGTGAACTTTATTTAGATATTTTTAAGTAATTTAGGTTTTTATTTCGTAATGTTTGGTCATGAATTGATCTTTGCAAAACAAATGAATTAATTCAGGTTAGTTAAAATTGAATTCGGGACAATAATTATAACCGTGGAGTCTTTTGATGAAATTTGTAAGAAAATAGGTTTTGTTTTCTACATTTTGTTGGCTTTTAATATTGAACAATTTATTAAAAGATACGAATTAAAATTTATAGAAATACTGCAATAACAAACGCTTTCAACGCAAAATTAAATACCGGTTCAAATAAAAGAAGTATTTGTTGACAAGAACAAACGGTCTCTAAAGTAAATAAACACGTATAATTAGGAGCCTGTAAAGACGAGGCGCCTTGTACAAATATACAATACACTTAATAGCGAGGCTTAGGTTATAATAACTTCTATGGAAGAGGGAGTCAAGATGGAGACAAGTTTTTGTATTCAAGTCAGAGCCTGTGTTTGCAGATCTATTGCTCATATAACGGCTATGACTGTCAAGTTTGTCGCATGCAGTGGAAGAATCGTGATTAGGAAGGACAAAAACACTCTCGAGTCAGGAGGCATTGTTGAGCTCACCTCTTGCGGAGATGGACGATTAATTATTTAGCTTTGTTAAAACAATATTAGGCCTAGCTTACATGACTTATTTTATAAAGGTGTTATGATTTCTTTAAGAATATATTCAGAGAGTCTTTCAAGAATACTCATTGATACATTTTTCAAAAACAAAAAGTATTGGTTAGTAGGCTAGCAAATGTGCTAAATTTCTCTAAATCAGAATCCAAACTAGAGTGTCAAATGAAAAGCAAAGACAAGTTTCAAGCAAGTAAATTTCCAGATTATCATGTATTTTATTTTTTCAGTAATTCAATAATTAGGAATTTGGAAATTTTAAATAGGATATTTTCTGTTTTATTTTAATATCTAGTCTTGAGGAAAACGTCGGTTTTTTTCTTCATTTTCATCAATTAAAAAGTAGATTGTTTGGTCAAAATATGGTATACCTGTAAGTCCATGGGGAAACCAATCATTGTTTTAAACATACACATATTTTATAATGGCACATTTTGTCGCCTTAAGATTACTTTTACAGTTATCAATTCGTAGCGGCAACACAGATGGAGAGATAGATGGAAAGACAATTTATCTTGCAGTCATGTTATTACTAATATTAGTCTTGTATGAAAAACTTCAACCTAGTATTATTAGTGTTGGAGTAAAATTCCGTTACATGAAGATCTGAAATTTTTTCTCAACTTATAAGCAAACAAACTAATAAGTCTATTTTACATGATTTTGTTGCATGCTACTCAGTAATGATAATTTAATTGTTATCAAAATATTAGTGTACCGGTACTAGTAAGTTATTTTTACTTTCTCACTATAAGTATAGAGAAAGTATAGTGATCGCAAAAAAAATCGATGTTGAGATTTTTGTGGAAATATCCTTATTTGGGACCCCCAAAGTGGAGTCCAAAAAAGTGGTTTTTACAAAATGTCTGTCTGTATACAAAGCTAGAGCGAAAACTATTTGATCGATTTCAAACAAATTTGCGATAGTCATGTAAAATAGGCCTGTATATATGCTCGAAAACGATTTTGAACATTTTTTTAAAAATAACCCCCTTTTTGGCAAACCCCCCCCAAAATCAGTTATAATTTTTTTATAAAAAAAACGGCTCTAACGATTTCGATAAAATTTGGGTTATTTGTAGCCTTCAATGTACCCTACCATATGCAAAAAACTGCATCTTTCTAAAAATTCTCGTTTAGCTAATAATAATAATAATAACAACTAATTTTTGGGGGTTTTTTGGCCATAAATGGGTTGTTTTTCAAAATATTTTTTCGTGCATCTATACAGGCTTAATTGACGTGTTTGGTGCAAATTTGTTCGAAATCGATCGAATAGTTTTCTTTCTAGATAATAGACCTAATAATAATATTTATTAGTTAATCTCCTACTTTAATAAATCACCTCTCCTACCCCACCTACAATTAATTATGAAGTCACAGTGAATTTGTTTAGTAATTTAAATATTTTTGTGAAAAAGTATGTGCCAGTTCCTGGTACCGTTTATTTTACAAGGAATAGTAACTTACAATTTGCATTGTTTTAGTAGACGTTGGACGATTGCTTGTGTTAATCCAGAGTTTAGCTATGTAATATGATTGCTATAATAAACTGTTAGTTATAAATGTTTTTAGTTTAGTTGTTGCAATACAATGATCGAACTTTTACTAAACGATTTAAATAAAATTATATTAAATTTTGCTCAGAGCACAATCTTTTGAATAAAGTTTTTATAATGTTTCACTATTTTACAGTAAGATGTTTTCGTTAAAGATAGTAATCTCAATAATTATTTCCTTTTGCTTACAGAGAACCAATTACTTATTAACATTTGATTACAGCTGGACTAATATTTTGCAAAATATGACTTGTAAAAACAGCTGATATTATTAGAAATCCTAGATTCTTCAAGCAGATGCAGCAGAAAATATTAGTGCTAATAATTTAGTAAATTGTCATTTGTAATTCACTAATAATACTAGCGTATTTATGCAACAGGTTCAAGGTACTTTTGGCCACGTAATCTATTAAAACAGATGATTATATATAAACCATATGCGTTATAAACTGAAAAAAAAAACAAAAAAAACAACAATCATATGTTCAAAATTAGAGAACGTGTTAGTGTGCGTGAAAGAGAGAGAGTCGTTAAAATATTGTTCTTGTATATGTTTATAAAATAATGAATATATTTGATTATTAATGTAACCAAGCATGTAGTTAATATTTTATTGTCTACGAAACGGATTAAGAAGTGGGAAGATAGGAATTTATTTTCCCCTTTTCATTGCTAATTCAGAACACCAATAATGTTTGCGTTTATTGAGCCTTACAACTCATGAAACATTTATTGATTATTGTGAGCTCATTACAGTCTACTATCTTCATAGATTATCACGATTAACCGTTATTATCATTATATACAGCATTAATTACCCGCCAATAACGTATGCGTGACGTCGAATAACGAATAACGTAATATGATACGGGACTAGCAACGCGAACAGAAAAACTCTTGCCAATCGAGCTCCGACAATTTATCGTGTTGTCGGAGCGGATAACGATCTCGCATATCGGTTGCAAACTGTATCTGAAATTCTGCATCGAGAGGAGCCTAGCGGAGCGCCAGCTTCCCCCTCCACCGCCACCTCATGACTCTGCATTCTTCCAGACCGTATCTTCCCACAGATTTCTCGCCGTGCGAAGATATCTCTCTTTCTCTTATAAATTCCGTTCATTTTTATTTAGGTGTTACCACTTTGTCATGTGTTCATCTATAAAGGGGTTTCCGGAACAAATTGGAAAACGTTCACAATCTTGTTATGCTAAACTTTAAGCTTCGATTAGTAAGTATTTTGTATAAAGTAATTTATTAAAAAAGTAATTTTTAGTAATTAATCTTGTCCATCGATTTTATTACCACATTTAGATTTTCAAATCCTATCAATTTAATTTTGAGCCAATAAAAAAAAACTACGACGAGGACAGGAATGTTGCGGAAAACTCACGTTTTTGGAAGTTGAATGTGGTAGGCCTACTTATAAAAGTTTACCAATTCTAGTTGAAAATTTTATTGAAAAGTGGTTAAAACATTTTTAAATATTGAGAAAATTAAAAAACTGTATGGGTTATTCAGAGGCCAGCTCAATGCAGGCCGAGGAAATTTGTATATGTATAGGCTATTTTGGTGGATATTCACCTTATGTACATTATACGAGTATTTTATAGCCTGTATTCTTCAGGTTGGCCTATGGACTCATGACTACCTGAGACCACAATCCCTCGCCGCCTGAAATGAGTCACCTACTGGCTGTGTTCCTACGAGGATAAACTTTTTTGACCAAAATATAATTTGACATTTTTAAAAATGATACCAAACTCGACTATGTTTGATTTTAAAATTAATATCAGTCACCAAAACAATTTAGCTGTTTGTATCTCATTATATTTTTCCATTACCATAGGCCTATTAATTATTGTGATACGGAGGTCGAGTTTGGAATAATTTGTCATAACGTTTTTAGTAGATTCCAAATATATATTTAAAAATGCCAAATTATGGTTTGCTAAAAAAGTGTATCATTGTAATTGCAGACAGTAGGCGATTCATTCCCTATTCAACTACAGCCCTGACGGAGGCGGCAAGGGTAGCCGCAGGTAGTCCCGGTACGGGTCCATCGGCGGTGTCCGGAAAGATGCGCACACAGAAATGTGCGCTTACACCATTAAAGTGGAAATATGCGCACACTAGGGATGATTGCTACTTGATTAGAAGTTGACAGGACTTTGCAAATATTTTGATGCCGGAAATTTGCGAACACTCTAAACTTCGCGGGGAATAAACAACTTATTTATTAACACTTTCCGTGCGGGCCTGAAATCACCTTCTTACCTGTCTGACGGACAACTTTTTTGTTTTAATTATGAACATATTTTGTTAAATTTATGCTAATAATAATTTATTATTGCTTTATTAACAATAATAATCGATTTTTAATGACATCCCGTTAATGTAGTACATGTACTTCATCCGTAGAACAAAATATGTTCATAATTAAAACAAAAAGTTGTTTTAACCTGAAGTATACAGACTATAGTGTACAATTTGGAAATATTATCGATAAAATAAGTGGTCGTTGGCATTTTAACATTTTTTTAGTTTAAATCCCAAATAAATAGGGAGCGGTACCTTATTTGGTAATGCACTGTTTAAATAATCAACGATTCGCGATAGAATCTGACTGTTGACTTTCTCCTTGTTATCCACTTTCATGTTATTTATTCGACCTATTTGCACAAGTAAACAAATTAAGAAATAATAATGATAAATAGCCTAATAATATAAATTTACAAATAAATAAAACACTAAAAAGTATATTATTTAAAATTGTATGTATTAATGAACGTTAAAATCAATTATAGTTTAATTTTCGTTATATTTAAGTAATAAAGAAAATACCAATTGTCCAATACTTTGTCAGTAATACAAATTTCTATTCGTCTGTTTCGCTTTGGCGGCGATGGCCGAAAATCACTGTATTTCTATCAAACAACTACATTTAGCATCCCTAACACAAGCGAGCAAATAAAACCCTACTACAAATTCCACTGCAAGGTGGTTCTAGATTGACCCATTTCTATATCAGTTGAGTTTCTTTGTCTACACATTGTGTTGAAAGGTTTTTCTGTTTCCCCGCGCAGTCAATAAATCCCTTCCAAGAGATCAATAGCTGTAATGAATCCCAGATTCTATATTAGGTGACTACAAGTTGTCTATCATTGCTAGCGGGGACCACAGAGTCTTAGTTAATGTAGAAATTATCAGGAAAGTAGGAAATTAAGGCGAGTGTTATGTATCTATTAAGCCGTATAAGGCAGCAAGTCGCTACTCTGCAATTAGTTGTGTGGGTTTTGTCGCGATTGTTTATTTCCAGCGTGTATCTCGCATTTCAATAACCGCTATTGTTCTAGCAATGTGCTTAGACTTAGCCTATCACAAAACTGTTGTGGCATGTGGGATTAATTCGTTTGTAGTTTCCTGTTTATATAAATCATTTTTTCAAGTAGGTGTGTCGTTTTTATTCCTCTATTAGGAAATCAACTCCTATAAAAGCGAGTGTACGTACATACATACGTACGTACGTACGTGAGTGACGTATATAATAACAGCTGATTTCACCCATCATATATGTAATAACTAAACAAAACCATGCGTAGATTAAACTTTGGGGTTATGTTTACAACTTCGATCGTTATAATTTCTTGTGAAGTTGATTTTTAGAAATTTGAGTTATAGAACTAATTTATGCTATACTACGTTAGTAGATTTGCTTTGAGTTATAAACTGTTTATAAATACAACCTTTCATCATCGTTATATTCGTTCATATACAAATTTAAAGAAGAGTTATACCCAGGGCCGGCGAGAATAGTTAGCAATTTCCGCCGGCCCTGGTTATACCTATGCATTTAACTTCGGAAACATTCGTACATCTTCGTATGAAATACAGACATATTTGATTATTAATTTCTTCACTATAATATTAATAACTTCTAAATAATTTGATCTATCACTATGAAATAAAAAGTAATTAAACTATAGTATTTTTACCTTTATTTAAATATACAATAACTTATATAAATACAACATTTAATAATCCTTATAATTGTAAACATTTACCGAGTTAAAAATCCCTGTCAGCATAGGTAGGCCTGGATAAAGTCTGTTGTTTTTAAATGGTATTTCTGATGTGAATCTAATTATTAATCTGCCTGTGATTTTTCATGGGAGTTTACTAGTATATCAATAAAAGACATTGTTCTTGATTACAGCAGTTTTATTTTTAGTTAAGTTTAGTAAATTGCCTTTCATATTTTAATTCATGGTTATTAAAATAATTTATAACTCTGCTTACAAAATGTAACTCTGCTTAATTATGTAAGACATAGTGTAGGCTATTTTTAAATTTGTGATACTGCACTAATAATATTTTTTTTAAAGGAAAAATACTATTTATATAGAATTACATATTAAGGTAAAATTCTTCTTTTCTTTTAGAATAGGTTATAAAAATATTAATTATATTTATTCTTTCGTCAACTAGCCTATATTAAGACTGTTTTCATTTTGATTTATTTAACATTATTTGTGTTATGTTTTATTGAATGCTTTCCAAAGACTTAAGTTCTAAACATATTCCGTTCCTTTTCCCGTAGCTTAAGTTAGGTTTTGTCACGAAAACAAACAATGGACATCCGAAATACCTATCGCGTCTCCTGATAAGAAAACCGACTAAGAACGATTAATAAATAACTTGATGCGTGAGAGCTTGACGTAGGTGCGACACGCACCCGCGCGCGTATTGGCCGGCTCACGCACTATTTTTATTGACAAGGTGTTAAAGGCAGAACTCGCGTGGTTTGCTAATATTAACGGAATTTGTAATATAACATTTTGGTTTATAATTAGCGAGCATGGAAAAGTTAATTTCCCTTTGTTATGAGAAAAAACAACTTTAAAAACCATTCCCGTGAGGTCTATAATTACAGCGGGGACTTGGTCACAGTACATGCGTTTTGTGATAAAGATTGTAATTTTATTCCTTAAAATTTGATAAAAATGTAACTTTTTTATTGCGTTTGGTAGTTTTTTTTTGTTTTTTTTTTTTTAATCATGTAGACAATTTTATGTTAGTTAATTAATATGCATTTTTTATTACTGAAACATAACTGACACGAAAACTTCTCTAATTTAGCCTATTCTGAAAGATATTATAATATAAAGGCTGACGGCTTAGCCTACTTAATCAATACATGGCTAGTTCATATTTTTTACTTTATTTTAACGATTGCTTTGACTTAGGCCTAAATTTAGAACAATAATTATTGGGTTACAATTAATTATTTTTAGAAAATATAATTTGAACATTTTGGTTTTATGATCGATTTGATCACATAAATAATATATATGCACAATTCTGATAGAAGTAATAGGCCTACAAAAGTAAATTTACCCACACTTTTTCTTGCTGTACAACTATTTATGTTTCTAATATTTTGAACATCGTTGAATTTTCATTGGCTTACAGTGATTTTATACTTGTAAATTATAAAAACTTTTGTAATAATTATAAAATTAACTTTTCAAAGAAAAACTATTTTTAATAAACCCAGTTTTAGACATCAGTTTCAGACAAGAATGATGTTTACAGACAGGAAATTCGATATAATTTCAAATTTCTTTATTAATGTAATTTTACTATCTACAAAATAACTTAATGAACTCGGCAAGTTGATCTAAGATGTTTTGAAATTCTACGACCAAATTATCTTCTCAATAGCCTAGAGGTTTTAATTCTAACATAATTATTGTAGAAAGTATATCGTCTAAATACAAGGCCATGCCAAAGAATTTCATTGCTGTTGGAGTTGGAAGTATATATTTCTGTTTTACATTTTGAACAGTAGTTTGTTTGTTTTACTAGTTTTATTTATGTTCGCATTTGATTTTACGTAAGCCCTCTACTTGTTTAAACAATATAAAATAAATTGATTGGTTTTATCGACATAGTCGTCATCCTCAGTGATACTGGAGAATGTTGACAAGTAATATAATATTGCAGACAACTAAACAGCTTTATTTAATATTTGATTAAATTAAACATTGCCTATAAATATGAAACACACAATACTAGGAGTGATAACAAATCCCCAAAACATAAATTCGTCTGTTACATCCGACTGAACTATATGATTAAAACATCCACAATTACTACTCGATTTATCATCCTTGTAGCTGGGTTTCAACATTCACGATAAAATATTATGAATTAAAACTACTGAATATTCATACAGGTCAGTATTTCACGGTAAATTGTCAACTACGAAGGTTATTTTGTTCGTGCCTCTATAGCCTACTCAGTCGGCACGAAACCTGTCGGATTTTATTACAAGCTAAGAGGTATTTGATATCCAGTAAATGGATAGTTTCGGAGCTAGAATTGTACACGTAATGATGTAGGTTTTATACAGTGGTTTCATATCGTAGGAACGGTCAGATTGCGGGCTTTAAATCGTGATTTGGATCGAAGAAAATAATTTGAACCTTAATTGAGTTGCTTTAAATGTTGTGAATTGCTGAAAAATCCAAGCCGATTTATTTAATAATTTAGGGCTTGTATTTCAGTTCCATTAGCTTCAACGAGGTTTTATCATGTTTACTGTAGGGCCTACTTTGTTTTTTACAATCAGCCTGACTTTACGACACTCGTGCAAGGAAAGATTAAAACATGTAGGCCTACCTGTTTGTTTAGTGAATACATCAATAATAATATTAGCCTATTAATAAATTGGGAGAAGTGTAAACCTGTATGGCGATATTCTTTTGAAGTGATTTACACTTCAAAAGTATATAAAGTTCATAAAGCACCATTTATGAAATGAGTAAGCACAATGTCTATTTCAGAGGTGTACAAAGTAAACTATTTTAACACAAGTTAAAAATGAGAAAGCACAATGTCCATTTCAGAAGCATTACCAAGTAAACTATTTTAACACAACTTACGAAATGAGGAAGCACAATGTCCACTTCAAAGTTATTACCAAGTAAACTATTTTAACACAAGTTACGAAATGAAGAAGCACAATGTCCGTTTCAGAGGAATTACCAAGTAAATATTTTAACACAACTTACGAAATGAAGAATCACAAAGTCCATTTCAGAGGTATTTACCAAGTAAACTATATACTCTGCTATATACAGATGTGTACTATATATAGTAGAGTGTGACGCGTGGCGGAAAAAGCGTGACAACCGGAAGCACTTTTTGACAGGAATTTTATCTTTTTGAGATTTTTTACACCCAATTCCACGTTCACCGAGCAGTACAGAGCGCCCATAAGCCATGTTATCTTTACGACAGTCTTAGCGATAATAGCCAACTAAAAAAGATCAACTCCCATGCTACGCTAGGTCATTTGACGCAACCCGTATGACAATAAACTGATGTTCGCTGTAATGGTAGTAGCATGTCTATTCTCCCGTAAGACCTGTACTGCACGGTGAACGTGGAAACGAGTGTAGAATGAAACATTTTTGGGGTTTTATATAAAACAAATAAATATAGTAGATTATTTAGTTTTTTTACACGACCTTATATCTGGTTCCCCAAAAATCGATTAAAACTCCATAAAGTACCCGGTTTAAATTTACGTGGAAGGCAGCTGATCCGAAGCCGATTCCTGGTGCGAGTTTTCCTGCTGCAAGCGAAGCGAAACAATCCATAATCCGAGGTGAAAATACATAAAATTACCACATTAAAATCCATGTGGGGGGGTTTAGCGTGGGGCGTCTTTGATCCGAAGCCGACGGCCGGAATGCAAAGCGAGTTTTTCCGCTGCGAGCTGGACGATGCAGCGCATATAATTCGTACACAAAGGCAGCTATTCAGCGCCTTCGTGTGTAGACCAATTTCCCAAATAGTTGGTTAAAACCCTAAAATATATAAACTTAGATTGGGACATTAGCTCAACTCACGTAATTTGCGTGATATGATTGTTTAAAGTATGAAACAGTCCCTTAGAAATGTACCCGAGAAACAGTATATTTACCAGTTTAAGGATGTTTGGAGTAAGCAGATTTAGTAGTTTACTAATGTGTAGGCCTACTGAAAACCATCCATCAGCTGAGCTAAGTAGAAATAGTTTGTAAAACTTTTGTAAACCTAAATATTCTTTGAAATTATTTGTTCATTTTTTATTTTAAAATCAAGCTTTAAAAAATTAAGTAAGCTCAGAATTTCCATCTAATTCTAATTCCTAATAAATTTGTAGATATCAAAACGATATTTTTAGCTTGACAACAGAATTAATTAGTGAGTAGAAAATTTATTAGACTTTTCAATTCCATATATTTAACCAGACTATCTTGTTTTATAATGACAAACAAATTTCAATATAAGTATTAAAGATATTAACAATAAAACAATTGTTTTACCGAAATATTAATCAAACAAAACCAGCACACAATACCTTTTCACCAAAACGTGCAGCGAAAGTCGAAAAACAAACAAAACATTTGTTAAAAAGTTAGAAACAACTTTGCGGGGGAGCATGTGTACAGAAGGTTATAAAAAAGTCATTCGAAGTTAATAACCGGGTAGTTTTAATTCAGCCACTCACCCCTTTGTTAGTGTAAATCTGACAGGCGGTGGCTTTAGGGGAGGGGTAGGAAGATGAATCGAGCTGTGAGTTGTGAGGATTCTTAGGCCGTCAGTCTTCACGGGGTGTGTCTCTTCACCTACCGCTTCCTTCTTCCCTCCCGCACTAGATCAATATTTGCTGCACTTTACAAGACAGATCCTGTAACAATATTGCATTCTAACCGGGAAGGGTACGCGGGCGGGAGGGGGGGTTGAGTAAACCGTGCCGTTCACTTTACAGCCAATTAAAACGTTACAACTTAAGGATGTTTTCTTTTCAATGGGAACTTCATTAAATAAAAGTTCTTTTAGATTTCTTAAGAATAAAATCTGTTACGCAAATTAAGTAAACGTTATTTATTTGACGAAACGGCTTATTTGCCCGCTAGCCTAGCAAGCACCGCCAGGGATGTGTGCGTGGAAGAAATTATTGTAAAACACTTGTTCTCTTCTCTGTTTTGTGTTAAACTAAAAGTAGGCTACTATTTAAGAAATTTTGCATATGCATAATATATGAATGTGTATCGAGGCTGATCTGGACCGATATTGTTCAAACTAATCGTTTTTGCACACCTAACACAACATTGAGTTATTTGCTGTGACCTTTAACGGATATTTGAGATCTCTGGTTCGAAACCGGATGAAGGCAATGGATGGGTGACTACTTAGAATATTAAAAAAAGGTAAAACATAAAACTTAAGAAGAAAAAAAAAACAATAATATGCAGTAATTGTAACAGCTGTTTTGCAGCTAAGCATCATCAGCGGCGATTCAACTGTTACAATTATAATTGTTGTTTTTGTGAAATTTGTAGTAAGTTTTATTTTTTACCTTATATAGAATTTCACAAGTACCAAATGTGGTCACACTTAATATGGTATTTAAAAAAGTTGATTTGCAGGTCGTGATGGCTCGTCGGTGTCTTTCGCATTAAAAATGTACTAACTTTAATTTTGAATAGGCCTATGTTAAACGGACAATGTTACTTCCCAGAACGATGTAAAATTATTATTCGTATTGTTTTATAATTTTATGAATGCTTACTCATTCTGTTTTTTTTGTTTGTTATATAATAACAAAATGCCGTTACGTTAGAAAATGTGTGGGATATCTGTTATATTTAACAACCATCCCTTAATTACCTAAATACGATCTTGATAGATGTGATACGAATTTCACGGCAATACTTCGGAAGATTAGGAAATAAGAAAAAAGGATTATATACGGTACAAAATATTGATGGAAGATGTTCCTCTTAATAAATTAATTACATAGCCTAGTTTACATTTTTTACTTTCTCCCCCTATACCATAGTATATGGAGAAAATATTGTATTCGTCAAAATTTTCTAGTTTGAGTTTTTGGTGGAAATATCCGTTTTGGGCCCCCCTGAACCTAAAAAAGTGGTTTTCGGAGTGATGTCTGTGTGCGTGTCTGTGTGGATGTTATCAGACCTAGAGCCTAAACCAGTCGTCCGATTTTGATGAAATTTGGTATGGAGGTACTAATCCACGGTATCTCCAGGGGTTTTTTTCATTTTTGTGAATTTTTTATTTTTAAGGGTAATTTTCCCATAAAAACCCTTAAAATAACGGAAAAATCAACATTTTTCAAAAACGGCTCTAACGATTTTGATTAAAATTTTATAGCTTATTAGGGACCTAAAGTACTATAAACTGTAAAATTTTAATCAAAATCGTTCGAGCCGTTATTGAGAAAAGTTGGTTTTTCCGTTATTTTATGGGAAAACAACTTTAATAAAAAATCACCTCTCCTACCCCACCCTACAAGTCACCGTGAATCTGTTTAATAATTTAAATATGTTTGTGAGAAAGTATGTGCCAGTTCCTGGTACCGTTTATTACTTTATTAGTTACAAAGGGTCAGAACCTTAGTAAGTTACATTGTTTTTCGTAATAATTGTCTACAACAATAAATGATTGCTAAATTTCCGAGCAATGACTACAAAGAATGTTAGGCTATATAAAAGAAAGTCAATGTCATCAAAATTCAAAGAAAATGTAGATTTTTCTTCTCCAGTGTAGGCCTACTAGTAAAAGATGTGCTATAATAATCTATTCATATAAATAAAAATGTAAATGTTCAGTTGTTCAAAATCTCAAATCTCTGAAAGTTCTTCATCTATTGCTTTGAAATTTTGACACAAAGTTTCATTTGAATACACGCGTGTTTTTATATATATATATTTTTTTTAAAACATCGACATGTTGACTAAAAACAACACAAACTATAGGCCTACTAGATATTTTACGGCAATGGAAGCCGTACTAAATAATAAATAAATATGTTTATTGTTGTTACAGTAATCAGCTGATTTAAGACTTTCAAGCAATTATTTGTATTTCTAACTTTTAAGTTTGGTTTTTATTAAGGTGTAGTTCTTTAAACGTTTATTAAAATTGCTGTTACAAAATATACGAGATAATTTGATTTAAACATTTAACATTATTTTCCAGATTAGCTTAGAGGTTATTAGACCATTAATCCTATAGGCCTAGCTTTGTTATAAAGAAAACATAACATGTGTACAGAAAGTTCTAATAGGGTTGGCGTGTGGAGCACGTAGGGGTTTCCTCTAGTGTTTCTATGTTGTTGTCTTAATGTTTTATTCTAAGATAAACTCCTTTAATACTGCTTTTTAATTAATTTGGAATAGCTCTGTACACAATACAATTTGTAATCTAGATTTGAAAACTCACCTAACGGTATCGTCTCTACAAATACAAATAAATCCAAAGATAGATTACATATCTATTCTGTAGAGTAGATGTATTTGTATCTCCAATATTTGTCGATGTTTTATCGCTTTGAGTTTTGTCGACCAGCTGTTGAGACAACTTTGAGTCGCAATACCGACATCAATCACTGCTTTATCAGTAAAGATAACGCTCACTTACACAATTTTACCTGTATATACTAAAACATCGGAATTCTCGGTTTCACAATATAATCCTCTCTCGTGAAGCTAGTCCATCACGTGATCGCTGATACTACTCGAGATAAAAACACTCGACTCTCTCTAATTATTTATAATTTAATACTTGAAAATATATATCAACAATGTTGTTGTCCTAAGCACTTGGAAATGTCGTGAGAGTCACTTATTTCAAATGGAGTTAATTTGTTAATTTTAAATATTTACTATATTTCGCCGTTAAAGGGATAAAGACTAACGAGGCTATTTCATTTCTCTATATAGACCTATATGTTGAAATAATAGGTACCCTAAAATTTTAAAATCGAAGTAGAATATAAAAAAGAGATAATCAAAATGATATTTTCACCGCTGTATATACATACAACGTTAACAGTTCATTCATATTCCCTTCACATATTTTTTGTCTGTATTATTTATTAAAAATGACTGTCGTTTTAATTTATTTTTGAATATTTTTTAGGGTGGAACTCCTTGGTTTTCTTTTTCTAAAACATTTGTCCGTAGGTATAACTCCAAAGTTTAATTATTGGTACAATTTTATAAAACTTACTAGAGGAGAAATCCTGCGTGCTCCGCACGCCAAACCCATTGGCACATATGTTATGTTTCCTTTATAATAAAGGTGTAGGATTAATAATGACCTCAAAGCTAAGATGGTAAAGGTCCAAATCAAATAATTTCGTATATTTGATAACATCAGTTATAATAGCCTAAAGGTCAAACGAACCAGAAAGTTTCTACACTTAAACAAAGAAGTGTAGAAATAGAAATTGTTTCAAATTTTGAAATCAGCTGTTAATAAAAATTTTAGAGCAAACAGCTGATTACTGTACCAACACTAAACAAATGTAATTATAATTTTATTATGGCGCTCAAATTTCAGTAAAATACTTAGTATAGTTTGTGTTGTTTCTAGGTCCAACAAACGGCGCCGTTAAAAAAACCTAACTTAGGCCTAAAGTTAGAAATACAAATAACTGTTTCCAAATTTAAAATCAACTGTTAATGGAACTATCAGCTGTTACTGTAACAACACTAAACATATTCAATTATTATTTGGTTTACGGTGCTCCAATTGCTGTAAAATATTTAGTATAGGGCCTAATTTGTGTCGTTTCTACGTACAGCAGATGGCGCCGTTTCTCATAAAGTAGGCTATATAAAAACACGCGTGTATTCGAATGGAACGTTATGTCAAAATGTCTAAGAAATAGGTGAAGAACTTTCGGAGATTTATGATTTTGAACAAACGAGCATTTATATTTTTATTTATGTAGATATTCGTTGCAGTTATTTGACTAGACAAAGAAAAGCAGGGAAATTAAGTTTTTAGCAATGATTTACTCAGACTTTAGTAACTTTATTTTGTTATTTTAACTTAAAAATAACTGGATCCTAATGTTTGATTGATTTATTCTTAATCTGTGATATTCTCTAAATAGATACGTTTACAATATTTACTAGAGGAGACCCCTGCGTGCTCCAACCCCGTTGGAATCTCCTATACACCTCCTATGTTTTGTTTTATTTATAATAAAAGCGTAGGATTAATAACAACCCCAAAGCTAAGATGGTAAATAATGTTAAATGTCCAAATCATATTATTTCGGATATTTTATAACAGCATTTATAATAAAGGTTAAAAGAACCAGCAAGGCTCAGGTCTACACTATAAACCTAACCTAAAAGTTAGAAATACAAATAATTCCTTCAAAATTTGAAATCAGCTGTTAATGGAAATATTAGAGCAAACAGCTGGTTACTGTATCAACAATAAACATATTTATTTATTATTTAGTATGGCGTTCCCATTGCCGTAAAATATTTAGTATAGTGTTGTATTTACGTCTAACAATGGCGTTGTTTTAACTAGCTGGCCCGATCCGGCTTTGCATGGATAGACAAATTGAAGTTAAATGTATATTAACGGAAGAAATATATCAATAAATATATTATACTTTGTATTTCTTATGGGTATTTTAGTAACTTTGACCCCCCCGAAAGTGCCCCTAAAATTTCAAATTTTTTGAAAACCTTTCTTAGCGAGCACCTACGGCCCTAGAGGAAGCTACATAGGCCTACCAAATTTCATTCCAATCCGTTCGGTGGTCTTTGAGATTTCGTGATGAGTCAGTGAGTGGTATTTGGATTATCCTATATATAAATAAAGAATTCAATTATTAAACACAATCAAACCAGTTTCATTAACCATATACACTTTATTAAGCTGTGTAAAATGTGAAACATAAAAATACGTAAAAGTTTCACGAACCGGCGGTACTGACATTTCTTTGTATTTTTAAAACTTACCAACAGCGAACTCACTTTAATTTTAGAAAACATCTCCACTCGTTTTATTTTTTCACGCAACTAAAGTACATAAAAGGCTTTTACCGTTTCTAAATATTAATCTCTCGGGATACATAATAGTAATTATTCCGAGAGTTTCGATCACGACGAACAAGTGGAATTACTTTCTAAGATGTCAACAAAGCTGATCGTGGATTATACAAATCGAGACTAATGTTCCAGCTTTCACGAAACCTTGACAACTTGCAAAATATTTAATGCACCAATTTGTCACTACAAATGACGTAACTGAGTTGATACCCGACGCGAAGTTTTGAAATAATGGAAATTTTAACATTTAGAGGAATGCGGGTTGCACCTAACATTAACTGTTATAATAAAAATACATCAATTTGCTTAGGAATGAGTAAATAAAGAAATTAAGAAGTTAAAGCTTTAATGTGCCTTCAGTTGTATAATATTTGACATAGAACTAGTAGAAAAAAATCCAGGTGTGCTTAAGACCACACGGGAGAAGTGTAACCTTCTAAGGTGATATTCTGATTTACACTTCAAAAGCGTGGAAAATATTGAATAAAAATACAATTTATGAAATGAGGAAGCACAATGTCCATTTCAGAGGTATTACAAAGTAAACTATTTTAACACAACTTACGAAATGAGGAAGCACAATGTCCATTTCAGAGGTATTACAAAGTAAACTATTTTAACACAACTTACGAAATGAGGAAGCGCAATGTCCATTTCAGAGGTATTACCAAGTAAACTATTCTAACACAAGTTACAAAATGAGGAAGCACAATGCCCATTTCAGAGGTGAACCAAGTAGGCCCTAAACTATTATAAAATAAATTACGAAATGAGAAAGCAAAATTCCCATTTCAAAGGTGTAGGAGGTCTACCAAGTAAACTATTTTAACACAACTTACGAAATGAGGAAGCACAATGTCAATTTCAGAGGTATTGCCAAGTAAACTATTTTAACGCAACTTACGAAATGAGGAAGCACAATGTCAATTTCAGAGGTGTACCAAGTAAACTATTTTAACACAACTTACGAAATGAGGAAGCACAATGCCCATTTCAGAGGTGTACCAAGTAGGCCTAAACTATTTTAAAACAAGTTACGAAATGAGAAAGCAAAATTCCCATTTCAAAGGTGTACCAAGTAAACTTTTTTAGCACAACTTACGAAATGAGGAAGCACAATGTCCATTTCAGAGGTATTACCAAGTAAACTATAGATTCTGCTATATACAGATGTGTACTAGGCCTATATATAGTACAGGGTGATCCGTGACGGTAAAATCCGATTCACAGCCCGCAATTTTTAGACGAGGTGCGTCTACAGAAGTTTACTCTTCAAAAAATAAAAACCAGACATTTTCGCTTCTCGTAGATTGTACTGAGAATAAGTGTCAGTTGTAACCAGATTTTTATAAACGAGTTCCGTGAATTTTTATATATCTATGCGTGCCCACACATTTTTTAAATGTTTACTAAATGAAGATATGAGAACAAGCAAGTTCTAAAACTATCCCCAATTTCATGTTGACAATTTTAAATATAAGTAAGATATCTATTTTTCCTGCAATACGTATTCACCGTGGTAAATAAAACTGTTTTAACACTTTCGGATGAGAACCGTTGAAGCTTTAAGAAGTGGCTCTTGGATTATATCATTTCTCTACTTCAGAAAAATAGTGATCGTGTTTTAAACGATAAGCTATTCAAATAGAGACAATTGAAAAAAATAGTTCAACCTCCGTTATCTCCCTTAGTAAAATTATACAAAATTGACGGTGAAACGTAGATTAACAGCGTTGTCTTTTTATCCCCTTAGGCCTAATATTAAAAGTCCTTAATCTGTATACCTTTTATGGGATCTTTTGATATTCGGTTTAAAAGCAAATGTTTAAAATGGTTTTCCACAAAAGACTAATTACCTCGTTCATGGAACAGATTAGTTTCGCCGCTAAAAAAATTTATTTGCCGCTTCGGTAGTATACGATTAAAAACTAGGAAAAGTAATAAATGTTGATAAAACTTTTTGTTGCAATGCTCCTGTTAAATAAACTTATAGTGACAATAAAAACATAATTGCTAGTAGGCTAATCGTTAAGTCTATAGGCCTAGTACTCGGGCGTTATCTTAAAATAATAAAATTCCATAAGTTAATAACTATTCTAATTAATTTATAAAGTATTTACCAAACCCTTTCGACGGTACAATTAAGTGTAATTACGTATTTTCTAATTTAAAACTAGTTTTGTTATGTCAAAACGTATGCTTAAGGAAATGTTTATGTAATACAGTTTTGCTCTAATTTGCAATAAGTTAATAGCTAATTGTACCTGTTAAACCGAGTTATTATATATAGCATTTTGATTTCAGAGTAACCCCTACGGACTGAAGGAGAGTGGGACGACAGCGGACATGTCGGCATGGACCAGCGCCGGTCTACAACCTTCTACGGGATATTATCCTTACGATCCTACGTTAGCTGCTTACGGGTAAGTCAACATCGCTAAGAATTTAATTTACATTAAGTAAGAACAGTCTTGATTTATTTCTACGAACAATATTTGTAATTCATCGGAAAACGGTACTTTCGGTTTTGTAAAAAAAAGTATGGCCCTGTTGGTGTTCACCCATACATCAACTTTCTCTAAAGCTATCTCTCTTTAAACAGTTTATAGGGGTAATCATGTACTAAAAGATAAAAGAAATGATAATAAACTAAAAACAGAACGTGAACTATATTTTTTAATCCACAGGTTCTGCTTAATTTAATTTGTTCTGATCTGACGCAATAACGTTTGCCTGGTATTGAATAGTTTATACGTATTCCGTCCAAATGATGCCAACATGAGCACTCGTATTACTTAGAGTCCCATATACTTATAGTGAATTCGAAGACTTATAAATAAAATATGACGAACGTGTATAAAATAAGAGATTGTAAGACCATTATGGTTGACTTACGTCAAGTTAATTACAGGGCTGTTATGCTTGGTGTGAAACTAGTGCATGACCGACTCTCAAAGTTTCGCACTAGTAAAGAAATCGTGCGATCCAAACGAACTTGTACGCATTAATTTGAAAACGATTTTGATTTCACCGTCCGTCAAAAAAAAAAATTTTATATAAAAAAAAATATATAATTAATAAAATATTTGATACAATAAGTTATCTAAACTAATATTATAAAGAGGTAAAATGTGTTAGTTTGTTTGTATGTAGGGGGTAGTCTCTGGAACTACTAAACTGATGGAAAAAATAATTTTACTAATAAAAAGCATCACAATCACCGAATAACATAGGCTATAATTAAATTTGATAACAACATTTTTATTTCAATATTTGAAAATTAAGTCGTAAAAAATCTTAGGTTAGGCCTAGACTGATGAACCAACACATGTATTTACATTTATTACCATAGCAACCAACTGAATAAAATAACAGATAAAACAGCTGTTTGCTCTAATATTTCCATTAACAGTTGATTTTAAACTTTGAAGCAATTATTTGTATTTCTAACTTTAAGGTTAAGTTTTTAATAAAGTGTAGACCTGAGCCTTGCTGGTTTTTAGCCTTTATTGTAAGTGCTGTTTTAAAATATACGAAATAATTTGATTTGAACATTTAACATTATTTACCATTTTAGCTTTGGTGTTATTATTAATCCTACACCTTTATTATAAAGAACACATAACATTATGTGTATAGAAGGTTCCAAGTACCTATTTTATGTTTCCCCCAATATTATATAAAAGGAAAACCTTTTGCTGTAAAGTTTTTTTAAGGGTTCTCTGGACCGGTTGTAATAATTTTGATGTTTGGAAAGCTATTCTAGAGAATATTTTAAAATATTTCTCAATGAGCCAATTTTTTCGCATTTTCTCAGAAAATCAAAACGTCTACCAATTTTCTTGTATAAACAGCTGTGCTAGCGGTTTTAAGTGTGGGTTTTCTAAAAAAATATTTGACAATAGGTGGATGGATATACACGGAACAATTTATAGACCGATCTGAGCAATTTATCGTTAAATCTGCAAAATTGTACAGATAAAACGGTTCGTTGGGGGACTGTAGAAATTCATAAAGTCGTACGATAAATCCACGGCGATACTTTGAAGCGATAGTTTTTGTCGTTTGACATAAACACGTCGATTTTTCTGCAGAGAAATTCTTCAAAATGTCTACAATACTAAATGCTAAAACCTCTTCAATTTCAACGTTTAATCGGTCATATTTCTAAAAATGGCGAAAGATCACAGATCAGAGATAAATTCCAATAACTGTTCCAAACAACACATGCTTACAAATAAATTGGAGCGATTAATTTGTCCAGAAATATTTAACCACTAAAACTTTGCGTTAATAGATCATGAACGATTTAACTGAGAGATTGTTCTTAGCAATTTATGTAACGATTATTTGGTGCAATTAATCGCGACAGTAAATTGTTCCGTGTATACCTACCTAATCATTGTGTTATTGTTTGGAAACGAATTCCATTGACACCAAATCTGTACACATTGGTCCAGTAAAACTCAAGCAATACGCGTTACAGTTATTTTTATTTTATCGGTTGATTTTTAACTTTTAAAAGAAATATTGTTTTCATTTTTGTACAGTATTTAAAAAATATATAAAAGTTTAATAATTAACTGTAACGTTTGGACTTTTGAAAATATTTTGCATTCCTCTTATATCGTAAACTTAATACTATCTACCATCTTAGCTTTTTATTAATCCTAGGTCTACACCTTTATTAAAAAGATAGGCTTTTTTAACATACGTTTCTGGAGAAAGAACGAACCACGCAGTTGTATCCATAGTAATACAATGCCTAGTAAAAATTACAAAATAGACAAGTATCACAGTTTGAATAGCCTATTATTTGAACAATAAACCGTGAGTATTAAAAAAAATTATAACATTAAATCCATAGGCCCTACTAATATATTATAAAGAGGTAAAATTTGTTTGTTTGTATGTAGGGGGTAATCTCTGGAACTAATGAACCAATTTATTTTTTTTTTAAATAAAAGGCTACACTATCCCTGAGTAACACAGGCTAGAGTTCATTTTGATAAAAACATTTTTTAGTTCAATATTTGTAAAATTATTTGGAAAAAAATCACAAATTATTCACAGACGTTAGTAAGCAACATTGTGAAAAACTAAAAAACGACAGTTGAAAGATGAAACTTATATCATTCAAAATGTACAGTGAAAAAGATGTGCACATACACATAACTGCAGGTAAAATAAACTTGAAACAACATTTTATAGGTTAGGCCTAGACTGATGAACCAACACATATTTCTTGAGTGTATTTACATTCATTACCATACCAACCAATTGAATATAATCAGCTGTTTTTTCTAATTTTCCATTATCAGCTGATTTCAAACTTTGTATTTTTGCATTTCTAACTTTTAGGTTAGGTTTTCGTAAACAATGCCAGCAATCTATGTTGAACGTAAAAATAACACACACTATAAGCTTACTAACTTTTTGGGTTATGTTTTGTTTAAGTGTATAACTGATCCTTGCTGGTTCTTTAAATCTTTATTTTAACTGCTGTTATAAAATAATACGAAATAATTTGATTTGGACATTTAACATCTAAACTTTAAGGTTATTATTAATCTTACACCTTTATTAAATAACGAAAAAATAAAATATTATGTGAATAGAAGGTTCCAATGGGTTTGACGTACGGAGCACGCAGGAGTGTCCCCTAGTGATCTATATTTAATTATAGTTCCAAATAGAATCAATTTAAGAAATTAATTACGAATTTGTAAGTAAATCTTAGGCCTATTATTTTATATAATCGTAAATGGTCATTTTGGTTACCACTAAATAGGCTATTTCATTAATCATACCGTACCTAGAGTGAAGATTAATAATAATGTATCGTCTTTTAGTGTAAATGATATTATGTTTATACAGGAAGGTTCTAGAAGAAACTTTGAGAACGTGTTCATTACAAGAAATCAGATCATTCGTCTGCCAAGTTAGTTTTTATCAATATGTCGGCCACTTGTCGTAAATAAAAATAAGGATACCATCTTCTTTGGTATTAAAATGCTACAAATTTTGCCTCTTGTAGAACGAATAGGCCTACTGTAGTTTGTCTGTAATTTAACTTTAAAATTTTTAACAGCAGGCATTTTACGCCATTAAGAGAACAATTATAACATTTTCTCTGTTTCTTCCATACACCGTAGGCCTATTATTAGTCCTATTTTAAAATACTTTAGTATTTCGTTTCGAATTCCTAAAATTTAAAACGTAAATATCCGTATTTAAAATATGTTGGATGGAATAAAATAAGAAAACTTAATAATAATAAACTAAGCTAGAGATTGCAGTAGCAAATCATGTTAAGAAATTATTGAATGCTGCACGAATAATACTTACATTTTTGTTTTCACAATACAAAACCAATATATCGTATAATGCTGTGGAAGTGATGGTATCTAACTTTAGAACTAATTTTCTACATCTGTAAATGAAAGACAAGGCGTCGAAACAAAGTTCCGTGCGTGACACGAAGGAAACCCGCAGAATCGATACTGTCACTAGACCTACTCTCGTGTCTATCGACTGTTTATAAGGTCGATAAGTCATATACGCAATAGTATTTAGTAATGTTTTCAATTCGCGGGCGCATACTAGCACGCCACCTTCGACATGATAAATGTTCTTTTTTCCAATTATGTTTCGCTTTATTAACACCAAGGATACCACATAAATTGCGTTTTTAATTACACGTTTTAGCGTAATTCTAGCGAAACATGTAAATTTACGACTTCCTATATTATTTTTTAAAAAACAGTAATTTTACTATCTCGTTTTACACATTTTCTCGTGTATTCCAGTCCCGTTGGTTATCCGCCTTTGTTTTGCGGAGTAATTTCAAGAATAGCCTAAGATATCACGCCGTACACGACTGTAAAATACGTCATTAAATGATACAGGGACGCGTAACCCATTAGCTTTGAGAATGGCGTAACTGTGCTCCCCCTGCTTTCTTTGTACGTTTTATTTACATTTAAATGAGAATAACACATCAAATCTGAGGCTTAAGGAAAATTATAGGCCTATATTAAATGCACAACAATGAAGAAAAATCACAAATTGAGTTTGAGCTTAATTGTAACTGTGTTTTAAAAGCTACACTTTAAACACTTTTAGAACTTTTTCAAATCGAATTTGGCATTAATATTGATTAGCCAATAAATAGGATACGTCTCTTTTAATTTAGTAACGACGCGAAGGCCTACAAATCACATAGTTTTATTATTAATGTGTCCGTATCTTATACAAATCTACCTAATATTCTTTGGTTAGTCTATAGGCCTACATAAAGTTCAAATAGCCCAGTTACATTATTTATCTTCTATAATTCAATTGTTATTATTTTTATACCTTCAATGTATTTTTCTAATACTTATTAATTATTTTACAATCTTAAGTTCATTGGTGAAGCCCATGTATGTATGTATGGAAATTTAAACTTTCCATTGTATATTTGTCGAAGTTGTTACAGCCATAAAACTATAATAATTAATTACCAATATTTAGTTAGTTAACGCTAATTCATTCTTATACATCTAACAGGTGGTTCTTATACACTCATCTAAGGCTAGGATAAATAAATGTGTAACTACGTGACCACACATTTACAAATAGATTAGTTATCTTAAATGTCCAGTAAACAATTTCATATGCGAGTTAATAAATGCTAACCGTTGTCGAACCTCCTAGCTATGACCTACACATAGTTAGGGGGATTAAGCGACATGATCTATTTCTAGGTTAGACATAATCCCTTGTTTTCTTCATTCTAGACAGCAAAATATCTTCCAGCTAAAATGACAAATGCCTTGTTTATAAGCGTCGTTTAATGGCGGCTTTTCCTGGTTCCATTTCAGTTTGTTGGCGTGTACTTTGTAATCCCTTAATCCTTAAAAGCACATGTGATGTGATATGGAATATGTTTTCGGTTTGTTGTATATGTTTGCTCATAGTATATTATTGTATACTTTAAAAACTGCAAACTAAATGTTTTCTTTTGAGTTAAAGCAAAATACAGTTGTTAATGTATTCCAGAAAACTATGATTTCATTCCAGTAATGTCCATTTTAAATACCTTAAAAGATCGTCTACATTTAAGGGTCTTCTATACCTTGCGTAAAACAGCAAAAATATGCAGTTCGTACTAACGTGTTTCGGACGCCGTTTTTCTATCTAAAAAGATGTGAAACATCTTAAATTGTTCTTAAAGGCTATATGCTCTTGTCTTATATCTCATAATTGAAAGATATTGACGGCAACTCCTTTTAATCAGCAGTTTAACTGAGTAAAAATTTATTATTTTTAATGGATTTTTCGGGAGTTTTAAGCAATAATTTCCATATTTTAAGCTAACACGTAAAAAATATAAAGCCTTTTTTATAACTTAAAGTAGTTTTCCAGATTATTAATTTATAAATAGAATCTGAAACACGTTATTACGAATGCATGTTTCAACGATTTTGCGACTTGAGTAAGACCTGTTTATTAAAATCATACTGTACACTCGGGAGTTTTCTTCAAGGTAAAGAAGAGCCTTAAATAGTCTTTACTAAACTATTACTTCTGTTATCATTCAGTATTAGACTTAAACTAGGAAATGTACCTATAGCATCTATGAAATGTACCTACAGCGTCTAGAAAATGTACCTGCAGCGTCTAGGAAATGTACCTGCATTTATAGAAAATGTACCCACAACGTCTAGAAAATGTACCTGCAGGATTTAGGAAATGTACCTATAGCGGCTAGGAAATGTACGTACAGCGTCTAGGAAATGTACCTACAGC
>JAGFPH010000029.1:202357-217218 GCA_018207615.1 Philaenus spumarius
ATTTTAAAAGATCAGAAATTGAAATAACCATTGGTATTAATTTTCACTAATAGTTTTCAAAATGTTTATTATTTATCCATTCTGTGCTTAATTGAGTCCCACGTGTTATCATTTATTTATCCGGAAATTGGTTAAACGAAAGTTTTGATGTCTTACGATAAACATTCTGAAACTGTTCAATATGTGTATACCAAGCAAGAACATGCAAGACCTATAATAAATGTAAAGTAAATAAATGGCTAATTATGGTATGAGGATAAAATTATATTTAGTTTCAATAACCCATCTATAGTCGTAATAGGCTAAATTTAATCTGCAATAGGCCCTATTACTAAATTGTTATTTGTTTAAAATATAATCTAACTAGGGGAAGCCCCTGCGTGCTCCGCACGCCAACCCCGTTGGAATCTTCTATACACATAATCATGTTATGTTTTCTTTATAATAAGGTGTAGGATTAATAATAACCCCAAGGCTAAGATGGTAAATAATGTAAAAAATTTTCAAATCAAAGTTTTGAAATTATAACAGCAGTTATAATAAAGGTTAAAAGAATCAACAAAGCTCAGGTCTACACTTAAAAAAAAACTTACCTAAAAGTTAGAAATACAAATAATTGCTTCAAAGTTTGAAATCAGCTGTTAGTGGAAATATTGGAGCAAACGGCTGTTTTATATGTTATTTTATTCAATTGTTTGCTATGGTAATAAATGATAATACATGTGTTGGTTCATTAGTCTAGGCCTAACGTAAGATTTTTCCGACTAAATTTACAAATATTGAAATAAAAAAGGTTTTTATCAACATTAATTATAGCCTATGTTAAACTATTTTTTCAATCGGTTCAGTAGTTCAGAGATTCCCCCCCCCCCCACCCCCTAAATACAAACGAGTTTTACTTCTTTATTTTACTAGCATGGATATAGATAATGTATTAATAATAATAGATAATGTATTTATGTTGTTAATTCATTACAAATTATTTAAACAGACACAAGACACTAAATTGTATTTGTACACCACTTTGAGAAAAAGAGTCCAACACAAAAAATACATTTTGTAAAATTAGGTAAGATAAACCTTTCTAGCTGAACCGCCCTTATTCCAACTCGTCTCTGTGGAAATATTGGATGTTTTACAAAAAAGAACATTTTGTTAAAAACGTTTTGGTTTTGTCAAAGGAGAGGAAGTGACAAACGAGATTACAATAGAGTCAGAACATTGATAGGGTTTGGGGGATGAGTTGTGCATGCGCAGTCCGTGTCCGAGACAATTTGTTTGTCGGGGGTGGGGGATCAAAATGGCGCATCGCGGTAACACCGTTGTGATATCGATTGCAGCGCTCCTTCATGAAGGTGGCAGAACTATCTACACCCTCTTCACGCCAAGATCCTACATGGATAACCGTGTCCAACAATAACCCCCTCCCTTCGCCCCGCGTCACTCTTAATCGTTTCATCCCTTGATGTCGTACTTCTTTTAACAGCTTTAACTCTTTTGAACGGGTTTAAATAGACGATTTAATGAAGTGGATTTACCTGTATAGACCACTCTAATACTTAATACTTTAATTTTAAAATTATCTACGCTGATTTTGTCGTCTACATTGTTAACTAAATTTTTACTTCTCTACTTTTCAGTATTAAGCTATAGGCCTACTATAGTGTTTGAATCTGATTTATTGTTTTTTATTGCTTCTGATTTACAAAATTATAAATGAATTCTTACAAATAAACTTATTTTTAAAACTAAACAAAAATGACCTGCTTACAAATAATCACAGAAACAATAAAGGAAACCCCGAGGTAATAAAACCTGTGTGGGGTGGTTTTAAAACAATATATGTATATTACAGACATAAAACAAAATTCAAAAATAAAGTTGAGTTATCAGCAGCCGACCGAGTTCCCAATTAAATACACACAATTATTAGCGAATTTCCATAGGAAAGATGAGCTATTGAAGTGGCCCTTATGGTAAGATCTAAGGTCGGGAGTAGTAAATGAGCACCGATCATGGTCTCCAGAACACGTTTTGGGGTGTCATTAAAAATGATATAGGCCTAGATATATCGCATTTGGTCCAAATTTGGTACACATGTTGGTTGTCTAAGTCGCTCGAACAAGTTGTTTAGCCAAAATTTGACCAGAATAAACTATTTTTGTAGATTTTTCCTACAAAAAAAAGAAAGTTTTTTTTCTACAGAAATAAGTGTAGAGTATTAAACTGCACATTTTGTTTTTATGCGACTTTATAGCTCGCTTGGTTCCCCCAAAATCGATCAAAACGTACCATAAAAGTGGGGGCATCTTCTGATCCAAGACCGACGGCCGAGTTTTTCCGCTGCGAGTGTAACGAAGGAGCGCGTGAGTCGAAGCTGGAGGCTTATTTACAAACAAATTCTATTAATATATTACGTACACAGGCAGCTATTCAGCACCGTTGTGAGTAGACCAATTTCCTAAATTATTGGTTGAAACCCTAAACCATAGGGCCTATAAACTTCAGCTGCGTGGTCGAATTATTTACATTTAAATCTACAAACAAAAATTTGAATTCTAGTCTTTTTATAAACTACGCATAGGCCTACATATTCATAACTTAAATTGACTTATATACATATACACAACACATCCATATAAGAGTCTTACAAAAGCTAACATTTTGTTTTGTTTCGTTAATATACAAATATTTCACAATATGTGCATGGTAGGCCTAAATAAGTAGGCCTATTATACACTATAGGCTACACAGGCACTCAGACTTAGCATACATAGGCCTACTAGTAAGGATACAACACCTGAATATAACACCAAAGCATAAAATTCAAAATATTAAGTTACATTAAAATTAGTAGATTAGTACATTCACATCTTCAAGTTCGAGCAAAATATTACGCAGTTAACTGGAGAACTTAGGCCTAAGTATATTCGAACATGATTTGATTCTTTTTGGCATACAATAAAAAAAATTTGGGTTTGTGCGATACGAACAAAATTTTTCTGCAGCGTAATTATTGGTTTTTAGGCCTATGTTGTAACTTAAGTCCCTCCCCATAAATTGCGAGACCATATGTGCAAAACAGATTCCAACTTGGAACTAACCAGTGCAAAATAGATCATTTTCAATACTTTATAAATTAGCCTAATATATTTTATTAGGCCTAATTTATTTTTTAGATAGATTGTGTTTCTTCCAATTAAACTTGGAATCGACAAACAGTCCCAAATTTTGAATTTCTTGAACTTGTTCAATCGGGGGACATGGACATGAATTCATATTGCGGTTTATCTCATGATACTTTAGTGGAACAGAGAATCGTATATTTTTGGTATTACTATAAATAATATATTTAGATTTTGGGCTCATGACCATGTAGGCTACCGGTAATCTGTTGGTCTATATGTATAGTCTTCGTATTACAAAATGTATTTCTATTAGTTTATAGGTCTAACTTATTACAAATTCAAGTTATAAGAAAATACAAAATGTGGCCATTAGTGTTACAAAATTAGCAAGATTTTTCTGCGTAGCTTGTCAAGTTAGTAAAATTGAAAGAAATTATGTCATAATACTAGTACCCAATATGCAACATTATTTCATCACTATTAAATTTTGCTTGAAACATTTATTTCGATTACCTTTACAAAAATGATTGACTATTCATTGTATATTTATTTCGGTCTAGGCTACGTTTAGATTTTAAAAGGTTTAACTAATCAAAGTCAGTTTGTCTAATCACACTAATGTTAATAAATGTAATTTTGCAAGTCTATTGACAACTGTAATATCAATCATCTTCAGTGTTCTAGATCTTATCTGATCTATTCTTGGTTGTCCCTAATAATGTAGCCCAGAGGTCTAATTAGACGACTTTAACCTTGAAACCACAAACGCAAAATCGTAACAAGCTTTAAATATTATTAGGCTGTAGTGTTGATTGTGAAACCTTTCTTCCTCGGGCTAGGGGAAATTATTTGGCAGGATATGTACGTTTTGGTTTAGATTTTGTGTTGGATATTATATTAGAACTCCAATAGTTTCTTTTGTAGGAGAACTTTATTAGGTGAGGCTTATACGTGCTTCTCATATAACAATTGACTTGTAGGCCTATAACTCGTTAATGTCCCGATATATAGGGGTGCTCACTTTACTCAGTCGTGTATAAAGTATTTCACCTACAATAAAGAATTGCATTTAATCTTTCATCACCATAAAGTAAAGTTGCTTACGCACCAGAATGTCTACCACATTTAAACCGCTACAAAAAACAGCGAATTAAGCGAGATCTTAGTGTTACATCCCAAAAGAACTATGTCAAAATGGATTGCGGATCTAGGCCTATATCTCCAGAACCACCTAAGAAAACGGGTTTCATGCAATTTATCCTTTTCTTTCGTCATTTTGGGGACGATATTTTGAGTCACAGAAACAATCTGGCTTAAAATTAGGCCTTTAATTTATATAAGTTTACACCGCTAAGATTTTACTGACTTTTAGACTCCATTATACTATTATTCAATTATACTTTATTTTGTAGCAGTTGTTTAAAAATATAAAAAGTATAGTCAAATAATGCAAAATGAAACTTTATAAAGGACAAAATTCTTAATTGCATTTCCAGTAGGCCTTCGCGTTAGGCAATGTTTTTGTAGGCCTAAACGCAACAAAGATAGCCTAATTTGTCTGTGAATTAAAATCTTATCTCTCCGTAATAAATTTAGAACTTCCTGTGCGCTTAATAATTTCTAAAGTCAAACAGACCCGCTCCCTTATTGATTCCTTTTTGTTCTGTCATGTTTTACCTTCGCATTCCTGCATTTCATAATGAACACCTGTGTTACGGAATCACCTGGCTCGCAACTGTGAACGTATTTTAAGGTGGTTTCCTAATTAATAGTAATATATTCTGCATACCAATTATTAAATATTAAAACAAATTATACAACACATGTTTCTTCTTTGATCTAGTCTTGATATGCTTGTTTTATAGTTCAGTTCGTGTTTCCTTCCTAGTCGCATCTTGGTTGTTAAAGTTTATCTGGTTTTTGCCTACATTTATCACGTATTTAGGTTATTTTATTTTAGATGACTTCTATTTGTAAAAGTGCAAATCTTAATGTTACCAGGCTATTTAGAATTATCGATGACTATGAAAATAATATAGATTTAATGTATTTAAATAATATTCATAGATTAAACGCAGGCGGTCTCGAATTATATATTGCGTATAGATGTTAGGTTACTTAATCCTTAGTTAGGTTTACTCTGCTTTGTGTTCGTGATTAGGTTAGTTTAGTTGTAATTGCTGCAAATTATTACTTCAGTTTAAGTTTCGTTATAATAGTAGTTAGAAATATAGGCATATGTTTTGTGTTTGATTAGCATTTTAGGCCGTTACTTCGTGAAATTATACCAGCTCAATTAGCCTTAGGTTAGCTGGGATAGCAATAGCTTAACTAAGCTTCTGCTTTATTATTTCTCAAAACAATTGTTTGAAATTAATTATTCCTACGTTTTCCCGGAATTTATTCCCAACATAAAACATGCCTAATTACCTCTTCTTATTAGGCCTAACAGTTTGCGCAAAACACTAGGTCTATAAACCATTTAAGTCCTTTAATAATTGCATGAGTATTGAACAATCTCTATAAGTAAAGTGTGAAATATAACAATCTTGTAAATTGGAGTGACTAAATTAAAATACAATATTAGGCCTACTGCTTACTTTTTACCGATTCGTATTAGTAGATGTAAAAACAGAAAAATTATGTTTGTTTTTACTGTAGTCAAGTTTTTTGTGTTATATTTTGTGCGTAAATAATGTTTTATTAAGTTTTTAATCTTTGTCCTATTAGTGGCCAATACATTGTAAAGCTAAATCAGGATTTTTCAGTGCATAAAATACACTCAATTCGAAATTAATCTTTTGTTGGCATTTTAATTAAATGGTGTTACTCTGATTTAATTATGTAGTTTAGTAATATTATTTAAAAAAATAATATTTAGATAAATATTCCTAATACAAACAAATTCTGTTTGATCAAAATTGTTTGTGTAGACTATAGGTTTTGTGAATTATTTTCAGTGTAGGCTATATTTAATGTATTCGAAAATAAAATACGTAGGCCCTACTCCTATAGATACAAAAACAAATCAAGCTATCTGAAATTTGTTCCCGACAACTATCACAAACGCGGTTAGACCAGAGAAATGTAAATACAACATCTTCGATACAGGATATAGATTGTCAATCGAACAAATATTTTTCCAGCAGATTGAAATCCTGTTGTGTACAAATTGAAAGATGACTCTAGCTTGGTGACGCGGTAGGCCTAAGCAAGTGGCGCTGAGGGACTCCTACATCACCATAGCAACAAAGAGCTTGTAAAGTGAAGCACAGCTTTAGGAATCGATCTTCTCGAGTCTCGATACATTATTTATATCGAAAAAACAAATAGAGCTTTTAGAAACACAGCGTTATATCCAGCCATTGTTTCAACGCATCATTTTCTCATATATAAATTCAGAACACTTGTTAATGGCAATGAGAGGCGGGAAGTTGTCGACCGAGCGACGACTATTGTATCGCTACTTAGCGAGTATGTTAAACAAATATGGCGGCCATATTGTCACTGTCACTTCACAACACTTTGTGTTTAATTTGTTGCAATTCGTATTTTATGAATGTAGACAGAAATACGTCTTAACATTAGAGCTGATAAGTACAATTTAAGTTCAAATGCTACTTTTAAAATGAAATATGACTACAAATTTTTGATTTGTATTTAGAAAACAAACGTAGGCTACTACGCAAAATTTTCAGCAAATTTTTGTTAAACGATACCCTGACTCTTCGATTTCATGTATCTTTGCGTAAAGGGCCTACAATTAGACTAATTATAATAGTTATAAATAAATGTAAATCTAACTTTATCCCATTTTCTAATAATTGCAAGAATTCAAAACACGGATTAATTTCTATCTGATATGCAAGATAAATAATGAATTAGTCAATTATTATGATTGACCTATTATTATGCTATATATGTCACATTTGACACACAGTGAAAAAAAAAACAACTTTTGATAGCAGACCTAAGCATTTTCAAATGAAAACTAAACAAGCCAAACAGGCATGTAGGAAATAATTACTTTAGAATATTTACTTAAAATCTATATAAGTAAAAATGTTCGTTTGTTCAAAATCTCAAATCTCCGAAAGTTCTTCACCGATTACTTTGAAATTTTTACATGACATTACCTACATTAGAATACAAACAGGTTTTTATATACTTTTTTGTACAGCAGCATCTATTGAACATAAAAATAACAACAAGTGTACTAAATATTTAACAAAAATGTGAGCTCCATTTAAATATGTTTATTGACTATAATAATAACAGTAATCAGCTGTTTGCTATTTCAGTAACACCTGATTTCAAACTTTGAAACAATTATTTGGATTTCTAACTTTTAGGTTAGGATCTTGTAAAGAGCTCCACCTGTTGGACGTAAAAACAACAGAAACTATACTAAATTAATATTGTATGGAAAATTGAGAACTGTAATAAATTATTATTAAATATGTTTAATGTTGGTACAGCAACCAGCGGTTTGCGCAAATATTTCCATTCACAACTGATTTCAAAATCTGTTAGAGTTTTGTTTAAGTGTAGATCTGAGCGTTCTGATTTTATTATAACTGATGGTATAAAATATACAAAATAATTTGATTTGGACATTTAACATTATTTACCACCTTAGCTTTGAAATTATTAATAATCCTAACTTTTATTGTAAAGAAAACATAACGTTATGTGTATAGAAGGGTCCAACGGGGTTGGCAAGCGAAGCACGCAAGGGTCTCCCCTAGTAATTTATAAAAGATAGCCGTTGTTTTACTAGCAATACAATTACCTTATCGAATTTATGTTTTATCCAGCGATAAATTTCTCAGTCTGACAAGTGCGTTGGCATACACCACAATTATTACAAATTCAATTTTTATCTACAGTCCTATCATTATTTATTTCATCTACGATTAGGGTGTAGACTGACTACATGCGCGCATTCTATTTGTGAATTAAAGTCGACTTTACTAAGCCGTAGGCCTTTGATAACAGTACAATTATACTAACAATAAATAGTTTAGAGGCAATTACTTACATATTTAAATCGAGTAAAATCCCGAGATTATAATACGCACCGCGGTCTCCATGTTGCCACCTCGTAAATATTAATAATAAACTGGTAATTACGGGGAAATTTACATACGATTTATATTAGAAAAATAATTAAATAAAATTCTCCAGAGTCGACCGCGCCAAAGGCCGTATTAATTAGAGTGGTTAACATTGTAATTTTAGGCCGCTAACAAGGCGACATTAATTATAGAAAATTGTTAAGTTTAAATTGGACTCGCGTGGTTATCTGCGTGCGCATCTTACTTCCGGGATACAGTTGTCACTGCTGTTTATATCGCATGTTGCGAGCTTCATAATTCCCTCCCAGCTTGTTTGTTTCGCTAAAAAAATTGAAAAACTCAATTGTTTACTTTATTATTTATTTGGAATGACCATAAAGCGGAACATACTCGTAGCACGGTGATCGGATACTCCTATGGATTTATGATAGGCTGTAACAAGTTGTGACAGACAGACTTACATTCATATTGGTAGAATTTTAAATTTGACAGATTTACAAAAAAGAAAGCACTGAACTAATACTTTTTAATAGGCTATATACTGTATGCATTATCTTGGAGTGTAAATAAATAAACGTGTATAAGCCTAACTTGTTTGACTTATTGTGTTTTATTTAGATTATTCTACTTTTTTTCAGAATACGTGAACAAACTTTTTTGTAGAAAAGTTGGTATGAAATCAATGACTGAACTAATAGTCTACATGTTTTGATTTAAACATGAGGAAATAAGATCAAGCGAGTATTCGTACGTACGTACGTCAGTAACATATAATATAACAGCTGATTTCGCCCATCATCTGTAATTCTTAAACAAAACCCAGCGTAGATTATACTTTGGGGTTATGTTTACAACTTCAATCATTATAATTTCTTGTGGAGTCGATTTTTTTTAAATATGAGTTATAGAACTAATGTGTGCTATATATACGTTGTAATATTTGCTTTGAAGTTATAAACTGTATAATTTATACATACAACCTTTTATCATCAATATATATTCATTTATACAAAATTAAAGAAGAGATACCTATTCGTTTAACTTCGGAAACATTCGTACATCTTCATATAACTTATTAGATTATTAATTTCTTCACTATAGGCCTAATATTAATAACTTCTAAATCATTTGATGTATGATTTAATATGAAATAAAAAGAAATTAAAAAATAATATTTATTTTGTATCTTTCTTTACCCTATGTATAATAACGCATATAAATACAACATTTTAACAAATAGGCCTACAGTTTTATAATATTTATAATTTTGTACAATGTACACAATTACCGAGTTAAAAATCCCCGTTAGAATATTTTTTTAAATGTTTTTTTTCTGATGTGTATCTAATTAATCTGTCTGTGATTTTTCACAGGTCTTAGGCCTACTAGTTGCACATAATATTAGGAAACCTCAACATCCTTTTTGGTAGTACAGTAGGGCCTATACAATTTTTATGTGTGTCAAAAAAATTGAGTAGGCTATTGCTTTTTTGACACTCCTAAACTATTGTTCCTAGTGTTTAAAAAAAATAGTTGTATGCTAATATACATAACTAATATACAAATGAAGTACAGTATTATTCAAAACGCAATTGTTACATCTAACAGTCTTACAGTTGTTTCATTGTTAGATTTGTTGATGAAAAAGTTGTATCAAAATATTTTTGTTTAAATGCATCCGTAGATAATTATGTAAATCACGTTTAATAAGTTTGTCAATAATCATAGGCCTAACTAAACGTACTCGTAATTAATCGACGTTAAAGGAAAATAATTCCTTCCATACGCTTACATTTGTAGAAGCAGTTGGTTTATTCGAATAACGTTTATTCAGAAGTGTAAGGGAATCCAAGACATAGTGGAAAACAATAGACTTTCGTCGAGTTCATCTTTTGAAAGACTCGGTGTATTGCCGACCGCCATCTTCGGTGAAGGTTTTATTAGTCCCAGGCCGGCCTCTCCGTGGTAGTGCCGTAGTTTAATAGGGGTGAAACACCCCCGCTCGCATCAACACGTCCTGCGATACGAGAAGCCTTGAAGAGTGATAACTGCTGAGCAAGCTGGACCACGATGGGGAAGTTGGAGGGATTCAATTTAAAAAAACCATCTGTTTCATAGTACTTTTGTCGTTAATAGATTGGTACAATATTGTAAATGAAGGTACTGAAATTACATTATCCACATAACTTATTTTGGGTTGTTAGTTTGGAGCAAGATAAATCTAGATTTCGGAGTTACAGATAATCGAAAATAATTGAGATGAACGTAAGTAGGCCTAAAGGTACATGAAAGGCCTAATAATGGATCAATTTGAAATTTTATGATATTTTAGTTAGAGTATATATTGAACAAGAACTAATTAAAAAAACAAAAATAAATGGCGGAAATGAATAATGAAGAAAGCTTACATTAAAATATACAATAATTAATATATTAAGTTATATAATATATGTTTACAAATTGGAAACATACTGTGATTAAAGACTACAAGAGAGAACTTCAGGCTTTTTTCTATTCTTGCGTATATATTGAACAAAAACTAACGATAACACACAGAAACTAATTATTATCGTATACTACAAACTTGACAAAGAAACGGATTCACTTTAGAACAAGACGCCATTACGTATAAGACTGATTGAAAGCAAGACTCAAAGCTGATAAAAGGAGCGTGGACTATGAACTTTATTATTGCTCGATGAGGTTTCCGACGTTTAGTTTTTCTTTTTTTCGATAGTTCTTCTTCAATATAGGCCTATACGCAAGCATAAAAAAAGTAGCCTGAATTCAAACTTTTTGTAAACACATAGCCTATAAGTTAGTTTATTAATTATTGTCTATTATTATTATTGACGGACTACAAGGAAAGGCTACATGTCATTATCTTGTCCGTGCTATCGGCGAGGTTTACGACGGTAAAACACCAGGCGAATTGGACGCTTGAGTTACACAGCACTCTGACACAGAAACTGATCCAGACAACTTTTAATTTAAGTTTTCATCATTATTAATGATTTTCGAAATTTACTTTTTTGTTTCTTCGTTAGTTCTTGTTCAGTATATTGTCTAACTACGGGGTGCCTTCAAACACTCGATAGTCCATTTCGCAGATGTTGCAAACACTCGATAGTGCATTTCGCAGTGGAAGGAGCCAATCCCTGCCATCATCAAACTCGTCTGTGAAACACCCCTGGCATGTCATCAAAGGGATGAGGTTAGGTTAGGTTAGGTTAGGTAGTCTTCAACTGCTAGGTATTCTTCGATCATGGAATCCTTTTCGTTGTCTGTTATTGGTCAATTTCTTTGACAGAATGGCGCCTACTATCGAGTGGTTGATCCTTCGCGTGGTCGAGACATGTTAATATTCATACTATCTACCAAATGCACTATCTAGCAGTCAAATGGATCTCCTAACTACAATATCGTAAAATTTAAAGTTGACCCAGTAATATAGTAAATTTACTGTTAGGCCTAAATGTTTGGAGCTTTTCAGTTTTGCTTTTACTTCTTCACCTTTTTCATAGGCCTACGTTATAAAAAAAGATATATTAACAACTATACCTCGTGTAAGAAAGTTGGTTGTTAAATAACTTCTCCAGCTAAATGCACTCGCTTGGTAACGATCACCTCATTTCGAGTCCGGTTTTCGTTTGTATTCAAGCCGCCGCGCTGCCAGTATTGATAAAATAATTCTTTTAGTTTGTAGCTTTTCGATTAAAAGATGTTATTTTTATTTTGATATAATTTACGAACTTTATTTTTTCAAATGTCGCCCGGCTTGTCGTCGAAAAGCACAAAACTGTTCAGCTACATAGGAATAATGGTGAATCTGCGCTCAAAGGAAAAGGCAGCTGATCACTGTCGGTTTGTTTGCTTTTGAATATCGATTTAGAAAACATTAGTTGATTAATTACTTTTTTGAGGCTGTAACTTTATTTTGTTTTCTAATCGTCATTTAACTTTTGTATATCATAATTAGGCCATAATTACACAGTAAGAAATAATTGTAACAATACACAATATCATAAGAGTAGATTAATAATTTTATGAAGTAAGTAAACTAAGTAGTATAGCCGCCATTATAATAAATGAAATTAGATTTGTGGAAGCAAAATTCGTTCAACCAATAATGTGGTTTAATTAAATTTGTAATTTATTGTTAGGCCAATTGACATTGGTACTTTTTAAATTACATTTCTTTCTTCCTGATCCAGTTAGCAATTCGTTAAAAAGGAAAATATAATTTTTAAATTTGCAGATAAACTATTCGTATCGTCCGATATCATTTTGGTTTTACAAAGCCTATGGGCGTCTTTTACAACAGGAAGCATAGATAGATATAAAACGCGCGACAAAATTAGGAAATTAAAGAAGGCTTCAAAGGACGTCGTAAACCTTTAATAGAGGTTTTTAGTTTCACGAACAAGTTTAACTAAGTGTGCTTAAAAATAACCCGACGATAGATTTTACCCTCAGAGCCAATAAAAGATCCATTCCTGTGTCGGGGTTGCATATAAAGGGCTTTCGATTTCCATATCGATGTAGCCGAGGATAACGGGAAGGGGGCTGGAAGAGTAACAGAGTCGCGGTAATAAAACATCGAAGCTCATCCTAGGATTGCGGAGAGTGATCGGGGGAAGGCCATTAGGAGTAGAGTGTCAGGCTATTCATCACTTCGGACAGTTTCTCGCCCAACACCCGCGATTGTTTCCTACTCCTACTTCTTTGTCCTTTGCGGGTTCTTGCATACCTCTTGGGAGAAAAAAAAGAACTTTAGCGCATTAATATAATAGTATTTATATCTAGGAAATTACATTCTGACGACTTGTGAACTTTATTTAGTTTTCTGGATGACTCTGTGTCGGCGAATAGCTTAAAAGTCCAAACATCATTAATATCGTCAACACCTAAACCAACTTTTCACAAATATTTTGTTTTTCAGTGACTACAGAACACTATTTTACTTTCTTTTGAATTCAAATACATAAATCAAATATAATTTCTTCAAATTAATATGGGACTACATATACAGAGTGTTCCTAAAGTCCCTTTAACCCCTTTATTATTTTTGATATTGAAAATAAGTTATCAAAACTTTGTAGCCTACATATCTTGTGTTGCATAACAGAACACATTTTTTGACATATCTAAACCTTTATGATGGGGGGTAGAGGGGGTAGGGGGTAAACAATATCAAATATAAAGGTAGTTCATGTAATACACTGTTGAAAAGCTTATTAAAAAAGAAACAGAATGACGCAAACTAGAGCTTAGTATCTTGCTTCGTTTTAAAGTAATGGACAATAAAAGTTTTGTAAAATAATATTGTTATCGTAACATCAAAGCAGGTTATTAATTTATTAATATTAGGAATAAGTAGGTTGTATGTTATTTTCCAGAATTTTTATTGTACATTAGGCCTATTACTTTGAAACGAAGGCCTACTAAGCTCTAGTTTCCGCCATTGTGTTTCTCTTTTAATAAGCTTTTCAATGGTGTATTACATAACCTACCTTTATATTTGAAATTGTTAACTCCCCTTACCCCCTAAGCCCCCCAAAATCATAAAGGTTCAGATAAGTCAAAAAATCTGCCCTGTTGTTCAACACAAGATATATAGGCTACAAAATTTTGTAAACTTATTTTCAATAACAAAAATAAAGAGGGGGTTAAAGGGGCTTTATGAACACTCTGAATTTAAACAAGTTCAAGTTTACTAAAAAATAAAACATTACACAATCCCAAATTACATTAATTTGTTCCTTGGTGGAATTACAAACATAATTAATTATCACCGTATGACTAGTATCCTATCCAGTTTATTCGTTCTTTAATCAGAAAATATTAAAAATACATTCCGATAGTTTGCTTTATATATAGGCCAGTAAATGGTATGAAACGGAGTAATAAACTGACTACAAATAAACTAATCGTGTTTAATCATTATTCTTAACTAATTATATAGTATTAATTGTAATAAATCCGCGCAGGCCTAATCTAATAAGATAAATCAGCTGATACAATGTAAGGCGTGAGTATAGAGCAAGGAATCTAGCGTGCCGTGTCTTGATGTACAAAGTACATGCTTGGCAACAAACGCAAAGAAAAGTTTTAACATTGAATTGCATTCATAAAAACACTTACAATGACGCAAATTACAAGTTTCTGTGCCGTTGTGGTGATTTAACAAAACTCGTTGTTCAGCACGCCACGTATACATTGTCTATGTATTAGTTAATTTATAAGAAATATTGTTTTCATTTGTTTACAAAGCAGTTTTTTCGAAAAATTTGATTTAGCAGAGCTAAAATTGCTAACTCCCGTCATTGCGTTTTGTTTTACAAGTTGGAATAAAGGATTAAATTTAAGAAATGTATTCTAAAAATGTGATGAAATTGGGATGAAATATCAAGTTAATAACACAATCTGAAGAGACGAAATGACGAACCAGTAGGCTACTTAAGTTTTCACAATAATGTGTGCTGTAAAAGTTACCATTTATAAAGAAACGGGGGTTTATTTTCAGGCGACATACTGATTCCCAAACATACGCGTACAGACCGTGAGGTGAGTGATGAAACTCTCGATGCGCGTGGGAGGGGAGGTAGAAGAGGGGAGACATAAACCAACTGAGGTGTTTGTTCCCCTAGCAGCT
>JAGFPH010000029.1:217228-235415 GCA_018207615.1 Philaenus spumarius
TTAAAGGCAAATTTGACAAACTAATATGAAAGCGGGAATGATTATTTATTTAAAGGCAAATTTGACAAACTAATATGAAGGCGAATAATGATTATTGGTTTAAAGGTAAATTCGACAAACTAATATGAAGGCGGGAATGATTATTTATTTAAAGGTAAATTTTACAAACTAATATGAATTTGTTTAAGTGTTGATTTCGTTACGTTCTTTTAAAATGATTGAATAAGCAATGTAAATAGCTTGGAATGAAAACGTTAAGGCTAGAATAATATGGTAAACAATTAGTTAAGGGTACAATAATAATGTAGGTTATTTCAGTGTTTAATTTATGTATTTGTCCCCGTTATTTGTTGGTTATAAATTATCTGCTAGGTAGAACTGTTTAAAATGTCCGGAAACGAGTTTATATTTTTGAAGCATAATCATTTTCAGTATTTTTCAATATGGTATGTTTAAGTTTATCTGTTTTTATTTATATTTATTTAAGATTTTTAATATTTAGATTTATTTTTATTTTTAAAGAGCTATTGAATTTAATGAATATGATTCAAATAATTTCAGGTTAGTCTTAGGATGATCTAAAATTAAAACCATATTATAATATCAATTAATTAATATTTTATGTTTGTACAGAGAAGTAACTACGCCTACCCAAATATTAAAATAATATGATTCCATTATTTGGGTTTTGTTTCATATATTCTTACTGCCAAAGGTTTGTAATTCAAGAAATATTAATTGTATGAGCTAAATTACGGAAAAAATAAATTCAATTGTTATTTATATTATAAACAAAAGCTATTTGACTTTTGCTTACGCGAACACGAGTTTCTTAGCAATAGTTTCAGACTACTTTCTACACATCAAATCTAAGTGATTTTACTTGTACTTTCTATTTAAATAAACCTTTAAGATAAGTTTATCGTTTTGGTTTAGTAAGAATCTATTTGTAAGGAGGAGCGTAGGAAATTTACTTAAAGAACTTGAAAATAAATCAAGGTGTAAAAATATTTTTTTTAGTTATTCATGATTAGGCTACTGGAAATAATATTTACAATAAAACTTCCTTTTCTATTTTGCTTATATTATTTTACATTCAAAATTATACTACTTTACATTCTATTTTCCTTTTCCTCCAAGGTCGAGTTTATTCGAATCCCGCCAGTAAAAGTTTTAACATAGAAACTCATTTAAAAATTCTAATTTTATTTTGTTACAGTAGCTAGCTAATTATGTGGTATATATGCACGTAAACGGTAAAAAACTAGAGATTAAATTTATTTTTTCGACAAGTTTCAGTTCTTAAATACAATAAAATTATTAAATAAATATTTCTCCATAAAATAGTAAGTTGTGCTGAACAAGTGGATATGTACAGTCTCTTCATGCATCCTATCATATATGCAGCAAAATATTTATTTGTGTGTCTAGGGTATCGAGTGGAACAAATTAAATTTTGCATTCGTGATACACACAGCGTTTTCCATATAGCTACATTTTAAACTAGTGTTTTAGTTTTTAAAAAGATCTGTTTTTCAGAGGTTAGTTTCATAACAATAAACATTTTTAGTACGCAAAATAAACAGTTGGAGTGCGAAAAGTATTAAAAAAAGGTATAATTACTTTAAGCTGAACACATGCAGTTTAGTTTGCGCACTACTGTGAGTGTGCAAAAACGGACTGTATTAAACAGCTGTAAGAAAAATAATGTACCATACGGTCAGAGATATAATTCTAAACAATTCCTGACATTTTCAGAGAGCTTTGTATAATAAACCATAGTCATAGCTATTTATAGTAATTACATCGCAAGTAATAATTAAAAAATAGTTTTACTTTTGTATTTTAATGTTAAACAGTAAAAGTACAGTAAATATCCTGGACTAATGAACAGCAAGTACTCGTTTCAATATTCACTCAGTTTTATTAGTTGCATCTAAATCCATCTTGAAAGTAAGCGGTGGCAATAAAGTCAACATGAAAACAATAAAGATAAAACAGGACAGACCGAAGGAGGAGTTTACAATTAATTTAGATCACTTCAACGTCTATCATAAATAAATAATAAAAATAAAGAGTTAGTGTTTTATGGTCAGGTCGTCAGGTCTGGTTCATACATATGCAACTGGACAAGTACAGACTGATGGGTTTACTTCTAATAAGATATTTTGTTGGAATATGAACAGTCAACAGTGTAGTTTGTTTTATAGTTTTGTAGAAAAACCTTGGCAACACCTACTCTATTATAATAGAAGCATATCTTGTGAAGAGCCCTTAAGGTTTTGACAAACCTATATTAAACTTTTTATCTCAGAGCTTGCCCTGCAAACATAAAATACTCATACAAACAATCCTATACACACTATTAAACGATATATTTGACATTCTCGTAGGCTTAGGACAGTGTAATTTATGAATACTAAAAAAGCAAATCAATAAATCTTTGATAGAATAAACTTGAACACAGAATCTCACAAGTAGGCCTAATACGTTTAATAACTCAAACGCGTTTCAACGACAAAGTCGCCATCTTTAGTGATGCACGAGCTACAATAATCAAATTATATGTGAGTTATTCTATCAATATATCTTATCACAAGTCAAGCTCAATATTTATTTTTAAATATATCTTTTATAATGTTTTGTTAGTTTCGTATTTTTTTAAAATTTTTGTATAGTTGTTTAGTTTATTCTTAAGTTATTTTCAATACAGAATTTAATATTATTACAAAATTCTTTATTTGGTTTATTCAATTTTAAAACTTTGCCTTTTATTTAACATTCATTTTTATTTTAACCTTGTTAACTAGTTTCAAGTCTTAGTTCGAAATTATAAATTGTATATTATTCATTACAAATTTGGGTTTATTCTATTTTTAGCTAGCCAGTAATAGGCTAATCAAAATTAAAACAATATTTGTATAAACAATTGTGTACTGGCTTACAAGTTGTGCGCGAACGAAAAGAGTCAACTAAAGTTAAACGTTGTAAAAGTATCTCAATTCTAAGTCAAACAAAAGTAATATTTTATAACTTGCAATGAATCACCAGGTAACTTAGATTATTTTACCTGTTGCAGTTACGGAGCCGGGTACGATTTGGCGGCTCGCAGGAAGAACGCGACACGAGAATCAACGGCAACACTCAAAGCTTGGCTAAACGAACACAAAAAGAACCCTTACCCGACAAAAGGCGAGAAGATCATGTTAGCGATCATCACCAAGATGACTTTAACGCAGGTATCGACGTGGTTCGCCAACGCGCGACGTAGACTGAAGAAGGAGAACAAGATGACTTGGGAACCCAAGAACAAGACGGACGATGATGATGATGCCATAATATCAGACTGCGACGAAAAGGATAAAGACGATATGTTGATGGATGATGAGAAGATGAAGGGAAAAGGTATTTTGAAAATATTTTATTCATGGTGTTTGCGTTTATTTGTAATCGTAATAGTGTAGGCCTACATTGTGTTCAAACGAATCACAAATCAACTTCTTTATTTTGTATTTATAGGAATGAGTTACATTTTTGCCAAAAATCTAGATTTGATCATCTACCGAAAACAATATTGGGAGTTTATATACTAATTAAATCAGTTACTTGTTCAAAATATTCTGCAATTAATTATTTTCACATTAAGTAAAGTACACGAAATACAGTTTCTATTTCTAGGACGATATTTTGTATATTATACAGTATAACCAGAAAGGGTTTTGCACAGAAACGCTGAAAGCTTAGCTTTTGTACTCCGCCATTGTTTAGAAGCACTATAGATACAATGTTAGGATAATGTTATGCTCGGATTCTTTAAGTTGTAAAGAGAATTGAATGGGTGGGTAAGAGATGAAGAGTATCGTTGAGTATTTTAACGAAATAGAGATGGCGAAAATACTGTTTACTAATATAATTAATTTATACCATCGTAAAAGTAAGCCAATTTAATAGTAACAAAAAAGGAGTTGAAAAAAATATTACTTAGTAAGAAACAATTTTTTTGAAATTTAATAAATAAGAAACAGAGTATCAATCTTTCTTTAATTCGATATAAAATTATTACGTATTGAAATAAACAGCTAGAGGTCGATTTTTATAATTGCAAAATTTGATTTATTAGGTCTGAGTTCAAATTATTTTAGACATAAAAATAACGTTATTTATAAAAGATATAAGGTCTGAATTCGTTTTATTTCGAGTTTGGCTTCTCTTGTTAACATATAAAACTAACGTTAACAATTTAGCTTACCTTTTGAAATTTTATTGGACATTTATCTTGAAATGTTTTGTGAATTTAAACGCTTTAAATAGCTTTGAATGAAAAATCATGCTCTATCTGTGCATATTATATAATTCATTTCCACAATTGACATAGGCCTATTCCTTAAATATAGTTACTTATGCCCACTTATTTTAATAATGTTAGCAGTGTTTAAGCAACAAGTACTAAAACTTAAACAATATTCGTAAAAACGGTGATTTCATTTCATTTACGTTAAACTTTGGCAGCAAAACTTTTATGGAACCGTTGCCATAACAATATCATAAAGTGAAGGTTATGCGCTATAAAAATACTAGATATTTCGCAGTATAATTTAGGTCAGCCGGAATGTGCGCAGTGTGCCATGAATAAAGAAGGGGGTTGTATTTTGTGGTCGGACATAAGGGTGGTTATAGCTATGTAAACAGGATTATATGCAAAGATATGGGGCTGTAATGTACACTGTATTAACATATTTAAAGCGGGCAGTGTTAAACGTACCCTTAGGCTGTATAGCGGAAAGACTTGGCGTAATATTATCAAACATTTTACGACGAGAAGGGTTTTCATTTTGAATCGTCATTTCATCCCATATTGTGTGTATAGAATACTTTGGTGCAATAATAACCACTAGGAGAGACTCCTGCGTGTTTCGCACGCCACCCTCTCTTTATTTACTCCGGGAAATAATTAACTCAGCTTATTCTTTAGGCTGAACGAATAACTTGGGTTGGTTTTATTACAAACAATAACAACATGTCATGATTACCAAAATTGACAATTTGTAGGTTATTGTGTACAACTGGTTGCTATGGTAATAGGCCTACATTTTAAAAATGACTTCAATCCGGTTTATCTAAAAATAATGGTTTAAAATTTTGAAACCAATTTCTGGCGATATTATTTAGTTGTAACTGCTTGCTTCGATACTCTGTACATCCTTATATATTATTTCTCAAAGGTGTTTTTTTTTTTGTCGCTAAGCGGTAACTCCCTTAATTCTTCATTCAAATTAATTATTCAAGCATCATTTTAAAGCTTATGTTCCCCACTATTGACGAAAAATAGACAAACAGCTTAAAATTAATGTTTTCGTTACAAACATTGATTAAACATTTTTTATATTATACTTCATACGGGTTCCTAATGAAAGGCGCCATCTATTAACGATATGTTTAACTAACATGGCAGCTGTTAGATTGTTTACGTTCTATATGAAAGTGTAATCTATCACACAAATCAATCAAATTAAACCAACGCAAATAAATAAACGTAGTTTACTTAATCAAATCAATCAAGTAAAACTCCTAACTTGGGAAATATTCTCACGGGAGAACTAGTCTTCTTTTCATAGGCTACTAAAAAAGTTTGAATAACGAAATTGAAAATTATATTTGCTTTTTTACTGAAAGGGAGTTCGTAACTTATAATAGGGAGTAATAATAATATATTTGTATATACGCCTACTGTATTATTGTTTAAAATATTTATAAGTATACGTATTCTTTGCTTTGGAAGATTTTATGTGTATAAAAATATGTTTTAAATGATATTCTAGTTACATAGTTTCTTTACTTCTGTAATAAATCACTAATTTAAAAATTAACACGTGTGTAAATCATTCTTGTATTTCATATATTGTAAGTGGATAAATTGCGTGTTAAATCAGCTCAGGCCTACATTAAATAGCCTATCAAGTTTTTGAAGAATTACAAGATCGTCGTTATGTAAAAACAAATTTCTAATTTTATTTTCGCGTTAACGTGGTAAAACTTAACGGATACAAGAATGTTCGTTATCAGCCTGTTTGAAATGAATTAAAACAAGCCAACTAAACTAAACGATTTTATCAGTTTTTTCCAAAAAGTAAGTTGGTCGATCGATACTAAGGGCACGGTACTGATTAGAATTGGAAAATCTTTATATACAATGTTTTATATTCTGAAAGTATAATAAATCATTCAGGAACGAGGTGCGTGTTTGCTGATACTTGCTTAAAGAAATCTGACTGATAACTATAGAGTGTTTAGTGAAAGAAGACTCTCAGATATGCAAGGATTTTAATATTTTGATAAACTTTTTTATTCAACCGAATTTTAATTCTAATAGGATCGTTAGAAGTACGTTTTATTATTTTAATTTTATAAAATTTAATAACCAATGCAAGACATGTTTTTATGTAAGAAGTTTGTACTTATTGTATATCGTCTCGTTGTCTAATTATTCACCTTGTAAAGGCTACCGCGGTTTCGAAAACTCTAGGTTTCCATCATCAGGCAGTACAAAAACAGTCAAATCACTCAATCGAGGTCGTCACATAAGTATAAAAACAATTAAAAAACACAACACACAAACGTTAATACCACGTACTTAGGCCAAAACATCGTCAAAAAAAAATTATTTGGTCGTAGGCCTACAAGTTTTACAACACTCATTATTAATAACATTTTAAGCCAAATTAAAATAGTTATTGTATTAATATACGTCCCATAAATGAAATCATTGCACGTTTCATGCCTTTTATGCGTTTTAAATATCAAACGTAATAAAACAAAATTTACCACATAATAATAATTTAAAAAAAAACAACATTAAAATTAGTAGGCTATTTATCTCACGACTCTGTTGCAAAGAATCAACTTATTAAACTACAACATGGCGAATTTAATTTAAGAGACCAACAGAATGGTCTCCTACGGATATATGGTCTCGTACACCGAATATCAAAGTTTTATCAAGTCATATCAATATAATCCTCACTTTAAGGACACTCTGTGTAGATTCCACTGTAAAAGAAACATAATTACACGTCTTCATAGTCCATTATTGTGCATAGCCTGATGTTTCTCTATTATTTTCCTAAAATGTTTGAATTGTGATATTTGATAATTTAAATTTGATGTAGAAATTTGTAAATAACCCAGTCTTTACGTGTATGTACATTCGAAAAGTCTTATGTATTCCAGACGTAGTCGCCTAAAGGCGGAAGTCTCGGCCGTCCGACTCACCTTTAGTCTTTGCAAACTTTAAATGTCAAGGGAGTTACTATATCAGCCTAGATACACTTTAAATGGAAAGGAATTAGGTTCAACTATTTATAATAGATTGTACTGCAATTTTATGTCACTTTCTTACATTTTGCATTTATGTTTTTTTTTATAATAGAGGTCTACAATTTATAATATAAGTTTAGCTAATGTCAAAACACTTATTGCCTTGTTAGTAGTTCAGCAGATATATATTTTACAATATATTTAAAATTCTGAGTAAATGTTTTGTGGGTTGACATAATTAAGCAATTTGATACTCTTACGACAATTTATAGTTGTCCTCCATTTTCAGTTTTTTCTGCCTTCTGCCGGCGTGAATGAGCAAAAAGGTGATTTAAATAATAAGGTATTATAAACTACGTGTGATTAACTTCTTCCATTTGTATGTAATGATAATAATTACAATAAGTACGAAGGCAGTAGGTAACAATTACGTAAATATAATTACAACCAGTGGAAACTATACATAGTTCTGTTTGCTAGTAGGCCTACCAAAGAGAGTTGATGTAATATGTATGTATGCATAATAAATATTGTTATATTGTATACAATAGCTCAAAATGTCGAAAATGTGTCGATAGTAATGAAACTAAGCTTTAAGTATAATAAATACTTCGCGATTCAAATTAAATGTCGCAATATAGTAAATTTGATTATAGATATACAATTTTGGAATAATGGTTTTTCACGTTAGGTCACCATTTCAATCTGTGTCGTAGGCCTACTTGTAAAATTTAAATGTTACATAGTATAAGAAATATTGTAACCAGTTTAAAATGTGAAAATATTTGTTTACTACAAAAAACATTTGATATAACTTTAATTTCGTCTAATTTTTTGAATATAAATAAATTATGTTAATAAACATAGACCATATTAAAATATAGTATGTTTTACTCGAATTTTAAAGACTAATAATAAACCAGCGACAATTGCATACATTTAATCACTAATTAAAAATTCACAATAATTTATGTAGATATTATGACAGTTTCAGCTTAAAATATCGGAAGTTACTCTACCTAAAATAGTATTAAAATTGTTTAGCAATCCAATTAAAATAATGAAATTTAATAAAACGACTATAAATATAAATTTGAATTAGGTGACAATATTTGACAATTTATGATTTACATTTCAACCTAAAGCACACAAGCACAAATCTTGTAATGCATTTAAAATCTTCAAATATTAACCAATTAAGATTTATCTCTAAAAAAAAAATGAACAGCAAAATATTAGTGGTTTAACGTTAATTTCGTCCAATTCTTTGAATAAAAATCAATCAAAGTAATAAATAAAGAATCCACATTGTGAACAAATATTTTTAAATAAACTATAAAATCCATAATTAATAGTGAACATTATTCAACCTACGTAATTGATGAAATTCGTTTGAAACTGTGTTGACAAATGCCGTTACGCCAAAATTATACAGATTTAGCACGAAATGTACCTTTAATAAGAAAATGGTTAGTATCAACATCAATCCAACATAAATTATTCCCAAATAAGGTTATACAGTCTTACATTACATAAATAATGATAAATTAACCGTATCAGAACATTTATTGTCACCATAAAATGGCGCCATTTGATTTATATTGCGATGACTTTTACAACTTCAAGTAATACAAATGGTAATTGGATTATTGAATGAAAATAAAACCCAAGCCTATTATATCACATGTTTATGTTTTGAAACGCCTCGTTACGATATTATGAAGTTTATGTGGCAGCAGCAACATATTAATAAAGTATTAACATATTTTATAGCAACAGGTTGAATCGTTTTATTATCTAACATAAAATGTAACACAGAGCTTGTTTGTAAATGAGATTCCTCCCATAAAAATGTGTAAATTGAAATACATTAAACAGAGGTGAACGGAATCTTTTATCTTTAATGTTATGCTCTTCTGCTGCACTAAAATAGCGACGAATTTAATTAATTTACGCGTGGCTTTTACAGTGGGTGTTTTCTTACTTTAGATATTAAAATTGAAAACGAAATGGATGAGGTATTTGGTGAATATGACAACAGTGGTGCCGATTTCTTAAACCTACATAGGGCTTTATCTGCGCATAGGGTTCATATGGGAGGAGGGGGGGGGGGGGTCACCTGCTTACTTAATAGGGTGTTTTTGAAGGTTTTTAGTTTCATCGGTTGGTAAATTACGTCTAGCATATATACAGTATATAGGAGACTCGTTATTGTGATTACCGCGACAAATTAAAACATGAAATAAAATGTAAACTTATTCAACAATACATATGATGCGGTAGGCACAAACAAAAATTCAATATTTATATACAGTACTACAACAATAAAGTTTTTACAAAGCCACAAGGACGGACGGATGGAAAAAGGCATACAAAGTTATACATTATAATAGTTTGTTTAATGCCTCTAATCTGTGAATTGTATGGGTTTCATTATGTTTATATTTTTAAACTAGTATTACGAAATCCTGCTCATTTAACATAGTCTATATTTGTGTTATTCTCAGACGGCACTGAAGGCCTCGCATTCGTAAAAATCGGTCCAATCGTATTTAATAACCTACAATCAGAATAAAACTTCACATAATTTCTCTTACCTCGATATATTTGCATGTTCTAAGTTTATTCTAATCTTGGTTCGTGACGGTTACGGATAACGGCTTCATATTATTATGATTCACATCAACAAAGAATTATTAAAAATCATGTCTTATCGCTTAACTGTCTTCTAATTAACAATCTGACTGACAGATTCGAGAGTAAAGTGATGGGTTTGATCTATGTTTGCTTAACAACTTGTTTCACTGTTTACACATGTCATCATTACTGATAAGAAGCCATTATTTATTTATAGTCAAAGAAATGTGCTATTTTGTCTTGCTCTTCATCTTTTGCATGGGATTTATATTTGGGACTGTGAAACATCAAAGAAATTTGTTTAGAATAACAGCATTAATAATTTAATATTTGCCTATAAATGTTCCAATTCACGTTTAAAACTGAGACCAACGAACGTTTTCTCATTTCATTATTTAATTATATCTATATAAAATAATAGTTTCAAAAATAATTGTTGTTTTTAAATATAAATTACTGTATTACTTATCACTTTTGTATGAAGCCTGTTGCTTTAGTACTAACGTTATTCTTAATTCGTGTATTGATTGTTTGAAACCTAGTTCATTATCTATTGATTTTTAATGTTGGAAAAATAAATTTCTATCGAAAATGTAACCTACATAGTCCAATTATCGGAAGTTTAGAGTAAAATATATTACAAGTAATAAAAATTTAATAAATCAAATGTTTCCTTTATTTTTGTTAAGTTTTAAATGAGAAGAAAAGACTAATGCAATAGTTTAAACACAACTGCAAATTACACGGTTAATACACTTAAGATTAAAAGGATTTACTTATTTAAAAGAACCGATGTCACTCCCTCAGCCTCCCGTGACGTCATCAATAGACCTCTCGCTCCGCTCAGCTGATTAAGTATAATGTGTTGAAGTCTAAATCAAAATGGGTCTCTTAAAAGCCTAAACGACGGACACTTGTAGGCCTCCCCTTCACAATTACCATCGGAAAGCTATTTGAAGCTCTTAATGAAATCAGCCCTTACCCCCTAGGGGGTGGATTCCCTTCGCCAGGAGAATCCCATCCGGAAAAAGCGGAGTCCCACAGACCTTTTAAATAATGTATCACTGAGACAGCCGAGGCTTAATTTAATCGGAGTGGTTTTTAAATTGTTTGTTTAGCCGGCGATGAGGGGTGGATAATTGAGCGGCCAATTTTACGCTATCTTCTGTTACGGCCTTGAATTATCAAGTATTTAGGGCAATTTTGCTTTTGTGTAATGTGTTTAACCTAGTGTAATTCAATTATTGTAAGCACTTTTATTTATAAACCTACGCGCGGTCGCTTAGCTCTGACAGTAAACGTAAATAGTGCGATATATCTTACGGTTCCACTTGAGCCCCATTTGTCTATTAAGTCTATTAAGTGTCTATAAGTCGGAGAAAACTAGCAATCCCACAATAATATTATTAATAAACTTTAATATTAAAAGAATTAAAGGATATAATTTCCTACAGCAATTTTTTTATTTGTGATAAGGACATTTTAATTTTGTAAGAATGTTAATATTTTTGTGTAGAGAAAAACTTGTTAAAAAGTGATTCGCTTAGATCGATTAATGGTTACCATTTTAGTTCAGTGATTCAGTACGTACTGGTTGGTTTCAGACTCTATGCTCCATGTGAAAGCGGAACACCATCTGAAAGACATGGACGATGACGACGATATGGATGACGTCGATAGAAAACCGGGCGACATGATGGGCCTTCATCATCACCCCCACCATCTGCACCATCAGCACCATCACTCGATGATGTTAAAAAACGAGATGAGTAAGGGAGTCCTCGGATCAGAAGACTGCGGAGTCCCGATACCGGCAACTAAACCTAAGATATGGTCGCTAGCGGACACGGCGGCTTGTAAAACTCCACCGCCACCTTCATCGCAACAACCCTGGTGCAACGCGAGCAGTTCGGGGATGAACATGGGGATGAACGGATTCGCTCTACCGTCGGCTTCCGCTCCGTACTCGCGCTACGGAGGGTTCTTCAACGGCGGACCTTCCGTAGGCGCTTCGGGGTTTCCCGAAGTACAGACGGACACTCCTCCGCAAACTCCGCCCAACATGAAACTGCCGAGCGTTGCCGGAAACCTAATCGCCGCGCCGGGATCCTGCTTTTCCTCTGGGAACGGAAACGTAGCTGCGCCGCATCAGGGAGGTTATCCTCAACAACAAGGGTTCCCTAGCTACCCCAGACACCAACAGCAATCACCGCAACACCATCATCACCAGTCGGTAGTCAATGCAGGTGTCACCCAACCGACAAACGAGGAAACAGCCTTCAAACCTTTTTATAAGAAGTAGGTTTTTCCTTTAGTAAAATTAGTTTAATATCGTTTATTTCGAACAATTTTAAAAACCGACACTAAAATGGCTAAAGTAAAAGTAATAATGGTTTATGGATTTAAAAAAATATTTTCAATATTTGCTTGAATAAAATAAATTGTTAAATTTAGAAGTAAGTTGTTGTGGTGGTGGTTATAGCTTATTTAGGCTACTTAATGTTCTCGTGTCTACTAGCTTTTGGAAGAAAATTGCATTAATTGCAAAACTTATACAATAAAGATAACGTTTTTATTTTCATTTGTGATTTGACAAACTGAATTATTTTGTATAAGAGCGGATGTATATAGTTAAACTATTTTACACTAATATATTACATAGATTGTTTATCTAATACTCGTACAATCTTTCAGAATGGTCCGATTCTTACAGAAATTAGAAATTATTCATATATATGCGATTTTCTAATTTAGGAAATATTAATATATAGACTATATTAATTTTTTTTTAAGGCGAAAACCCTATTTAAAAAATATATAAAGTTTTATAAAAATATTTGTTTTTGAAAACAACCATAAGATTCGTGATCATAAATAGCTTTATTTTTCTGAAATGATGACCCATATCTTCAAGAATGCATACATTTTAAGCGAATTTTTAAAATTCAAAGGGAATATTATAAATTAAAAAAAAATCTAAAATATTAGGCTTCTACGTGAATTTAACTTTGACCGAAACCGTTAATTTGCTGAAAGCTGTGAATCATTTCGAACTCTAAATATATTTAAGCCCAACTTGTATAATCTGCGTTTTTAACTCTTTTTACTAAACAATAAATATAATCCATGTTCTTTTAATAAGTTGTCCACAAAATGTAAAATTCATATAATGTCTTTTAGCAATTCTAATAACATTCAACTAATACATCTGTACCTCCTCTGTTACCAAATATTTAATGAACCAATCTCACATTTACTAACAATAACTCTTAATTTGATAACCACGGTATTAATTTCGAAAATGATATGTGCAGCTCGCAGCCGATGAACGGCGGATTCGTGAGCCCCGTCTAGGGACATAGCTCTCCTTGGTACGGTGCTGCTACCTGCAGTCGTCTAACGTCCGATTTTGGCAGGTATTTATCCAAAATATTCATAACACTAACAATGACATAATGCTGTAATGTGGAAAACGAATTTAATAGATCATTTCCTTTCCAATAGAAAATAAAATTATCAACTTAGTGAATTTGCTTTAAAGCGTCCTTCTTTTTGAATTCTTCAATTATTTCATTTGGTTCAAAAAATCTAAGACATGAAATTACCATAAAAACACCTTTTGAAGTACTCGCATTTCCTTTCCTCGAGAGACGAACCTAACGCTTTTTAGTTTTCTGTCCTCCAGTTAAAATACACAAATATAGGCCTAACTAATTATCCTATATTTTGTTGTGTAATCAACACTTTAATTTCCGTGGAGCTACAAGCCTGCTAACATCAAAATAAATTGAATCTGATCGGAGTAATTTTTACTAGTTTTCATACAGGTCCTACTATGAAAGACAGCCTACATGTAAATCCCAACCCTGGTTTTATTTTCTGCGATGGATATGTTTATGGCGAGGCCGGGGTCTGTAGATCTGTTATCGGTAGGAAGGTGTCGCAAATAATGAGCTTTGTCGCTCCGCTCGGCTTAATGAATACCGTCCTACACACACAGTCGTTCTCCAGGCTGACAAATTTTCTGTTACAATTCTTTTTATTCCTCGCCCAATTGTATTATGTTTCATCTCGGACCAATAAAACAAACAGGTCGGGAAAATGCGTACCACCGGTGCGCCAGCTTATTTACAATAATTTATTCTGGGTCGCGGCTAAATTATTGTCGTGTATTTCAAATTTGAAAGTGTTACTGGGTTTTAAATGTATGCGAGCTATATATTGGTTAGGCCTAATTTTATTTACATCTTATATATAAAATTCTCGTGTCACAATGTTCGTTCCCGTACTCCTCCGAAACGGCTTGACCGATTCTCATGAAATTTTGTGAGTATATTGAGTAGGTCTGAGAATCGGCTAACATCTATTTTTCATACCCGTTAGTGATAAGGGCTACGCCCCAGTGGCCCTCAAAGTTTCAATGTTAATCTTATGGAAGGTCAATCTTAAGGAAGAAGAAGAAAGATTGCTTTTGATTTTATCATGGGCACAAAAAACAGCTGTTCGTATGAAAAGCTTAAAACAGCTGATTTTGATCAACAACTGATTTGGATCAAAAACTGAATATAATTTTAGGTTAGGCCTACAATGAACATTTTTTTTTTACTTTGAAATTATTAGTATCAGGTTGATTTGTCTATCCGTGCAAAGCCGGGTCGGGCCAGCTAGTTTTATTATAAGAATCGGATTCGGTTTCTAGTTTTATAAATTATATTTATACCTAAACATTTATTTCGTTAATTTGACGTACTTAGTAAATAATAATATATCAAATACGTTATCAAATAGAGCTGTATATTTTATAATAATGTTATTATAGGCCTATAAAGGTCCAAGAATAGGCCTACATTAAAATAAAAAATCTTAAAAAAAATAACTTTAATTTTAAACCTTTTGAAGGCGGTTTTTATTACAGAAATCTTAATGTGCAATAGCAGAGATAGCTAACGAATAAAATAACAAATAACACTACAGTATATTATTAACCGTGCATTTATTATTTACTTATTCTTTGAGGTAACTGTAGATCTTCAGCTTTGTAGGCCTACAAGCAAGTTATATTTAATTGTAATTTAAGAATTGAAAAGTAATACAAATTACTGCCACAATTTTCAAAGCGAAATAAAATCTGATAAGTTAGGCATACTATTTCAAGACTTGACCAAAGACATTTTAAACGAAATTTATAATAAGCGATGGAGGTGCAGGCTACTTGGTTTGTTTAAGTAAAAGATAGTTAAAATTAAATATATATGATAGTAAACAATTGCACACACAATATTCAGCTATATGTATGTAGCCTATTTCGTATATGCCTTTTACAAATGTATCAACACCTATAAAAGCGAGTGTACGTCCGTACGTACGTAACATATAATATACCAGCTGATTTCATCCATCATCTGTAGCATACTTAACCAAACCCAGCGTAGATTATACTTTGGGATTATGTTTACAACTTCAATCATTATAATTTCTTATGAAGTAGATTTTTTTAAATATTACTTATAGAACTAATGTATGCTATCATACTTTATAAGATTTGCTTTGAGGTTATAAACTGTATATAAACATAGGCCTATATAAAACATTCGTACATCTTCCTATAACATATAAACATATTCGATTATTAATTGCTTCACTATAATATTAATAACTTCTATATCATTTGATCTATCAATATGCAATAAAAAGCAATTAAAATATAATATTTGAATCTTAACGTATATAAATTTAAAAAGTTAACAAATATGCCTACAGTTTTATTATCATTATAATTGTACACATATATAACAAGTTAAAAATACCCTCAGTATTATAGTTAGGTAGGCCTAAATAAAGTCTGTTTTTTTTTTAAATTCTGTATTTCTGATGTGTATCTAATTAATCTGCCTGTGATTTTTCACGGGGGCTTACTTGTAACACATTAAAACGTAACTAAACCTGGTAAAAAATACAAAAATGGCAATACTTCCAAGTTTGTGTAGTCCATAACGATTAATTAAAGAAGATGATCCTTATAATATAGACCTATATGTTTATATGAATTCAGAACAATAGGTCTAAGTAATTTGTTCAAAGCAATAAGTTTATTTACTTCCGTCAACGAAAATGCAAAGGTGTTGTAAAACGAATAACTATGAAAATTAATCTCACCAAGTCATACAGCTTATCAACGCATCAGGGTTTTAATAACCATTATTAGAACTAGAATCGCTTATTTATACCTTGTTAACGCTAAAATACTCTCTTACCTATAGCACTAGTTATTGTAATTACAATTTGATTTATAGATCCTTCATAATAAAAGACAATATAATATTGCAGACTGAATCTAGGCTAACAATTTTGAACTCGATTGTAGAGATGGATAATTATGACCGTCAAGCGGTAAATAAGGCAATATTGTATCGACATTTGAATTGCGGTTTTGTTTCAACTAGTCGAGTACCTATTTATACAAACATTGAACAATATTTAAAGATGTTACCGCTTTATGTGTCAATCAAAGTGATTTCCCTGCGCTGTCTAGCGGACAACTGGGCAATTAAAAGTAATGACGAAACTCGTGAATATCCACACGTCACTGTGGATAGTTAATCATTTATAGTGGCGCCATCTGACAAGATCCTCGTGAACTAATCTGCTTTCACAATGCAACTCTATGCGTGTTTAATTCTAAGTCAGTTTGTATTGTTTGATTAGGACTTTGTAAATTAATGGAATCAGTTTTGTATTCAGATGAATTGTTAAACAGTTTGAAAATAAAAGTTACAATTTAAATAGTTATATTATTGCAATGATGATAATATTGAAGGATTTCACAAAAGAAATACAGTTAACACAAATAAAATGAAAGTAGACCTACATAAATCTTCACGCACACTTGGTTATAGAGCCTTTGTTAAAAATTTCAACAATAATATAAGATACTTTCTGATTTAAAGCATCAGAGGGAGGTACGACTGCTTTATTTAAAGCATTTTCATACGACTTAGATAAAATAAATTTTAAATGCAGGCCTAAATATATAATAATGTTTTTTATTCATTTACAACACCGATGAGTGAAATTCAATAATAGGCCTAATACTCCGGGCGACCTATATAATATCTATATAGGCTGTTGTATTATAATCTTTAATTATAAATGTTGACTTATAATTTGAGTAAAGTATTAAATAGGAATAATTCAGTAGGCCTACAGTTATTGTAAATTCAATGTCACCTAACAAATTAGTCAAAGTACCTAACTATTGTTCTTTATTTCACACAACTTAGACTATTTTTCACAATGGCCTGGAAAAATTTTTAAGGGCGAAATTCTTTTTTAATTCTATTTATTAGCAATTTTTAAGGGCGAAATTCTTTTTTAATTCTATTTATTAGCATCTAAAAAGATTAAGAGTTTTCCCCCCTGTAACTCATATTTTTTGTCTTCTACTGGGTCAATTTTAATACGCTTCTTGAGTAGAATATAATGCAAAATAATTCTGAATGAGCTAATTTTCCCGCTCTTTTCCCTAAAATGTCAAAATACCTGCGAACTTTCCTTAACTATTACAGCAAGGTTTATCTAAAAGCCGGTTCTTTTAACTATTTTGTTTCAATGTACTGCAGAAACTCGTTCTAACGATACTAAATTCATTAAAATGGGTTCAGTAAAACTTAATAAATATGAGTTGCAAAACCATAAATTGCACCATTTTGTAAATCATTGTAGTGACTGTAAATTACCGTAGCAAAAACAATAAACTTATGTCAGCTAATTTGAATAATATTATACGTAACAGTTTTGGTGTATGAAGAAATAATGCTCAATTGTAGGTTTTATGGGTAGACCTGGACCACAGTGAAACGTTTCTTCTTTATTGTCAAACATATTATGAAGCCTATCGTCGAACAATCGTTCGTGCAGTACAAAATGTCTAATTGTGCGAGAACAGTCAAACAGGGTTTCTCCTGAGAGAAATATTTAGGGCCTACAGGAATAATTATTAAAATAAAGATAAAGACTCGGAACTACATTTTCCAACCAGTCCGGGTACAGGTATGGACTTCCGGCGCGGCAAGGAGTGAATGGGTTCGAGCCTCGACTCTCATTCAAAGATTGCATCTTGACCATTAGTCAATGTCCAAACCCACGCTTTCACACCTTTGTTTGGATTCAACATCAATTAAACCCCAAGTCACTCCCTGTTTGAACACTTAAAATGATATTCAAATATTTTGTTCTG
>JAGFPH010000029.1:235425-251398 GCA_018207615.1 Philaenus spumarius
TGTTTTGTAATAATTAGGCCATCTATTTTAAATTCCACATTAGGGATCTGAAAGTTAAGTAACGGTTATTATATAGTTGCTATTAAATATTAAATTTTATACAGTATACACATTAAACATTTGTATTTGTTAATAAATATAAATAAATGTGCTAATATGTAAGAATACTAAACACATCTAATATTAACATTTCATGAGAATATTTTGTTCTGCAATAATTAGGCCATCTATTTTAATACCACATTTAGGGATCTGAAAGTAAAGAAAAGGTTATTTATATAGTTGCTATTAAATTTTATATTTTATACAGTATAAACATTAAACAGTTGTATTAATTAATAAATATAAATAAATGTGGTAATATGTAAGCATACTAAACCAATCTAACATTAGACTAACATCGCAAGAGAATATTTTGTTCTGTAGTAAATTATTCCATCTATTCTAAATTCCACATTAGGGATCTGAAAGTAAAGTAACGGTTATCTATATAAATGATATTAAATTTTATATAATATAAACATTGAACAGTTGTATTAGTTCATAAATATAAATAAATGTGGTAATATGTAAGCATACTAAGCAAATCTAATATTAACATCCCAAGATAATATTTTGTTCTGTAGTAAATTAGGCCATCTATTTTAAATTCTACATTAGGGATCTGAAAGTAAAGTAACGGTTATTTATTTTTTATTTTTTTTGAAACGGAATATTACGGAAGTAACGGAATATTTTGGGCTTAGTATTTTTATACAGAATCACTTTTTTCGTATTCGATTGTAATAAATTTCGAAGCTTTACTTACAGTTTCTTTAAAATAAAAACCAAATTCTGTTCATGATTAAAAACGAAAATATGTTTTCTTTTATAATTTTTTAAAGATAATTTTTTGTGGCGTTTGACATTAAAAATGTTTAAAAAAATCAACTCATAAAAAAGCGAGTGTACTTAGTGAGTAAAATGTAATATAACAGCTGATTTCACCCATAATCTGTAATACTTAACAAATCCCAGCGTAGATTATACTTTGGGGTTTAATCATTTTTCTTGTGAAGTTCATTTTTGTATTCGTTTAGCTTCGGAAACATTCGTACATCTTCGTATAACATATAAACGCATTCCATTATTAATTTATTCACTATAATATGTCTATTAATAACTTATAATTTTATAATTCATTTGATCTATCAATATGAAGCAAAAAATAATTAAAAGGTAATATTTGTATCTTTTTTTAGATTAACAGTAATGTGTATAAATACAAAATTTGAACAAATTGGCCTACAGTTTTATAATTATTTTACTTTCTCACTAGACTATAGTATAGAGAAAGTATAGTGATCGCCAAAAAATCGATGTTGAGATTTTTGTGGAAATATCCGTTTTGGGACCCCCTGAGTCTAAAAAAGTGGGTTTTTACAAAATGTCTGTCTGTATGTATACAAAGCTAGAGCGAAAACTATTCGCTCGATTTCAAACAAATTTGCACCAAACATGTCAATTAGGCCTATGTAGATGATCGAAAAAGGGTTTTGAAAAATAACCCCCTTTTTGGCCAAAAATCCCCCAAATAATCAGTTATTATAAAAAAAAACTGCTCTAACGATTTTGATCAAATTTGGCTTATTTGTAACCCTTAATGTACCCTACCATACGCAGAAAATCGCATCTTTCTAAAAATTCTTGTTTAGCTAATAATAATAATAATAATTTATTTTTGGGAGTTTTTTAGCCAAAAAGAGGGTTGTTTTTTTACAGGCCTAATAGACGTGTTTTGTGCAAATTTCTTCAAAATCGATCGAATAATTTTCTCTCTAGATAATAATAATATTAATATTTTTCTCTCTAAATAATATTTATTAGTTAATCCCCTACTTTATCTCCTCTCCTACCCCACCTACAATTATGAAGTCACAATGAATCTATTTAATAATTTAAATATGTTTGTGAGAAAGAATTTGCCAGTTCCTGGTACCGTTTATTAATTGTACAGATTTACCGAGTTAAAAATCCCCGTCAGCGTAATTAGTAGGCGTAGATAAAGTCATTTGATTTGCAGTAGTATATTTTTTTTTAATAATGTATTTCTGATGTGCATTATTTAATCTGCCTGTGATTTTGTACATGGACTTACTAGTACAAGATAAATTCTGACTGCACTTGTGAAACTTAACAAATTTGAACCCAATATTATTTCTACTTCCAAATAAAATAACAGCAGATGTTCGGGGAAGTAATGTTTTCGCTTATCAAACTCAATAACTTGATAGTTAAGATGCAAAATGTATGGCTATTAGTTACAAATATAATCTCTAATGCTCAACTTTATTTGTTGCAGAAGTGAGGAAGTAGAAGAAGATTTGTGTTGGGACAAAACGTGAACTCTGCCGGATACAGTGAACGGACTGGGAATCGCCCAGAGTTGTGCAATCCTAGATTTAGAACTCTTTCAAATTTAGAAAGTTTATCTTTACGGATCCAAAATCGAATGATTTGTAAAATGTAAAATTTTCGTCGATCTAGTCTACATGAAGGCTTGACAGTGTGAGTATACGACCATGTACAGACTTCTATTTTCTACGTCCACAATGAGTGTTTGCTTTAATCAAAATTTCAAATTTCTTTAACGACCAAAGAGTACTCGTAACTTTGTAGCGTCAGCATATTCTATGGGTTTCATCGCCCGCAAAAAAACCTGTTTTGGATTTTAAAAAACTCTAACATTTATTGTATTATTTATGTTGTATAATGTACAAAATATTATAAATATATATTATTTGTTTTATTGTTATTATTTGAATAGTTTAGTTACGTTTGATAGAGTAATTGAAGTTACGCTATTTTGTTAAAACACGCAACTGAACTCATATGGTTGTGAATTTTGTGGGACTACATTTAGCATTTAACGCTTCAAATTTATATATTTGTAACAAATTATATAATTATAAAATGTATTGAATGAAAATCGTTTATGCAAAATTGAGGTCTTTTCATTTTGCTTGATTCTATTGAAAATGATTTTGAAAAAACTAATGAGGTATTATTTTAAAATGTGTACGCAAAAAAAAAACATTTTTGAGTAATTACTAAATTGTATTTAAGATTGTTGTAAATCAAGCAAGCATAAATTTAAAAGCAAATTTTTCAAAATACATTTTTATTATATAATACTGTATTATACCTAGTTATATTGTACATAATCATGTATAATACTTCATAAATTATTGTTTTTAGTAATTTCCTAACAAAATTAAGACATACACTTATGTATAAAGTTTGGTAATAAAAATTAGAACAAATGTTAAAATTATCGTATTTAATGTAAAGATTATTAAATCAATCTAATGTGACTTACCTTCAATTTGAAATAGTATTTGCTCTGTATTCTTTGATGGTGTTCATTTAAATTTGTTGTCTCTTAAAAGAATATGTGGCCCACATTTGATGTATATAAACAAAACTAAAATGTCAATATCGCTAGATATTATAAGCGAAGGGCAATGTGCAAAATGTAAATGCAATTTTATTGTAAATAAAAAATACACGTTTATTTATAGACAATTTACTAAAGAAACTCTATTTCCTTACACAACGCAGCACTAGCATTCACACGGTGTATTGTGTCCTATATAATAGACAGAACTTTTTGTAAATATATAAATCTATGGCACAACTGCTAATACCCCTCTCCTCCCTTTCCGACTTGAATGTTGTATTTTGGTACTACTGCTCCTAAGTGTTCTATTTTCCTGTTTAAATTTTGGATACACATGTTATCCAATTGAATCTTATGTTTGTAAATTATGACGTGAAGCACAATTTCTTAGTTTTAACATTTTATCTTTGTATCATATTTAATATTTTATTATCAATTTGTAATATATCCAAAACACCCTATGAATCAAACTATATTATATGATTGTTTATTTAATAAAGTTATGTATTTTAGATCTCAGAATTTTTTTGACAGTGTTATTTTTTGACACCAAATCCTTTAGGAAATGTTTTTATTAGGAACGTTTTTTTTATATGAAAATTTATAGATTTACTGATATAATGCAAAAATAATAAACTGCTGCGTTTTACTAATTTTTAATAATGTAAATACAGGGTGTATTTTTTAATTGGGCCTGCATTGATATATTGTAAACTATAAATCTGACAGCAAACTTTAAATTGGAAACCTTTCCTTGTTTTGTGAAGAATATTTAGTTAAAATATTTGTAAATTGCCGCCTTTTTCCAATATAGCGGTCAACTTTCGAATTTCTTATAGAACACCCTATATTTCATGATGATTTTGGATTGTATAAGTTATTTTAAGGCTGTTTTTTTTTATATGACTCGTTTAAAATTTACAGGAATATAAAGTTTTAAAAACACCATTACTGAGCGGAAGATATTTTGTATGAAAACGTTCCAAACCAATGAAAATGCTCTTAACACTAATAAAGCATTGTTTAGACAAACAAATAACTTTTTAAAATTAATAAATTCGGATTTTGTTATTTTTTTAAACCGATAATGCAGAGGAACTAAGAGACACATCTACAAATTTGTTACACATGAAAAATGAAGTTGATAACAGATGTTCAGTATCAGCTGTTCATTCTCATTGTCGCAAATTGTTGTTTATCGAAAGCCCTCTTTTTATTAGGCTACAAGTTCTAATTTTAAAGTAAAGATTTTAATATTTTTATATTGGAAATTGAAGGCTAATTTTCAAATGTTTTACGTAACACCCTATATTTTATGACTTTTTTTTATTTTACTGTAGTATTAAGGATTCTGAATAAGCTGATATTTGCTTTCGATAAACAACAATTTGCAACAATGAGAATCAACAGCTGATATTGAACATCTGTTATCAACATCATTTTTCATGTGTGACAAATCTGTATTTTTGTCACTTATTTCCTCTGTATTATGGTTTGAAAAAAAAAAAAACAGTTGTTGATTTAAAAAGTAATTTGTTTGTCTAAACAATGCTTTATTAGTGTCGACAGAGTTAATTTGTTCAAAATATTTCCATACAAAAATATCTTCAGCTCAGTTAGGGTGTTTTTATAACTTTATACCCCTCTAACTTTTAAATAATAAGTCGTAACAAAAAATCACCAAGAACAAAAAAGTCTTAAAATAACACATCAAATATCAAAGTGTTCAATAAGAAATTCGAAAGTTGACCGCTATATTGGAAAATATTTTAACTACATATTTTTAATTTCTCAAAAAACAAGGAAAGGTTCCCCATTTAATGTTTGCTGTCACATTTATAGTTTACAAGATAAAAATGGTGGCCTATTTAAAAAAGACACCCTGATACTTCTATAATATCCTTATCCTTAACTATAGCGTTCGACCGAAGATTGTGTCTTTTCCGTTAGTTTCCCTCCACTATAAAATTAGTTTCTATAAACTACTGCTTTTATGACGATTTATTTTTCCACTGGTATTTTCCAATATTTCGGTTTGAACTAACCATACGTATTTGCACAAACACGAAGCGAAAACATAATGTTATTAGAACATTATCGTGAAATATGTTTGCTTTAAATGCATTTCCGATATTCAATTGGCCAGAATACACTTAAATTTTGCAAAATTTATTTAAGAAGGTCGTTAATAGCTTATCTTTTTCACCACATAAATAAAACTCTAATAATTCTGTTTGCTGTTACAATGTTTTGCCGATGCCCACGTCTATCCTACGGTCGGAGCTCCGCCACACTCCGGATCCACGAATTTTTAAGTTGGTTTATTTACGTTTGATAAATCTCATCCAAAGTAGGTTTTTAATATTGAAATAAGATTTATGTTGGTAACAATATTTTATAATAAAACAAACCTAATTTATTGAAGTTGCAGTCTACTTCACCGATGAATCATTCAAAATACAAAGGTAAGTGCAATCGCATTTATTAAATAGGCTACTAAGGTAATCCTTTGCATGCTCCGCACGCCAACCCCGTGGGATCCTTCTATACACTTAATTATTTTATGTTTTCTTTATAATAAACTTGTAGGATTAATAATAACCCCAAAGCTAAGATGTTAAATAATGTTAAATTTCAGAATCAAATTATTTCGTAGGCTATATTTTATAATAGCAGTTATAATAAAGGTTAAAAAAACCAGCAAGGCTCAGGTCTACACTTTAATAAAAACCTAACCTAAAAGTTAGAACACAAATAATTGCTTCAAAGTTTGAAAGCAGCTGTTAATGGAAATATTAGAGCAAACAGCTGTTTTATCCGTTATTTTATTCAATTGGTTGCTGTGCTAGTTCATCAGTCTAGGTCTAACCTAAGAGTTTTTTCCGACTAAATTTACAAATATTGAAATAAAAATGTGTTTATCAAAATTAATTATAGCCTATGTTTCTCAGGGATAGGGTACCTTTTTAATTTAAAAAAAATGTTTCAATTGGTTCAGTAGTTCCAGAGATTTACCCCTACATACAAACAAACAAATTTTACCTCTTTACAGTATTAGTATAGTTGAAAGTCTCAAACAGGCCGTGATTGAGAAATCATTATTTATTCAAAATTGGATTTTGTTATTTTTATATTATTTTGTTAGGATATCTTGATTTTATTTCATGCCAAAACAGTGAAACGAATCTTTGATATTCATAAACTTTATTTAGATAAGTAATTGAGGTTTTTATTTCGTAATGTTGCAAAATAAATAAATAATTTCAGGTTATAAAAAAGGTTATAGTTTAGGTTTTTATAATTAAGATTATAATAATCGTATAGACAATATTTTTATATTAATGTTTGAAACTTGGAAGCATTTAAATATTTTAGACTAATTTGAATGTGTTTCTTGTTTAACATTTGGATAAAAATTACTTTATTACATTATCTTTAACAAAAATTTAAAAGAATGATATCTGTATTTATACTATTCAAGGAGTTATTAATTTTTGGCTAAATGTCCGCAATTTCTATTCTAGAAATACATAAATGTAGAAATTATATATTTTTAAACATTTCTGTAGAAATTGAAATTGAATAAAAAACGTAAGTATTGAAATTGTGAACTTTTCACAGACAAAATCAATAAACAATAAAATTGCATGTTATATAACCGTCAGTTTTTATTTTGTAAAATAATAAAGTCTATAAGAAGGCGGCAATAATCTTTATTTGAATGCTTCGCGCAAGATTAATAAAATACTAAAGAGATTTGTATACAGAATTTGCCAAAAATAATTACGTAATTTATGTTTTATAAAACGCATTTAGTTTACAGCATTACAAAATCAGGAATCTTCTATACAAAATCTAAACAACTACAGTGGCATGACAATGCTACATTAATAACAGCTGTTCATTCCAAGTCAAACTCTACAACACTTAGATTTGTATAATATTGTTAATTAAAATCATAAAACAATCATGGATACAATTAAAATGCCGTCAATTTCTCACTGGAATTTAAAATGACTTTGTATAAGATTATTTTAAATTCAATTGAATGCCAGAACCGGATTCTCCGGGTAAACTAACATCTTAAATCTTAGGAACTCATTAAACGTACGTAATTCTGGAGATAACGATATTTTTAACAATGCGTGACGTAATTATTGCAATTTAAAAAAAAGTGTGGAGCGGAATTTTAACAATCACATTTCCTACAATGACTCGCTTCCGTTGTGTTATCTAGCAAAAGATCATCATGGCCTTTACAGCGAAGCCATGATTGTTTTAGACAAAATGTCGGAGAATTATGTCTGCCAGTACATGGGTTTATTTCAAATTAATTATCATTTATTTGGTAACTAGATGAGCTTTTCCTGCGTGCTTTTCATGCCAACCGCCAAGTTCGCTCCGCTCCAACAGTTACGAACGAAATAATTTGCGCTATATTTCACCTAACATAAATTTATTACCTACGCAATGAAAACCTGTATATGATTTTGTAATAATTTAGCCTCTTGGGAAATGTTTATTTGACACAAGTACTCAAAAAGGAGACAAAGGTTTCATTAGGCCTATCTATTTTGGTCTAATAGGTCAACTAGGTCTAAACTAATTCATTTTTTTAACTTTGTATAATCGTCTTACATTCTTAAAGGTTCAATTAAAATAATAAATATTTTAGGTAAGATAAATTCAAGTCACATCAGCAAACGGTATTGCCTGAGATATAGTATTTAATTTATTTAGGCCTACTTACGAACATTGAACTCAGTAGGGTCTTTAGGTTTTAGGATAAAACTTACAATAGTGATTACCATAGCGGTAATTTAAAATATTGTATGTTAATATTTTAAAACTGACGAACTTAGTTATGTAAATATGTTTTCGTTACTACTAAGAGTGTAGCCTCTACATGTACCTTACATTTTTAAGCATTGAAGTTAAACTGTCTATAAAACAAATGAGCCTATTGTACTCAAGAAGGTCTAAGTTATTTACCAGTAAAAGAAATTTTTCCAAATATGTTGAGTATAATTTCTGATATTTCCCTGGGCATGGGTCAAAACATTGGCCTAAATGCGAACAAATATTACCTCTTTATAATATATGGTATAGATTAATTAGTATTACTATTTTACGAAAATATAATGTTTAATTAATGAAAGTCTTCTTTAAACATAACATACTTTTTTAGATTTAGTAACGGCATGATTGGAAAAATTAAACCTTGGTTAATATATAAAAATAAGAAAATGAAAACACATAGTGGGAACGGTATAAATAAATAGTTTACAATCAGTACAATAATGATTTTGAACGTTTCTGAAATTCGGAAGATTTAGGCTATTAGATTTAATTGCTTTAAAAAAGTATACTAAGAGATAATCGTTTTTCGTGTACAGCTAAGTACACAACAATTAGTGTAATTAATGTTGTTATCCCATTTTTTTGGTGTTTCTACGGTGAGGGCTTAATATTACACATGGGCCTAAACTCCTAGACCTTTGTTGAATCTAACTCTTGTAAGGTCGTGTAATTTTCAAATAAGTTATGTTTATTGTCTGAAAACTTATCAATAGTAATAAACAATTAAATTGTTTAGAAAATAGTGTACGACGCGATGTCTACTACAATCTATTACCAATATTCAGTTTTAGTCCTAGGCCTATACATTTAATTGTAAAACTACCAGTTTTATGTTTTTAGCTTTAATGAAAAAATAATAACGATATAACAAATAATTAACGGACTTCATCCACATTTTATGGTAAATTGAAGATCAATAGGTATTGTAGTCCAACATTACAATATTAATACAGTATTTTTCGAAAGGAAATTTCTGTCGTACTCAAACATACAATGACACAAAACAACCAAAGGTTCTGTGACCAACAATAATTTAATACTTAAAATGCACAGAGCTATACTAGGTTTTGTCCTGAAGTACATTCTGGTTTTATCGAAATAGTTTATGAACTTACTGGCATGCTACCTGTGTTATAACAATCATAAGTTGATGTAAACTTATTTACTGTGTCAGTCCTGATTGTATAGTTTAATTTTCATAGGAAAAGAACTAAGAACAAACACAGAACTTATGACCAAAATTGTAGTTTGTACGAAAGTTATGAGAATAAGGGTGGCTAAGAGGACCAAATGGCTACAATTGGAACTTAGTATGTTCGAACACGGCTACTCACTACCGATTTAACTGCGCTATACGCTACTCCCCCTTGCTAAGACAAATAGGAAAAAACACAAAAGGATGCAAGCTAAAAAATCTTACAAACGGAATACTAATGCTTAGGCGAGGTTTATTGTTAGTCACTTGGGTTTTCTGTTGAGTTTCTTATAGTTTTATTAGAAATTCAAATTTCTAAAGGTTTTTTAAACATATAATGAATTATGTAAAAACGCTGTCGTCAAAGCAAAACACGAGAATAATTTAAATTTATCTACTTAATTATTTTATCTTCTTCCTTTGCAATTACCACAATTAATTAGTATTTATCACTTAAAGTGTTTAATCTTTGTAAAATAAACTAAAATAATTAATGTAAAATTATTTTTTATAATTAGATTTTTAATAACTTAATTATATATCATATTATACATAGTAATTACTAAAAACATGAGTCATTTCTGTAAAAAAAATAAGTAAGCTGCCAAATTTTAAAGCTCACATTTGTATGTAACTTATCAGTAATATTCAGAAAGGATTATATGAATTACAATTATTTGTGTTTTGGTTTATGATTTTACGATTCCCCTGAATCTATAACTTATTTATAACACTTGAAAAACTCAAGTTGACTTTTTAATTGTACTTACAGTTAGGGCCTACATTATATATCTGACTTCCACACGTTGACATTTCGTTGTTATTTCAGACATGCGCACAACAAACTAAAAAGACAACATGAATTAATTAACCCAGTTCACTGGAGATTTTACAAATTCACATCGCACTATAAAGGTCTACACAATGTAGCCTACGGAATAACATCAACTGATGAGCTCTAAAATACAAAATTAACCCAGTCCACTTGAGTTTTACAAATTCGACGGTTGTTTATGTTTTGGTTTGTGACTTTACAATTCCCCTTAATCTACAACGCTTATGAACACATTTAATTAATATTGGACCAAATTTATAATTTGTTAAAAATAAGTTGTAAATTTGCGATTTTTAAAGAATGTCTATATATTTTTTTTCTGTCTTTAGATGATACTGGCAATTTTAAATGAATACTTATCGTGCTTTGCTTCTTAAGAATGTTTAATGTTTGTATGTTGTGCGTATAATAATTTGGTAAAGTAAAAATATTTTGTCAAATTTAAGAAAAACAAATTCTATTTGGTTTGAATGTTTCATAAATTAATATTGCCCTTGACTATCTATTAATTGTATTATAATTTAGTAAAAATATTATAATATCACGAGTTCATTGAATTATTCTCATTAAAGTATTTATAATATAAAATGTTTCTCACATAAATGCACACATCTCTTCTTTATATTTCTTATCCTTAAATTCTACCTTGACTTCTACTAATAGCTTTGTAGGCCTACGTCTGTTTGTCATGACCTTCATTCTAAGTTTATGTTTTCATTTATTTATTCATTACAGCCAAAAGTCAGACGTCCAATATAAATTAAAATACCCAAACACAATACAATTTTTACAAAGATAAGAAATCACAACTATTAAATGGAGAACAAGAAATAAAATTTAAAGTGCAATAAAAATGAAATTGTACAATAATTTATAAAAATATAATATTCATAATTTAAATAGAATAATTATTAAAAATACTACAATTTTAAACAAATTAAAAACATATGAAAAATAATTTAAAATAATCATTGATTTCAACTAATGTGTTTAATTAATAATTGGAGCAAACATCCATGATTTCAAGGCCGGCTACAGTACACAATCTTTACTCAAAACGAATGCACGAAACCACTTAGTAACTCATTTCAAATAATCTTATCCTTTGAAATTATGAAGTACACAGCATAACCACAAAGAAATAAAAATAAACCAAATAGGCTTACTATAGGAAAAATATCTGTACAAACTGCTTTAGGAATAAACCGCAGATTTAAAAAGGAAATGTTTTTCTTTAAGAAATTGTAACACACAAACTGAAACTAGAACCACCATAGTTTTTATAAACAAATTTATGAAACGAACAAATATATTTTGAATATATTTCTGTACCTCCTGGATTCTCTTAAACATTATCACTTACTACATACTAAAATAAACTGTTCTATTCATACAATGGCACAATATGGTTGTGTTTAGTTTGTAGCAAGTCTTTCCATTTAAATACTCAAATTGTAGCCTTCTTTGTGAACAGATCTCGATTATCTTTCTCCTACTTGTTTCTTTTTCCTAAAAAACTCACTGTACTACGAATCTTTGCTTATGACGTCATCGCCAACTGAGATAACAACGCTGCCTATAGGCATCTGTATTGTAAAATATAACTGTATATTAATACTAATACCTTTTATTTTTATCACCTTCAAAAACTTAGCTCAGACAAAACCATATTGAAAGAAAGATTATGTTATTTACTTTACGAAAAGGAGACTTTAAGTTTGTTTATGCTAGGTTTATTTTGTCAATTTTCGTAATATTGTTTAATAGTTTATAACTTTTATTATCTTTACGTGCTTATTAGTTATTATATAGAAAAACTGTAATGGTTTTCCTATTAGTATTCCTGAAAGTACATCTGAGAATGGAACGTCGCTTCGGTAAAGCAGTTGAAGTGTAAACATTATTTTTTAAATACACTCAATAATTGCAAGTCAAAAGATAAGTTATTTATACAGTACAAAACTTCATTAATCTCATAATTATTACACTTCAGTAGACAGTAATGCACATCTTTACTGTATTTATCGTTATTCTTTTACCAATATGATCTCGAGGTCGGGTTGATCGTGCTGACCCTTGATTAAAATAGTTCATTTACGCTGATCAATGCTTTTATTTCTGAACAAAGTAACATTATATGCTTTTCACACATTCTGAAATTAACATTCCAATTCACAGAATAGGGTAAGACTGTTAAAGAGTTTTTGACATTTTTATAATGTCCTGTTTCACCTTTTCTGAAACGACAATATTTTATTGTTAAATACACAGAAAAATGTACTTACTTCAGAAATATTTTCACGTAATTTACACTTCCACAGTTACATTGCTGATGTTAGAATTGAAAATAACATGATTTGCAATGTAAATTAAACAAAATATACAAATACGCAACACTTAAAATTCGAATAAATTAACAGACATGCTTATCAGAAAAATTAATGGCTTAGGACAAAAGTGAACCCACAAATCATCTCGATAAAAATTATTTAGAAAATACGCCATCAACCTAAATACTAAATACAAAGATAAAGTATCAGTGTGTCGACATGCAGAGTTGGACTCTTCGTGGATAATTGATTGTATAATCTGTCGATGTCGTGACTGTGTTTACATCCACGCTATTCAATCCATTAGTAATTACGTAGAGTCATGTATTTTGTAAAATTATTTATATTGCTTTCGTTTTTGTTTCTGGTGTGTTGCATGTTTTCCTAGCTAACATTAGTAATAAATGTTGTGTACTGGAAAATTAATTGTTTTCCATTTCGCTGTTTCTTTCGTTAAAATTAAAAAGATACTTTTAAAGTGTGGACTAGTTAGGGTCAGTGGCGGCTAAAGGGGGGGGGGGGGGCTTAGCCCTCCCAAAAATGTATAAGTCAATTCACAAAAATTTGGTTACATTTGTTAGAGTTAGAAAAAGAAAATGTTTCACATATAGTAAACATGTATGTTCTTAATTTCATAAGTACTCGCTTAATGCAATGTTATAAACAAGACTGTAGCTCTTATAAAATACATACTTCTCTAGGAACAAATATCTTATGCTGCTGCGATATAAATGCCGTCGTGCAGGGCAGCGGGACAGGGAGAGGACTAGAAAATCCTGTGCTTGCGTTTCCCCACTACCAAGTTCACATCCCTCGTCACGTCACACATCCCTCGTCACGTCACACATCCCTCGACACGTCACACATCCCTCGTCACGTCACACATCCCTCGATTTGAGTTTTGAAAAACCGAAAGCCTTTCTTTAACATTATGATGGGACACCTAGAGAAGGCACCACTTTACTTGAAGCAAAAATGGCAGTAGCTAATAATTTACTTAAATAATATAGATCATTGTTACAACAAAATTAGATAGAAAATAAAACGGTCAGAGTAAAGTTCGAAGAGTTGAGGGAAATAGTTAAGCAAGAAAGATTTCCTAATTTATTTAAGACAATCAAACTAGCTGCTTCTATTTCCATAAGTTTCTCTGCTATGAGGAGGATCCAGAACTGGCTGAGAATTTTAATGTTGCAAGAGATTCTCAAACTTATCTTTGTTGTACATAGAGAAGAAAAAACTCAGAGAACAGATTCTATCCAACGATAATGTAGAAAGGTTCGCCATGAAGATCAGAAAATTGTTCTTGATGTAGACACTTTGGTTTATACTTTGACTATTAATATTTCAAAGGAAGTTCATAATAATAGTAAATACTTTAATTTAAAATGTAACAATTTTGTTAAATAACAATAAACATTTTGTTCTTGAGTTTTCATTTTTTGTCTTCATTTTCCACCTTTAAATTTAAGTGTAATCCTATGCAGTACTGCATTTTAAGAAAGGTGCAATAACTTAATTCAGGTATTACAATTATAGACTTAATTTTTTTTAAAGAAGCCTAGATTAGTCAAGTTTTTAAGTGCTAGAATGGCGGTAATGTGATTTTTCCAGGTGCCTAATTAATTTTTTTTCCCATTATTCCAGACCCCGGTGCGGCCATACTAAATTAACCTCCCCAGGAAATGTTTTCTAGAGCCGTCAACGGTTAAGGCATGCATTTGGTGTAGGCATCTCACCGTAGTTTTCATGTTAAAAATCAAAAAGATTTACAAATATAATCCTGGGGATGACGTTTGGTTGCATTGGAATGAGGGTGTAAGAAAGAAAAGATTGTAAATGAACATACAATTTAGGCAAATGAATTAGCTGCTCGAAAAGAACTCAGCTATATAGACCTGCTGTTACGAGCTGTTCCTACTCGTACAGTATAAGCTATTACTGAAACCAATTTGGACTTTGTGGCATTCAGCTTCCAGGCTGCGCTGAAAAAACAATTAAAACATTTCAGAATAAAGAACTGAAAATTATTTTTTAGTAACAGTATTTTTTGCAACGACAGTCTTCAACAGGAACTTAAGATAAATTCAGCTACAGAAGAAATAAAGAGATCTGCGGGAAAGTATAAGTTCATATAAAACAAAAACAAAGAAATTATTCATTTGAAACAATAAAAGTGGAAAGGCGTCGAATAAAAAGGACTAAGATGTAGGACTAAGGACTAAGGACTAAGGAAAGGTGTCTGTAGACATCTATAGTGCGATGTGAATTTGTAAAAACTTAAGTGGACTGGGTTAATTGTTTTTTTGGAGTTCATGAATGGATATACTCAACAGGATACACTGTGTAGACATCTATAGTGCGATGTTTTTAAGGGTTTTTCTTCGTATTTCTGTCTTTTTCTCGTCGTGTCCAAATCGCTAAGTCAGCAACTCAGGTTTTAATATCGTAATGGTCAACGTCGAAGCGTACCAGTTATAGAACATTCATCATCATTATCGCTAGTGGTTATTGTACTTAAACGAGCCGTTTCACTTATGTACCCTACCACAAAAAACACAATTTGATCTAATTTCTTTACCTTACCACTGGTGTAATTAGCTGGTAATGACTGATGTAAGATGTACACCAACAGCTTAGCAACACCAGTTTAATCATCTACCAGTTACATACAATATTGTCCAGCCTCATTTGCAACTTCTAGTCAAAAATAAACAACCACCGTGTTCTTAGTTCTTCAATTAGTTCTTCTAAATTTTGTATCAACAATAGTTTCAGTGTTTAGTTCAAATAAAAGGCTCATTTAAAACCCGCCGTCAGTCAACCTAACTTCAATCCCGCGAACGGTCAACCGTATAGGAGGAATCTAATACTTGTTAATTAAAACATAATTACTACCATATTGTTTTTAACTTTTCAGAATATATGTTTTTAGAAATTTCATTAGGTTTTAGAATAAAATACAAATTTATATATTTTATTAAATAATTTTACTAAAAAAAAAGTGTAGGGAGAGCCAAAATTACCTCCCTCAGGTAGTCGATCAGAAATTGATAAAAATAAAGAGTAATGACAGGTTAACAGCAAAAACGTTTTCTGTATGACATATTTTTTCGTTAGGGTAAATCTAACAGGTTGACTTATGGCGGGTTAATAAAAATTTAACCTTGTTGACATTGAACTGTTTGTAATATTTCTTAAATGCTATAATTTTATAATAATTAAATATGTCCATAGATTAATTTATTTTACTTTAAGCATATTTTCTTCATTGGGTGGCGAGCTAGCTAATTTTGGTCACGAAAGGCCTACAG
>JAGFPH010000029.1:266398-282487 GCA_018207615.1 Philaenus spumarius
GGTTTTTGGATTAGTTTTGCGTTGAATATCTTGATGTTAATGTTTGATTGCTGATATAACTTTTAGAATTGTTTATTAAATTCTAGTAATACTAATAGAGTATTTGCAATTGTAAGAAGTTGAAATTCAAAAGCTTTAAGTTCTAAATCCGTTTGTTTAGGGTAGGCTATACAAGTTTTATTTTTTGTATAGTTTAATTGTTGCAGCTCGTTGACGAAACTGAAGATGGTGAAATTGTCGTTGAAGCCATAATGTGTGTTCAAGTTTTGTTCTATAAGTATATTGACGTTTCTTTGAGGGCATATTTTGATTTATTATTATTAAATTATTATTTCAAATTATAATCTTAAAATTATAATTAAATTAATTAAAATTATTATATTTTAATTAATTATTAATTTAAATTATATTATAGTTTCTTAATAAAATATTGTGTACATTTTAAACGTATTAAAGTAACAAAAATTAAAAAAAACCCACTTATACAGTTTTACTATTATCCTAATAATTGGACAAAATAGATTTTGAACTTGGAAGAACATGCACAAAAAACATTTCGTATCTCTATCCCAAAGTTCTGATACGACCCTCTCATCTTTTACGCAAAACTTGGTAGCAAAACTTAAGTGCTTTAATTAAGATTTTTCCCAAATTAGAAGAAATAAATTTACTAAATATTTCTTCTATTATATTTGCTTGCCTAATTTTATGCGCCCCTTTCTGTAAGCCAATAAATTTGTTCGTCCTTTATAGACACGTAAAGTGAGGTTTAAATTTATAGCAAATATATTTTTTATTATCTCTTACCAAAGAACTTGTAGAAATTGGTAATAAAACTATCGAGGTTCTAAAGTTTGTTGTCAGACACATTTGCATGAAATTACACGCGTTGCGGTATAGTGAAAATACCTTTGTAGGCACAGGATTATTCTTAGTCCCTTTTACTATCATTTAAAAAATCTTTATCCACTTTTCCTTAAGGGTTGCAGTTATTAAAAAGTTACAGTCTAAAGCTTTTGGTAATATTTAGAAGATACAACGATTTTGAAGTGGCTGGATATTGTGCGTACTGAGGGAGTAATGCAGTCTTTGTTTTGTGACCTCATTTTCGTCATTCCTTGCAGTAATGGTTGTCGTACCAAAACTAGTTTCAGAAAAAAGTTTTGGATACTATTTAGAAGATTTCCAATATCTTCGAACGGATTTTACACTGAGCTTGTTAAGGAAGTTATGATTTTATTGTTTTTTAACTCTCGTTTCCCCACTTGAGATAATGGTCGGCTTTATCAAAAACTCATTCATTTGGTTCTACTTTTAGGAGGTATACTAACTTTAATCTTATGTTTATATAGATAAAATAAAAATTGAACACAAAATCTCACAAAAAATACGTTTACAAGCTTCAAACGCGTTTCACCAACAATGTCGCCATCCTCGGTGATGCACGGGATACAGTAACCAAACTATAACTAAACATCACTAACCGTGCATCACTGAGTATGGCGATATTGTTGTTGAAACGTGTTTGAAGTTATTTTGTTGTTAAGTTGTGTTGTTGAAACGTATTTGTTGTGAGATTTTGTGTTCGGGTTTTATTTTATCTAGTTACTTTCTCACAATTCAAGCTCGATAGTTATTTATTACGTTTATATACTTTATGAAGACTATATGTCTGAAAGTAACTTGTCCAATATATGCTTGTTTCACACATATGCGGTTCCATTAGGTCCAGTTCCCTTCACGAATAAAACCCTTCACACATACACGGTTCTTATACGGATCATATTAGGTTTTGTGTTTTCTTCCGTACACTCAGTAGTGATCATGGAGAGAAGGCAAGTTGTCGCCATGTTGTTTCTCTATAGAAGAATTAAAAAATGAACAGGAATATTAGAATTTACTGGGAGCACCACTTAACGGCAGGAATTTGGAGCATTCTACTTCAATACTTACCGATTTAAATTTTGAAGTGATAACTTCTATTGGTCCGTTGGGCACTTTCGCTTGACAATGTTTCTGAAATCTTTCGTCACGAACGTTTTGCGTAGACACAAGTCAGAGCGTGGAGTGTTAATGGGCCATACATAGTATATATAAAGTAAGCGCGTGCTTTCGTGTTAAAATGTAGCTAGTAACGTTTCAAACGTAATCCTGAAGGCAATTCGCCCGGGAACCGTGCTCTTTCTTACAGCGTCCGGTATACAAAATTACAATTTATATAAACTTCGCGCTATTACAGACTAGGAATGTTTTAACTGGTTACTCAAAGTGCCTTGTAAAAGTATCGCTTCTCGGCCTCTTGGCTAAGATCAAAGTGTAGGAGCTACTCTTATCACATTGTATAATGTTAGTAGCCTTACTGGATAGTTAATGACAATAATTCTAGTTACCTTATGGTGAATTCCGTCAACTATCCTTGGTAGTCAACTATAGTTGAATAGTTGACTATAGTCAACTATCCTTGAATCCCGTATAGTTGACGGAATTCACCACAAGCTAATTAGAAGTATTATTCTATCAGCTTAATATGTGAGTATATTGTGAATCGTCGAGTGTTCTAACGGTCTTCTGATTTAAATATTTGATATTGTGTTGGTGCGGTCAACGGGGAACGTTGTTGTGTGCTGCTACCTGCGATTACTCAGAACTACTAGCCCATAGGCTGTTTACTCATCGAGTATATTGTACATCGGTGAGCGTTTTAACGGTTTTTATTTGGCCGTTTGAATACTTTTAGTATCATTTGAATAAATTAACAGTTAATTTGAATAAGTTCAAAATATAACTTAAAATCATTGTCTTATTTTTTTAGGCATACTAAAATTTCTGTTATAAATATTGCGTCACCTCTTTTCACGTGATTTACTATATTAATAGAAAGTGACTCATGATATAGATAAGAGTGTTAAATTTTCTTTGTTAGATTCATTAATTAAGAAAGTCGGTAAGTACATTGACAGTTACAATTATATTTATTTTTATTTGAGGATTTTTCCATAAATTTTTAAATGAAAATGTATAACCTTTGATTACGCATTTTAAAATCAGATAGAAAGGAAATCATATTATTTTTTTGAAAAATTAACACTTTTTTAGATAATTAATAATTTTAAATAATTAACAATTTTTAAAATTTTGAAAGTTTCAACAATTTCTTATAAACATTAGGACATTTAAAAGCATATTAAATTTTTTAGTCAAAGCTTAAGACTTTACTCTATTTTGAATTAAACAAATGGAATATGGTAAATTTTCATATTGATTATTTGTAATATGATATAATCTATACTTATAAAAGCCAAATACCATTGACTCATTGACTCCTCACAGTTTCTCCAAAACCACGAGGCCTACAAACACGAAATTTGGCACTAATACTCTTTATAGGCTCTAGACACGCACTAAGAAAGGGTTACCGAAAATTCGAAATTTTAGGGGAGGGTTTTGTTTGGGGGGTCAAAGTTACTAAATCACGATTTCTCAAAACCTACCGAACGGATTGGAATTAAATTTGGTATGTAGCTTCCTCTATAGCCATAGATGCTCGCTAAGAAAGAGTTTTAAAAAATTCGAAATTTTAGGGGGGTTTGGTGGGTCAAATTGGAATGAAATTTACTATGTAGCTTCCTCTAGAGCCCTAGGTGCTCGCTAAGAAAGGGTTTAAAAAAATTGAATTTTAGGGGAGGTTTGGGGGGTGGGTCAACGTTACTAAAAATTCCCATAAGAAATACATAGTGTAATATATTTATTGATATAATATATTTTTTGTTAATATACATTTAACTTTGATTTGTCTATCCGTGCAAAGCCGGGTCGGGCCAGCTAGTTAGATTATATACACGCTTAAAATGGAATAAAAATGTGTAATGGATAATGTGAGAAAATATATTAAATATAATGTTCTGCAGATTTAGTGATAACTGAAAATATACTTAAATTTCTTACTTTTTACTTTTTAAAATTATTACTTTCAATGTTTAGGAGTTAAGAATAATTTGTTATTTGAATAACTAGTTATGCAATTTCAAAATATGATATAAATTTTTTGACAATGTATTGACTTGTGTAATTTGTTGAACCTTATTCTCCTCCAATATTATTATTGATAAAAATATAAATCGGTCATAGAAGTTATCACTTCCAACGTGTGGTCTTAAGCACACACCAATTTATTTTACTGACGTCAAATTCATCACAGTCTTTGAAAATTTCAACGCAAACGTCTTTCCATGCTTCCTGCGTCTTAAATTTATCCTTATGGTTTTCACAAGTTTTGTCCCACAGCTCTGGTTTAGATTGCCCTGCAGAAATCAGCCGATCCACGTCAACATCAGGTAAACGGCTCATACATATCAGCAAAACTGCGAAATTTTAAAAAAATAATAGAGATCCACTCGCTATCAGGTTAAAACAGAAAATGAACCGCGCGTGTGTGAAAGGGTTGATTGCTTTCTGTTCCCTGGACACGTGTTAGTATACCTTACAGTACTCACACTGCCGAATAGAAACTGAAGCACCTTTTCACACTTGTCGGCACAGTCGGCAGTGACCGAAAACGAACCGAACCGAATGGCACCTCTTATGTGTGAAACAAGTCTTAAGGTCGCTTCACACACATTAATGCCGTCGCAGGTCAATGATATCAATCATGTCTCAGTTCAAAAATATATTCTTAGATGGACTTCCTGTTGCTCCAATCTACACCCATCCTGCGCAGTTCCGGCGCAGGTCCATCAGTCTTGCTTCAGGCGTCCGTCAGACATATTTAGATTTCTTCCCACCGATATTTTGTGATTGTTCGGACACCTGACGGATGAAACTGACGATATTTTACAGTCTTCTACTACGTAATTACGAAATTACCAAGACGAATGAACCTACGTTGGGTAATGATAAAACTGACAGTACCGAAATATTATTTAACATTAATAATTATTGAAAGTTTTATAAATATCAAAATTATTTTCATTTCATTTTAATGTAATTTTAATAAAACAGCAAGTTTTATAAATTAAATATGCATTTCACTTACCTCAAACAAACTGCTAAGGGTCAATCCGTATAAAAAGGGAATATGGTAAACAAATTTAATGTTTCTTTGACTGAAACCACTTTTTAACTTTTTTATCCTCGCTCCTTTTTGAAACTATATCTTTATTTACATGTCTAATTGTTATAAAATTCTTATTTAAGTAGGCTACTCCACAAATTAGACAACATTGAACAAATTAAATAAAAGACATCATATTTCTTTGTTATAAAGTAATTCTTTTAAGAAAATATTAAACTCATTTTTTTTACGTAATTACGATTTTATTTTTACAACATTGATCTCTAATTGTATTTCTTTGAATGTACGTAATAATGATATTATTTTTTGAAAGTTAACCTCCAACTTAACTTTTTTAATCCGCTTCAATAATATCAAATGTAATTATAAATTATAATTAGTTTATGTTAAAATAAAATGCTTACTTTATTCTAGCTGGCATAATTACCTGGGGACAAGTGATTTACTATATTACCTTAAAATAACACTATGTACATAAACGTAATAGATAAGGATGTAAATATTGCAGTATCAAACAACAGTACTCCGGTGAGCCCAGGTGAATAGCGCCGTTACCGATAACTACAACGGAGAGGTAATTTGCAACACTTCAGCGCTTAGAAACATATTTACACAGCACAACATTCCAAAGTAAACTTAAAGGACTTAATTGTCTATACACAGAGAAACAGAAGTCATCCCTGATAGTATCTTGGATATCACGGCAAAAACTTGAAATCAGCTTTTAGTGTAGGATTGTAAGCATATGATTATTTTTTTGTTGCCACTAAAATAAGTATAGTAATTTCAAAAGAACCACGTTTTATTTTTTTAACAATTTGATACATTTTCTGTAGTTCTGAAAAAATACAGGGAAATGTAAAGATTCGAAAAAAATTTTAAGTGTTTTATTTTGAATATTACTAGAAAAAGAAGCAAGATTAAAAAGAATATCTTCTTTATTCTTAGGTCTTATTATTATTATATATTGTAATTCTGTATGATTTATTATTCAGTGTAGTTCTGTAAGAATTTTAAACTGATGGATACAGACCTAGTTTTTGTATTACTATGTAATTTTGTTTCATTCTTTGAATAGATTAAACAAAATTTTGACAATAAATTGTTATAACTTTTGGTGGCTCTGAATACAATGGCATATGCAGTGTTAAAATGATCACATATGTCCAAAAACGTTTTTAGTTATACAATGACACAAAAAACTGCTGTTATACGTAAAGAAACCCGGACCTCTAGGTAGTCAGCCTACGAAATGAACCTATCCCTCCCCGAAATTTTGATATGGCTACGCCACACCCTTTAAGGCAGTCATGGTTTAAGTGTATATGAAAAGTGATTTTGCACCATAATAACTACTGCAATAGATACTTACTTCGAAACTTCCTGAATATATAGTTAAATAGGAAATGTTGATATATATATATGTATTTAAAAAGTTGTACACGATCTGGTTGGTAGCCTTCTCCAGATACCCATAACGGATATACCCACAAACATCTATGTTTTTAGCTACCACAATACTTTCAATGCTATACATGTGAGAAAGTAAAAACATATTTTATTTTTAAAAAAACTTCCAAACATTGTAATAAATTAAAAGTTTTGCTCATATGTTTTTTTAGATATAAAACATAAATAATGATTAAAATGTTTTGTATGTGTGCAAGAAGGACAGAGTCTTGCTGAGCGTGGCTCCAACGTGGACCCCTGCGGCAGTCCACTCCGGGGGCGCCTCTGCCGTGACGTTATATATTATGAGGAAATTAGCTGCCCATTCATTCCAAACTCTCATACATGCCTGATGACAACTGCCAGATTACGTTGTACAAATATTTCAAGACTATCTGACTCTACACATAATAGAAGAACAGTCCTAATGGCGGTCACGTGCTCAGAAACGTCTAATAATTACGTGTCAACATGTAATCACCATTATCACCGTTCAACGTTGATTGCGTTTATGAATTAATTGAAGGAAGGAACACCGAAATTAAGTGGAAAATAAATGTCTCCATTTGTATAAAAACTATAATTCAATCAATGATGCATTTTATTGGATGATTAATTACAAGTTTATAATAATAATCTTAAATCGTATTTTAGAACAGTTGATCAATGAAATATCAGTAAAAAATAATATAATACTAATAGGATTTTGAGGTTATGTTACAGTAATTTACTAATTGTATTGAATAATGTTGAGCAATATTTAACTGAGAATTGTATGTAATTTTATAGGCATTTGATTCTGTGGATCATTCTCTATTGCTTGAGAAAATGAAGAAATGTGGTATTAATGAAACATTTGTACTTTTAAAATCTTATTTAAAAAATCAAAATCAAAGGACTATTTTGTACAGGGGAAATAAAAGATATCTTTCTAAATGGGATCGTGTAAAGTTTGGGATACCACAGGAATCCATACTGGGACCATTGTTGTTTTTAATTTATATAAATGATCTTTCACCAGCAACAAATTTAGAATTCGTATTATTTGTAGATGATACCACAGCAGTTATCAAGCAGAATTGTTTCGAAAATTTAAATTATGGAGTGGATGGAATCACTAGAAAAGTTACAGGAAATGGACGTTCTCTTAATCCAGACAAAACTGAAATAATCCATTTTAAAACAAATAGTAATGGGAAAAACTCTGGAAAAAATGCAGAACTCTGTATATTGTCACACGTTCTTGGGTATATATGTTGTTCAGTGTTTAACGTGGAAATGCAATTTTGATAAAATAAAGGGGAAGTTGAGATCAATGGTTTATGCTTTTTCGATTTTGAGAAACGGTGTTTCCTTGCAGGCTTGTTTGGTGGTTTACCATGCACATATTGCATCTGTGCTGAGTATATAATGTATTGTGGTGTGGGCGAGTGGTGTTGATACACAGAAGGTATTTATCCTTAAAAAAAATTCTAAGAACTCTTAATGGGATAGGAAGAGAAGGAATTTGTAGGGTCCTTTTTAGTGATTTTAACATACTTACTTTGACAGGAATTTATATTTATGAAACTTTGGTCTGGGCTCGCAAAAATAAAGCAGGATTTGAGAAAAACGGTTTTGGGCATTGTTATAGTACTAGAACCAAAGAAAGTTACAGATTTCCATGCCATCTGCTAAAGCTGTTTGAAAATAGTCCACAGTATATGGGAGTACAATTGTATACCTGTTTGTCACAAATGTGTAAGACCCTCTGTCTTGCTTGTTTAAAACATGTTATTAAGGAACACGTTATAAGTAAAGTTTACTATAATATAGATGAATATTTGAATAATCCTCTATGAATTATGAAGAATGAACTTGTAAACTTATTATTTTAATCAAATTTGTTATAGTGATGTAAATGACGCTGCACCGGTTCTTTCTGAATATATTTTGTGCAATAAACAATATGTATATTTCGAAGTCCATACAGAATCTAGTGCTCTATTTTATAACTTGCGCAACAAATTATAAATGCTCAATTAATTGTGTTTCACTTCAATTGTATTTCATGTAATCGGTTCTTACTTATTATATAGACTTATATATTGAAAAATTGTATGAAATACTTTAAATCAATCTTTGTACAAAAATAATTTGAATATATCTCGTTTTAAGACCTATTACAAAATTCAAAATATGAAAATTATTAGTATTCCTCTCTGAACAAATACATTTTTGAAGGTTGTAAAATTGTTGATAAGCAGAATTAACAAATAGACAGAATTATGTTTCTTAGGTAATTTCACTCCGTACGATAAATATATCAATAATATAAAAAAATTAGTTCTGAACGAAGCTTTCTATAAAAAATCCATATTTATATTGTTTAAACTTAGTGTATGCCTCTTGTGGAATTGAAACCCTAAATTCTATATTATATTTTAAGTTAGTTGGCTATACAAAATATCATTACAATATTTAAAATCTATACATGGCGTTTTTGATAATTTACTATAACCTTTAACCAAATAAAATCAAAAATCAATTTATAGTCTTTACATTAAAGAAGAAATACTGCAATAAATAAATAATGTTTCAGAATGACTTGAAGGAAGATAAAATAATATGTTTGTAAAAATCAATAAATCTTGTGTCAAACGTACATTCTGTATTCAATAACAATAAAATATTCAACATAACGTGTTGAAGAATTAAATGTTAAGTATAATGGTAGTTTTAGTAACGAATAGTATACTAAACAAACAACTGGTATGTTTTTGAAACGGTCTGTTGCTGCTTGGAGTTGGCTGGCTGCAGAGAAGAGGTTTAGGGTCTATTTGTTTAAACTTTGACATCCGAAGCTGTTGGAAACTTTCAACTCGGCGACTTTAGTGAAAGCTAAGTATTAGACAAGCTAAAAATGAGGATGCATTAATTAGGTTCTTCCTAAGTGAATTTCAGTTGCAAACATTTTATCTCAGGTTTAAATGGATTGTTCTCAAATACAAATTTTCGGATTAATTTAAATGCATAATACAAAGAGCTAAGTATCTCGTATAAAGCATATAATTTAATCTCACAAGAAGTACTGCTTACATAAATTTAATTGTTCATTACACAAAGGTGAATAATTAATACAGGTTTAGAACAAGCAATAATAATTATTGTTCGTTTTTATACAATTAAGAAACTGAAAAAGTATGTTTTAATAATAAAAAAGTATTGATCGGCGATTTGTTTTGTAAAAGAAAAGAAACAGTAATTTATGGCATGATTACATTATGATTGCCTTTAATATACAAAATTAATCAAGTTATAAGACGAGCTAATCTATACTAAACTTTTCTCGTTTGGACTTTAATTTTGAATGTTACGTTAATTTATCTAGTTCATCTGTTTATATACATAAATATGATTATAAACAGTGTTCCAAAATTATTATGTGTGTTCAAAATAAAAATAATTGTGTTGATGAAGTATTTACTCAAAAATAAACCTAAACTAATAGAATGAGCAGGGAATTAACTGTAAATAATTACTTTAAAATGTATAGCTTAACCAATGTGAACTGTATTTACAAAATGTTAGGTTAGGACAAAACAGCAATGACAACGATTCAAAACAACTGACGAAACGGTTCAGTAAACACCGTTGCTTGGTAAACATTGGTAAAATAATTGAATCATTATAAATCATTTATTTTCGTAGATAAAAGATATTAGAGTAATTACGAAACGTGATTGAAAGTCTAAAACAGTTCGATCACGTAGCTGAACCGCTGACGAGACTTGAACGAATTTACAAAATTAAGATTAGGCCTATATGTTTATAACCAACTATTTGGGAAATTGATCTACTCACGAAGGCGCTGAATAGCTGCTTACTTGTAAGAAATATAGTATTGGTAGAATTTGATGTGACCTCGGCCTCCAGCCACGACTTACTCGTTACTTCGTTTTGCACCTCTACCTTGCGGTCTCAGATAATGGAATGTTTCGCTTCGCTCTCAGTGCATTCTGGCCTTTGGCCTATGTTTAAACTTAGTTTGAAGTTAAGCCGATAATCAAATCCAAAACGGAAAAACAAACTTGAGACAAGAGCTGGAAAACTTGGAGGATGTGCACCTTATCGTTAACCATTAGTACTGCACCCTTTGCTGATTATTTCATTTATTTATTTTAGCTGATGACAAAATATTAGACCTACAACTGAATAGCCATGGTCATACATAAAAAACTTAAAAAATTGATTAATAATAAATTGCAGCAGACACTTCAATTAAAATACAGAATCAGTGATATAGCACAATACAACTTGTTAAATAAAATTACACAATAATAAATTACAACACTAAAAAACAGTGAATCATAATAGTAAATAAAAATAATCAATCTGAAAACTGATATTAACAATAACTTATATAGATAAAAAAGCCAATGAGTAGTACATTCAACAGGAAGTGACAAAATATTAAAAAACACAAGAAAATAAATCAATGAAAAGATTCAACAATACAATGAAATACAACTGGCCCCATCAATTCAAAACAAGAAAGCCACAAAACAATCAAAAAAGGACTCGGGCACAGTTTTACCAGATGTATTGCATAAACTCACCCACCTCATATTACTCAATAACAAATCCTCATTAACCACCTCCCATCAACAAATCCTTCAGTGATATTATGAGTTTTATAATTTTATATTTTCTTAATAGAATCTCGGAGCTTTATAAATAAATCCATTCCAGTTGAGCAGAGAGTTTTTTTTATGACGTTTTAATCTGTGTTTTACGTTTAATCCTAAGCCACCCCTTTTTCAGGTGAAATAAGTGTGACCGTAATTATTTTGTATTGTACAGCACTTAAAAACTACAAAACAGTACTTGTATTGTACAAATACAGGATAGTGTTAAGCAGTTTTCAGCTTTAAATACATCCCTGCCTAAGTGACCATTGTTCAGATTTGAAATTACACGAATGGCACTTTTCTACATGACAAAATAGTATTTGGATTTGCCGTTTAGCTGAATTTCCCCATAATTTAGTTGGGAATATATTAAGCCATAATACACAGTTTTCAGGATATGCTAGCTACAGCCATGTGGATAAGCTTCAAAGAACAAAAATACCAGATGATATTTTTCCGCGAATGTTATCAACGTGGCCTGACCATGATAGTCCTCTGTCTATATTTAGACCCAAAACTTATCTAACCTGACCGCTTCTAATTGCTAAACCATAAAGTTCTAGCTTATGCACACATACCAAAGTGCACTATGTATGTCTTTTTGGAGATAACTTGTAAATTCACGTCATTGAAGAACTAACCAGCTACTCTGATAGCACTCAAACTAGGCGTCAAAGGTCTCCTTAGGATTCGCCTCCATTCATTCACCATTGCCTGTTACTGAGTTTCCTAAATTTTTACCGGCAGCACTCAAATCCTTCTCCAATCTTGTAAATCTCTTTTAAAGTCTTCTCAGTCTGTGTTCTGTGTGTTTTCTATCCTTTAAATATTTATGTCCCAACCATCTCAACCTCATGTGAACTCACCATCCTCACAGACTGGTTCGAATACTTTTTCGATCATTTTAATGCTAATATATAGTTTTATCCACCTTTCCTTGAGCAAAGTGTTGGGAGGGAAATCTCGAACGGATATTCTCTTTGCATTTAGATGTATTGGGATGTTTCTGGAAATAATACGATTAGTGTATTATCGAGTACTGGCACAGTTTGATTTTCATATATTATAACTTTTGTTATTTTCTTATTAAATAAATTACTAATATACGTCCTCCAACCTACAACGGCAAATTAAAAATAACAAAACCTGAATTTAAGCTTACCGATTACAATATGTTTTCAATTTGTAAACACTTATCAACTTGATTCCTGTTCGATGTGAAAAAATGGGATTCACATAGTCGAAGTATGAAACGTTATTACACTTCATTATTTGCATAAATAGACATTATGGAAAATGTTGTGTATTGATTGGAAATTAGAAAATAAAATTAAACGGTTTGCCGTTTCATATCTTCAATTAACTGTTGTGTTAGCACTTTTATTATTTTTCGGGTGAATTTTAACTCTTGTTGAATTAACCTGTTAGGCCTACAATTTTTTTCTTAAAAGAAGATAGTTTACAAATTCTACGTTTATATAATTTAAATTTATTTAAAGATGTAATTGTAAAGTTGGAGTTGGTAATGCTATAAAATAATAATATTCTATAGTACTACTAGTGGATCCGCCAACGCTTCGCTACTGCTCGATTTATTTTGAAGGGTGGTTACCCCATTTCATTTCTTTGACTTAAGTAATCGAATTGCAAATGTTTTTTTTATATCGATTAAGAATAATCTATACTATTATTATAAAGAGGTATAATTTGTTTGTTTGTATGTAAAGGGTAATCTCTGGAACTACTGAACTGATTGAAAAAATAGTTTTACTAATAAAAAGCTACATTATCCCTAAATAACATAGGCTATAATTCATTTTGATGAATACCTTTTTGATTGCAATGTTTGTAAATTTAGTCGGTAAAAATTCTTAGGTCAGACCAAGACTGGAACAACACATATTATATTTGCATTTATTAACATAGCAACCAACTGAACAAAATAACATATAAAACAGCTGTTTGCTCTATTATTTCCATTAACACCTGATTTCAAACTATGAAGCAATTATTTGTTTTTCTAACTTTTACGTTTTTATTAAACTGTAGACCTGAGCCTTGCTGGTTCTTCTAACCTTTTTATTATAACTGCTGTTATAAAATATACGAAATAATTTGATTTGAATATTTAACATTATTTACCATCTTAGCTTTGGGGTTTTTATTAATAATACGCCTTTATTGTAAAGAAAACATAACAAGATTATTAGTATAGAAGGTTCTAACGGTGTTGGCGTGCGGAGCATGCAATAATTTTATTGTTTATTATAATAATTCAGTTTATTGTTTTAAGGTGAAAAATGCCGAATGTCTATCGTAGTCAGAAATGAACTTTTGGCGTGAGGAGCTCGCAGGGATTTCTCCTAGTGTTAAATAATTTTAGATTTATAGTTTGTCTGTTAGTGCAATTTATTTTTTTGTAGAGGGGTAGCTACCCCATTTAAATCTTTTTGTTTATAGTGACGATATTCTCTAAAAAATCGTGTTACTAAATGTTGGGACACACATGACCGCACCGTGCCCGTACCGCACCACGGCCTAGTGTCGGCCGTATCTCGGTTCGTTCTCAGTGAGACCACACTTTACCGTAGCACGGCCGTGTGTTGGTCGATGACTAATTTAGAAATTACTTACCTATAACTTGTGACTTGGATGACATAGATTTCTAAATCTGCTCCTTGTAGACACGTTTCGATATTTCTCGTTGGTTTGATCGTAAATAAGGGAAGCTTTAGAATTTCTTCGATGAGTCTTTCGGGATTCATATCTTGGCCGCACCGTCAATGTGAAAAAGTAAACCAAACTTAAGGGTTGGCTCTAGTAAAACATAAAGCAACCTGCGACTCCAGCGTAGCGGTGGTAGGTTACACGGACATTGCTCAGCCTAAATCCATTTAAAACCCGCAATTGTTCAAATAGCGTTTAAAAAAAATACCAAACTCTTGGGGACGAAATTCTTCATGCGAATGGCTTGGTAGTTTTTCGCTATAATTAATAGTGACAACATAAAAAAATATTAAAAATCAATGTTTTAAATTGTTAATAAATATTAAACAAAATGTTTTTCTTAGTTTTGCATGCATATTGACATATGCATAGCTTTAAAATGACATATCGTTCATAATTATCCGATAAAAAATAAAGGAAAAATTTGGATTTTAATTTAACATTGGTGTTATGGAGTGTCAGCCAACATGGCCGACAGCTAGAGCCGACCCTTAACTGGCACGGCGCGCTCCTGGTGCGGTGACATGGCGCGCCTCCTGTGCGGTGATGTTAGGACTATTCCATACGTTTCCATTGAATTATTCCCCAATCCCGGCCGTGGTGCGGTGCTGGCACGGTGCGGTTATGTGTAAATTGTGAAATTTGAGTAAATTTTTTTTAGTAGTTTTGTGAATGTAGAGAAAGAAAGTGGATTAGTATTTAATTTTAAATGTAGTTATTCCCTATCATCATTTTAACTTAACTAATCAAATTGCAAATAGTTTTGTATATCCATTAAAAATATAGCTTGTAGGAAGTTAGTTTAATTTATGTTTATTGTATATTTATTGCATTCCAACCCCTTTCAATTGTGAATATAAACCATCCAAGGGCCCACTCAAATACACACAAAATTTCATCAAAATTGGTCCAGCGTTTAATAGGAACTCAGTGACATACCCATGTATAGAGGAATTATATAAACAAAGATATAGTAAGATAAATAAGAAAAATAGCCAAGCCATGTAAAGAGATATAAAATATAATGTTACTGAAATACACGTGGCAGTGATAGCTTAATGAACCGATATTTTTGTACAACATAATAATAATTGCACACTCAACATTATCACTTTGACTTCTATGACAGTTCTGTAGTATGATAAAGAGTAAAATAAAGTGAATAGCCTATAAGCCTAGATGCAGTAAATCCACGAAGAAAAAAGTCAACATTAATAGTGTTTATGCTCTTTTAATTAGTTTTATTACATATTTACTTTTATTCTGCCCTCTAAATTGTTTAACTTTTTTAACACTCGTGATAGGTACAGTTTTATTTATTTTATAAAAACAAATAATCTCAGTTTAAATTTTAAATAGGGCCTATTCTTTTGTTCATATAATCATACAGTTCTAGGCCTATGTCTCTTTTATTACCAAGTATCGGGAGACCGAGCTTCGCTCGGATAAGACGAAACATTTATTTGATAAGTTAATAATTTAGTAAATCACAATTTTTTTAAATTGTATACAGAATATAAACACATTTTATTTACACAAATAAACACATATTAATACACAATATAAAGACATTGTAAGTATATCATAACGTACATATCAACTTCCATATCGATCGGGTTGTCTGTTGTCATTGGACGAGGATTAGAACGATTGTTCAGAACTTCTTTCCATACTTCGTTGCTTATACGTGTGGGATTTGATGGCGGTAAAACCACTTCAAATAAAACAGATTTGGTTCAGTAAAAACAACCTGAATATATGAATCAGCTGTTGTTTAAAAATAAAATAAAAAAAGATTTGGTTCAGGATAGCATGGGAACGTTAGAAGCCACTGGGGCGAAACCCTGATTTATCCCAGTCTGGTGACCGGCTCCAACCGATTCCTGGTGGCCGAAAACCCCCCAAAAATCAAAAATCCTTGAGCGAAAAAAAATTTTGTTCGGACAAACATTGTTTATTTTAGAGTAATAGATTATCCCAGCCTGATGACCAGCTCCAATCATTCATTCCTCGTTGCCGAAAAGTCCTAAAAAAATAAAAAATCCTTGGGCAAAAAAATTTTGTTCGGACAAACATTGTTTATTTTAGAGTATTAGATTATCCCAGCCTGATGACCAGCTCCAATCATTCATTCCTCGTTGCCGAAAAGTCCTAAAAAAATAAAAAATCCTT
>JAGFPH010000029.1:285000-306450 GCA_018207615.1 Philaenus spumarius
ACAGCCTATGAGTTTTGTAACATCTTATATTTTGTATTTAATTTTTGGACTAAAACTTCCAGACAGTTGTAGCTATTACAAAGAAAAAAATAATCCAATAATTAAATCAATCTTAATAGTAATACCGTACTGTACTTGAATTTCCTAGAGACAATAAATTACACACTTATAAAAAGCACATAAAACAAATACATACAATTTAAAATACATTTTGAAAAAACAAAGTATTAAGTTTAAATTTTGTATTTTGGGTGTGTTTGTTGTGTTTTTGTTACGACTAAAGTTTGGCGATTATTTAGGCCTACTTTTAAGATAATGTGACAGTAGTCTACATTAATAATAGGCAAAAATAGATTAGAAAAGTGCAGCATCTTATTTCTAAATTAAAATTAAACTGTTTAAATTATGAATTGTTTAAAGATTATCAACTGTAGGTATAAATAAACTGTATAACATAACATATTCGTTAAATTAACATGATGACATTAAGTTCGAGAATCTTTTTTTAAATTTTGTAGGAAGTTTTAGTTTATTTACTTAATTCATTAGCAATTCATTTAAAGTAACAATTTTATAATATAGTCTAATTCAAATATAAATTAGGGGGCCTACAGCCCTACAGCCTTAATATTTACTAAGATAAATTATCTCCAAATAATCATTGTAGCTACACTTACGTCTATTATATTTAAGAACAACTTTAGCAGTAGAAATATAAAATTGTTCGCAAACAATGTCCCCTTTGACATCTAAAGTAAACACATTTTTGAGTAGACAAGATAAATTGAGGAAGAGTAGAATGGAAATTGAATTTTAAAAGAAATTGAAGCTCTTTTCAAGTAGAGAGTATGTAGTCTACTCATAACACATTGCGTTGTTGTCTAGGCCCTAACGCATTTGGTTTGAACTTATGTGCACTATGGGATATACGAGATTATAAACTAGGTTTTGAGGAAGTGAAATGAAAAGTATTAAATATACAGGGTGTCCATTTTAACTGGGCTGGCTACCATTGGGATCTCCAAAAATACAAGATGTAGGCCTACAGAAAACTTAAAATGGGACATCTCCTACTTTTTAGTGACCATTAAAATAGAAATTTGTAATTTCAAAACTTTGCCGCCATTTTCCAATGGTGGACAACTATTGAATTTATTATGGAACATTCTGTATTTTATGATGATTTCGGATTTTTAAAGTTATTTTAAGACGTTTTTGTTCTTGTCATCTTTTATTGATACGACTAACCGTTAAAAAGTTAAAGGGGCATAAAGTTTTAAAAACACCCCAAGAGCAAGATATTTTAGTATAGAAACGCTTTTAACTACAAATTTGTCACACATGAAAAATTACGTTGATAACAGATGTTTAATATCAGCTGATTCACAATCCAGAATTCAATAAAATCCAAAATCATCATAAAACATAGAGTGTTTCATAAAAAATTCTAACGTTTTTCCATCAATTTAGAATTTAAAAACTGTACTTTAAAATGAGAGCTTATAGCTTAATAAACAGAGGGTTTTAGTTAAACAACAATTAGAACAATCAGAATTAACAGATGATATGGAACATCTGTATTCTGGTTTTAAAAACAATAACAGAAAGCGTATTTGTTGATTTTAAAAAGTTGTTTGTTTGACCAAAAATGATTTATTAGTGTTAAGAGCGTTTTCATTGGTTCAAAACGTTTCCATACCAACCTATCTTGCTCTTGGGGTGTTTTTAAAGCTTTATACTCCTTTAACTTCCAAACGGTTAGGCCTAGTCGTAACAAAAACAAACAAAAAAAAACACCAAGAACAAAAACGTCTTTAAATAACTTATAAAACGCGAAATCGTCATAAAATAAAGGATGGTCCATTAGAAATTTGAAATATTGCAAAATGGAGGCAAATTATTGAAATTTCAAATTCATATTTTTAATGGTCACTAAAAAGTAGGTGAAGTCCTCTGTTGTTTTTAAAGTTTGCTGTACATCTTGTACTTTTGGAGATCCTAATGGTGGCCCAGTTAAAGTGGATACCCTGTATTTATTTATAGCCCTTTAAGGATTGGTCAGTTTTCCTTCGACGGAGAAACTAAAACATGCTCAGCCTGGAGGATTTTACATTAAATCTTATGTACCTGCCAGTGTTGTACATTAATTTATAAAAATACTGTGATTTGTCTCAAACTTTATACAAAATAAAAATTGCTTTCCTTGAAAATATATTGTGCTACTTAGGAATACAAGTTTTGCTCTGAAAGTCAGGCCTTACTGACCACGAGAAATTCAAAATTGTCTAGTAACTCAATTATATGTAACATATCATTTTAATAAGACAAACATGTTAACTACTAAAATGTTAGCCCTACTATTTCAAACAAAATGTACTAGCCATATGGAGAGTTCACTTTGCCACCTGTGTTGTCATCATTTTAAGACCGGCTTTGTTCTTGATTAGGTTTTTCAATAAAAAGAAAGCAGTCGCCGGACTGCCGACAGAAGTCAAAATTGTAATGAATATAAATCGTTGGTCATACTGGTTTAATCTGAAATTTGATTATTTTAACACAACTTACAAAATGAAGAAGCACAGTGGCCATTTCAGAGGTATTACCGAGTAAACTATATACTCTGCTATATACACGAGTGTACTATATATTATAGTAGAGCGGGACGGAAAAATGCGTGACGGTAAAATCTGGTTCACCGCCCACACAATTTTTTGGACGCGGTTCGCCTATAGAAGTTTACAGTTCAAAAATGTTGCCTTTTTATTATTTGTAATCTGATATATCTACTATAAATTTAGATTTGTGTCGGTGCTACGAAACAACTCAACAATACCAAGGACTTGTTAAATATATATATTTTTTAGTAGCGTACCAAAATCTCCTTTTGAACGTAGGGTGGAATTGATACGCAATGGGAACTGAAATATATTTGTCAAAACAACATACAAACATTCCAGAAATAATGTTTTATATTTTGAGGGTTATTTAAACTTGACTTATCTGGTCCATTTAGTAGAGTTCTGAAGAATGGACTAATTCATTGTTTCGTCCGCCTCTAGTCTTCTGGGTTCGGCAAATTGTTTTCAGGCAAACTATTCGACCTAAAAACCAAAAAAATATAGTTATGGTAATTTAAAGGGGTGAGTTACCACTTTTATTAAATAAACAATTTTATTGAGGAATGTTTAGTAATTTATGTATGTATGATAGTCTTTATAATAATTTTTATAAGATTTGGTACATTATTTTTATATATTACATAGTTTTTTTGTACATCACTCCCTGTGCCATAACCTGAATGGTTTAGTGATAAGGTCAAACTTGGTACAAACTTGGTGAGTGTCTCACCAATCTTAGATTTACATTTTTATTGGCTCTCTATTGGAGCTGGTCTGTTTCCTGACCCAGGAGGATTACTGACTTATTTGTCTGCAGTTCAATTTCTGATCTGGCTTTGTGGCATGCTGCGTGAAACAAAGTTTCTGTCAGAGAATTTATTTAAGGAAAACCCTCTTAATTAAGCATGCCTAATAACACCTCTATAATATAGCCTATTATTACAAATCCCTTAGTAGACGTAGGCTACAGCTTTACACCATTGCCTATGTTGGTTGTATTATAGTTTGAACAAAACATTGTGTTTGGAACGTTTTCGGCGTCCCTACCTATTGATTATTCTCTTTGCCAGTTGAGTACATGAATTCATAAGAAAAGATGACCTGAAAGCTCGATAAAAGTAATTTATTGTGTGTCTAATCTTTGTCTATCTTTTGACTATAAACATATCAATGATTTTATGTCTCTTTCGCACTTTAAATAAGTACCCAGCCCAATGATCTACAAAACAAGAAAGGGGTTTTCTGTTTTTAGTTAGCTTATTGTTTAAGAAAACTAATAAACCATCAAAAATAAGTTAATTCGTTAAAAAATACAATTAAAATTGACTTTAAAGTCAAAGAGGTCTTGAAAAACCTGCCTAATGTTCGATAATAAAGCATAAAAAGTTATTAAATTTATATTCAAACGATCCCTCTTCAATTAAGCTAAAAAGACAATATATATGTAATGTTTTTGTGTTTGGGTCAGATTTAAAGTTACTTATTACTTTCTGAATTTGGTTACATAATAAGAGTAAAAACAACAGAACAGTAATTTGGATCTGGGGTAAGGACTTTTATGTAAAAATTTAGCCGCATTTTAGAATAATGCATTTTAAAAGCAATTAAAATGTACTGTATTATTAAATTGAATTTAATTTTTATTAAATTTAATTTAATTTTTATTCAATTAAATGTATTTAAAATGTATTAAATGTATTTTAAAAATACATTTTACTATTCAGAATTTAAAAATTCAAGAATTGAAAAAAGATTATTTTGATTCTTAAAAATAATAAGAGTTCAGAAGATTAAGGAATTTAACAATATTTATTAATATTGCAATGATCAACAATATTTAAAAAGGTATACCAAATTGAGATTTATTTCTATGACCCCAAATATTTAAAATCAGTATTTAAAATTTAAAATAACATATTGCAATTTTAAGTTAACATGTCAGGCAAATGCAAGATAGAAAGGATTGTAATAAACAAACACATTTGACTTACATTTAATTCAAATACAGTACTGTCCCAAACAATAAGATTTAAAATGAATTAAACGTTATACTACAATAGTGAGTACAATTTTCTTCTAAATTCTAGTTAGAATTCTACGTGTAACTTAGAAATAGCTTAGTGGCTAATTGGTTTTCTTACATACTTCATACTAATGAAGCTATTTTTAATATTTGTATAACATGGTTGCCTTAAAGTATATCAATGCAGGGTAAAGCCAAAGTTGAGCATGTAGATTAACTTGGAGGTTCGAAACTTTAGATCATTTCTGAATTCCTTGGAATTGTTACTTAACATTTTATATTCATTAATTTCAAACATAATACTACAATAAACGTACACCACTCATGGCCGGATCTAAGAATAGCGAAACCCCGCGATGCGAGGGGCCCCAAAGGCCATCTACTCGAAAAATAAATGAGGTTAAAATAAAAAATGTATACAATTTTGATTTTAAGCAGTGGCAGAAAAAGTTTTTAACAGAAAAGTTCTAGTTGCAAAAATATTCTACTGTATTAACAACGTATATTGATTGCTATTGCTTGTCGACAACACGACAATTCGCCGTTAACTGCTCACTGCTAAGCTGTGAAGTGTGCAGTGCAGACGATGTGATTCATCGATGTCTGCTCGAGGGGCCCTTGACGATATTTTCAGAGGGCCCACAATTTGTAGATCCGGCACTGACACCATTCATCCCTTAAACGTCAAAAACAAAAACGGTCCCGTTTACTAGTAAATTGACAAGACCTTGGATTTAGTGATTGACAGCAACTGTATATGATGGCTGCACATCTAAACTAAAAGAATGAGTTTATAGTCAAATTTTATTGACTTAATTTGGAATAAATTTTGTGTGGTTATGAGATGGTGAATCTATGTTACCGTATACACTGGGATTAATTACGTTCGTAAACCAGACATAAGGGAAGTTTTATTTTGTCCTGCAGAGGTGCAGGATCAGTGATGATTTGTTGTATGTGTGTGCAGTGAGAACCTTGAGCTCTGTGCCTCAGTGTGTTAGTTAGCTTTAGGATGAAGTCCTCGAGTGTGGGGATTTTGTGCCCTTGCGAGATGGTTGCGTTTGAAACGTGTCATGGGGAGTAAGTGATCAACGGAGAGTTTTGTTTTGGAAGGAGTCTAACCTTTTCTTCTAAGCAACAGGCAGAAGGGAATACCAAGCTGGGGATGCGTACGTGAGTACTGGTCTGATGTATGTTTTGTACATGGAAAACCTGATACGAAATGGCAGAGGGCTCTTGGCTTTTATGACTGGAAGGAGTCTGCCAGGGAGAGATTTAGCCCTTGACAGTGTTTGCTTGACATGAAGGGAAAGTTTTAATTTAGCGTCAAGCGTGATTCCAAGATATCTGACACGACGAGTCCATGCTGTGGGGTATTTGTTGAGAGTTAGTTGGAACTTTGGGTAGTCTACGTATTGCAGAGAATTGCATGTCTTGCGTTTTATCTGTGTTTACTGAAATTCTCCACGTCCAGAGCCATGGTTGCAGCCTATCCAACAGTTGTTCAATGACTGACGAACCATATTCCAGGTTAAGAGATTTGTAGTAAAACATAGCGTCATCGGCAAAAAGTCGCAGTGAATCTTTGGGGATGATTGGAATGTCGTTAGTGTACAGAAGGTTGGGGAACTCCTGTCTCGATTAAATAAGGTTGGTGGAAACTTGGGTCAGAAGTAGTGCTTCGGATATAAATGTTGATGAAATTGACAAAGCTTCACACCAAACCTGTTCAGAACGTCTATACATTACTGTACGATAACATCCAGCTATTTAATACAAATTGATGTATAACTTCAACATTTTGGGTTCGGTTAAAACATCAAGGGTTGTACTAAGGTTTACTAAGATAAAATAAAAAAATCTATTTCTAACAACCAGTTGGAATCACTCTTTAGGGTCGGAAATATTTGATATTATAATAAGTGTAGTAGGATCTTTGAAATGTGCAAATTGTAATTATCTAACAGACGCATTTTTCTGCCCATAAATGAATACAACTAACTAATACAATTTTTCTGTTAATGGTTTCACAGTGGTAACGAAACTTTTATAGTTTCTTTGTCTGTCCATCAGTGCTTCAAAGCCTCGCAGTTTTACCACTTTTTTCTATTAAATTTTAAAACTAAGCTGTTTTTAATTTTCCCAATTGCATAATTGATTAAAAACATATTTAAACAAAATGGTTAAGTCTAGGGGAATCGAAACGAATTTTGTGTGCCCACCTCATTGGGTTTGGTATCTTCGAATAGGTCTTTAAATGCCACCAAACTTGTAGCTTAATCTCAACTAACTTAGCTTCCAAAGTTTAAGATATCACGATGCAACCAAAAGGTTCTAAAAAGCCGGTACCACAATACATTTATCGTTTAAAGGCCACAACTCTACGTAATGTTCCTTTATTTAGTTCAGATCATAAATGAATATTTTTTATCATTTAGCTTTCAAAAAATGATTAAAATATGCTGGAAATTTCGGAATCAATTTTAATGAAACTGACTAGTTGTCGTGCCTACATATAAAGGAAACAGATGAGAGGTAGGAAGTGTTTTATACAAATGTGAGGAAATAATACTCTTAGTTCTTTTACTTTCAATAATATTGAAGTAATACCTTCTTAGAGACTTCGTTAAACTGTTTTTACTGTTAATATTGTGTTTGTGATATTTTCGAAATGTATTTATTAATTTAAGACGGGAAAATAATCCAGCATGTTTTCATTTCACCATTACTTGTCGGAAAGTAGCTAGAGAATAATGAGGTACAAAAACATCGCCACTTTGATCAACAACTTGGAATTATTTTGACACTGGCAATGTGGGTTAGCATTTCACGCTTTGGAAGGAGCAGCAAGGAAACTGTGCCTAATAATTGATGAGGAGAAAACTAAATAATGTGACAACTTTACGTGTTAGCTAGAGAGGGATGAAGTGCGACATGGGCAAATCTATCACATTGCTGTAACATTGTTGTAACTATGGCAATACCTGTATTAACCACCCTGAAAACATTTTGCCATCCTGACATGAAACATCCAGCTTATTTAAAGTAGGGGAAGACGGGGTACAATGAAACGTGGGGAACAATTTTTATTCAAACCAGCTGATGACTAAGCTGATATTATATTCAACATTTGTAATAACCAGCTGTAATTTGGAAGTACTTCTTCAAGTATCAAGAGAGTAGTTGGCATTAATTGATTTCTGTAATGACAAAGTATTTTTTAATGGATTAAGTTTTTATTCTCTCGTGTATTTTAGATATTATTTAAAGCTACAATTTTAATAATATTCATATGTTATAAACAAAAACTCCTCAAAATTTTAAAGCGATTGTGTTAATTAATTTATATCCAACATACAGTTTAATTCCTTAACCTCAATTCGGGGTGCAATGAAACAGACTTGAATGGGGTACAGCGAAACATGTTACATTGTACCCCATGCCTTCAATCTCTTCTAAATGTTGTGCTTTTGAGGTATTGTTGTAACTTTGTTGTGATATTGTTATAGATGTAGCCTAATTTGTTTTTGTTTCAGTTGCCGATTTATTTTATAAATTCCACGCAAACAAAACCGAAAGAACAAAGGCAGCGTTTTAGAAGGTGATATGAAAAATCTAGATTTGAAGGTAATGAAAGGTGAAAGTGTAAGAAATGTTGACAAATGCAGGAATTTAAATTATATAACCCTTATAAGAATATTTAAAAATGTATAAAGTCACATCACAATATGAACATGAAACTTTAACTTCGCAATTTCAGACAAACTCTTCTTTCAATGGAGTATTTCCAAAGGAATGGGGAGGAGGATCGGTTGTACGGATTTCGAAAAAGAAATCCTGACATTACAATTCTCAAGCCTGAAGCATCGAGCCAAAAAATAGTTATATTTCCGTCCAAGAATTAAAACCTAGCACCTAGAAAAACTAAGTCACAAATAAACAAAAAAATGTGTAGTTTTAACTACGCCTGTAAAAAATGCAATGGTTGAAGAGTTAGAAAAAAACCAAAACTAACAAAGAATAAAAACTAAAGCAACTAAAGGGAACCAAGAAGAGATTAATTGAAAGTGACAGTGATGAGCTACACTGAAGATGAGTCTGAATATAATGAAGATAGCACTGATGGTAAAATTGGCAAATCTAGATTTAAAAACACTTAAAAACATGAATAACATAAAAGAAGGAGATTATGTACTTATTAAAGAAGGTAAAGTTAAGAATAAAAAAAAATCGGTAGGAGGAGGCAAAAAATTTGGTCACTGACAAAGGAGGAGACAGTATGTTAAAAGACGTGATCTTTACTACAAATTTGTTCGTACTTTAAAACTTTTATATTTGAAAATGTCAAATTGTTATGAAACTGCTTCCACCTATTCCTTCCGGAGGAACTGAAAGGAAGGTAGAGGTGCTCCGTAGTAATTATTTTATAAGTAAACCAAAGTTTTTTATATAATTGTTTTTATTGTAATACCCTAATACAATTCGCACTTTGGTAAATTTGAGTTTTAAATTAAGTTTAATAATCATATCTAACATACTCATAGCATACATTAGAACTCTAGCATTCTTGCTAATCTGAAAACTATACATTGTAATAATTATTTGATTTTAGCTGTAGTAAAAATTAAGATTGTTTGATTTTATTTTTTTGTTTCATTGTTCCCCGTTATATGTTTTATTGTACCCGGTGCTTGAAACACATGTCAAATTTTGCTTAAAGTTGAATAGTTTTTTCTGTTTAAAATTTTGAGTTAAAAAAATGTAATTAAATATGGTAACATTTAAGGAAAAACTAATGTTAATTTCAACTGTGGTGTGATAATACGTTTAACAGAAAACATTATTTACTAAATTTTGTCTCATTGTACCCCGCTCTCCCATACTACTTACAAGCAAACGGTCAAATAAATAATTACTAAATTAACTTTGTGTATTATGAATATTTTGTAATATAAGTTTTCTGTTATATTTTTAAGACTGCGTCAGAGCCAAAACACAGTTGGATTGGATCAACTACAAATAATGGGATATGTAACTTCCTGCAGAGAATAAGAACAGTGCAAGTATTCGCAATCGAGTTATTATTATTTTATAAAAACAATTTCTTACACATTCTAAATAAACTAACTGTGATTCTATGTGTAAACTAACAAATCTTCGAGGTATAAGTAAAGTATTTGAATGAATAACGTTAAACGAATGGAGTATAATATGTGCTCTTATATCAGTTATAGCCATTCAGTAATTTCGCGATACCATATTCAATTTAAAGGTCTGGAGCTTATAAGTCTATTGTATGATTTGTGTGTAGCCTTACTTACCCATGAACAAATCAAAAATTACAAATCAAAATTACTCTAAAAAAACTAGACCTAATCACTGTTACGCTAAACCGCTACAAAACACTTAAACGTAATTTTTTACCTTTTTACTAATTTTAAGATTGTAAATAGTTTTATTGCTATTGATAATTATTAGTGTTAGTCATGAAGGTGATAAATGGTTGATATTTGTTAAGTTTGTCTTGATTAAGTTTCACTTTAGTTAATTAGTTTTAATTGCCATTGTCTTTTGATTTTATGTTTATGTTTTAAGTTTAGGAGATGTACCTGCACCGCGTATTCGCCTAATTAATTTTTGTATTTTGTTTTTGACCACGTCTTTTTTTTTGTTACAAGATTTTTATAAGCCAAAGATTGACATTATTAACGACTATTATACTGACTTCAAATATTAGCTATTAAGTAATTTAAGTCTTTATTTTTCTTAAATTAATGTTTATTATTTTAATAATTTTATTGCTATTATGCTTTTTATTAAGTTTATAAAAACGTATCTCTCCTTAAACAATTCAGAATTTTAAACAATTTAATATTATTTAATTTCACTTTAGAAATAACAAGTCTGACCTTTTTCTTCTTAAATTATGCATTAAATATATATTACTTTACGTATTATTAATTGGAGTTATTAATTGGAGATTTAATGTGTATACAAAAATTATTGTCAATAATTACTAATTAGTTCTAATTTGATGAACTCCTTAATTCGGGGTTTTCTTGTTAACTATTTGAAATAATTATTTCTATTATTAATTATTTTTAGTTGCAGCTGTGATAGGTGATTATTATTTGTAATTTTGTCTAGATTTTATCTCTCGCCAACCGGTTTTAATTGCCATTATACTGTATTTTGTTTTTATGTTGAGTTTAGGAGTTTGTACCAGGCGATAGCAAATTTAATGTCCACCTATTTATATATAAACAGAAGTGACCAAATTCAAACAATCAGGTATGATAAGACAATTAACGAACATCAAAGACGAGAAATCATAGACCTTAAAAATTATAAAACCGTTGGACACAAACTGAGAAAGGCATAAGGACCCACCGCTTTAAACGCAATATAAAGGGTAAGTTTATAGGCTCCATGATCATGAGCATACATAAATACCTTAATTCCTTGTACTGCACGCAGTCCTACTGCCATCACTCTCTATTCGGTGACGAACGTTTCGCCTATTTTTCAGGCATTTTCAAACCGTTTATAAAAATTTTAAATGATTTGCATTTAATGCGCGTCAAAAAAACTATAAACTACACATAAACACTCCACAAACATTAACACAAAAACACAAACACATTTAATGGGGCCTAAATATGCCGATGTAATTTCTTTTAAATGAGCAAATCGCGCACGTGCACGCTAGCCCGTCCTTGTATCAGTAATGATTTGTTAGCCGTGTGTAGTTTTATTTATTTTGGAGATTGAAGGGGTTCGAAGGCATGGATCCAGTCCAGTAAGGCAAAAAACAAAAACCCAGCTTCTCCCAGGCCATGGATGCTTCAGAGGTTATATTTTTAGGTTGAAGCTAGAGCCTTCTGATAACGGCCCAGTCTGTGAAGGGATATCTGTATATATAGAACAAGGTTATTTTTGTTTTTCACTGATCATGTTTGCTCATAAGCTTCAAGAGATGTTTGGACCGGTGCCAACTTCAGAAGATCTTATTTACATGCTGGCTTCATGTTGTGGAATGCTACCCGTTCTACTGCAGCATGAGGCAGTTGGGTCAGCATAGGAGGACATTCAAGAAGGGAAGAATAATTTGAGGAACAGCCATGACTAAAGTACCTTCCCTCAAAGTAATGTCTATTGGTAGTTCTGAGGAAGATATGGAGGGAATATGGATATGAAGAAATGGTTGTATATTTTGGTGGTTATGCCTGTTATAGAGAGACTTTACACTATCGGGAACTATTGCAAAGCCCATGAAGAGCCTTCACCAAATATACCGATAGTAAATAGGAAAATTTTACTTGGATAAAATGGAGCAAATATAGACAACTGTAAGATTTCAAGGATGATAATAACGAGTGGTATGTTGAGAGTATGCTGACCGAAGACAATGAATACAGAACCTATAAGAAGCGCAACGCTTATGGAGAATAGTCAGCCCGGTTGGTTGCCGCCAAATCGATCTTAGCGCGGCAGCTCTGGCTGAAAATTTCCACCCGTCTGTGACTCATCAATCCTCCGTGCCAGGTGTGAGGAAGACAGAGAATGGCTGGCTCTTCTCTGTCTCACTCACACTTGCCGTGCCGATGATAGTAGCGCTCTCGCTACCTAGCGGTTGCCGCGCTAAGCTTGCCAGATTCAAATAAAATTAGGCTGAATCTTTAACACGGGCTTTGCTCTTCCTATAGGTTTTGCATTCATTGCCGAAGGTTAGATGAAGTGGTTTTAAATGAGTGAATGTGTTTGGCATATTCGAAGCTAAATGAGTGTTGCGTAAAATAGAACCAGCTGTATGTCGGAGGCTTAACGGATCATTACACCAAGATGATATTTACACTAAGGTCTGTAATATAATTAGACTAATTGAATGTTTCATCAAATCGGAATATGAAGTTTTATTTATCCTTAACAGTTGCTTAAAAGTTCTGTTATTTATCCTTTAAAAGAAGAAGTTCTACAAGCTGTTTACTAACCTCATCGTTTAGAAATCCTTGACACACGACGTTTTGTTTTTACCCAAGCCGGAACTCGACAACATTCGCTGATTCCACACGTAGGGCTTCATGTACTATACGTGTGTTCGTGTGTGTACTTAACAGGGCGTAAAGAAACGCTTTATTTGTTAAACTGGTTTCAAGAAGTGCCGACAGCGGCGCTAACACAAGACGGAATAATGGTCGAAGCTTTGACCTCGGGTAATCAAAGTTTTAAGGGTCTCTTCTTACTCCGGGTTTTGCTGAAGATTTCGTTTTATGTTTCTATTGACCTCCATTTACAAGATGAAAATAAAAATGGGTTACGTATTGTAATTAAGTACTTTAACAGATTGGTTTAGAGGTTAACAAACTAAAAACTTTGGAATTTGTGAACACGCATCACAAAACATAGGATTTAAGGTATAATAAACATTACCAAGTGAAATTGGTTTGATACAATCCAACGAAGATGATTTTTCATTAAATAAAATATATGCATTCAAGAATTGCTTAGTAGGCCTATATGCAATAACAATCAATGTTTATTTAAGCATGTTTCAAGTTTTCATTTGTCATGTACAGACTCGGCGCTAATGCTGCCACTTGGGCTACTAACCGCTACTAACCATACTAAACACATCAGTACTCCCGGCGGGTAGGTAAACCATTTACATGTTCCAATTTTTTATTTATTTTTTTTATTTCAGTTGGTAGCTTACACAGAAAAAAACAAACAAATTACATTTCATATTTATAGACTACTTCTATAGAAAATAATAAATGCATATAAACAATAGTAAATTAAATTGAACATATATATATATATATATATATAATAATTAAAATAATTAATAATATCATTGTCCTTTATATTTAGTTTACAAATTCAAAAAAAAAAAAAAAAAAGAATACCTCTATGTCTTTCTACCAAATGAAACCCTCAAAGGCTATGCCTGTGTTGAGGTACACCTCCTTTAAAAGAAAAGAAAAGAATAGAAACCGTGGAAAGCTAAATAAATTGTCGGGCTTTTTTTGTAAAATTTTCAAAAAATCATTAATTCTGAATATTTTTACTGAATAACAAAATGTAGCTGCCTTTAGCATTTGCATTTCTACATACAAATAAACACACACACACACTAAACTACAATGATACGCTATGCCCCATTATAAAAAAAATCATTCATAATAATTCACAATCAATCATTTTAGCCACAAATCAATTTCACAATGTCACCCATAGGCGATCCCCACCCACGCCAACGATCCCCGCTGATCATTGATCAACAAGGATCACCGACGCGAGCAAAAACCACCCACAATCAACACAATAATACATTCTCTCATTTAATACAAATTCGCATACATACAAAAACATATAAATATATACACATCCAAATAAACAAACTTTCATACATATATATATTACATAATATTACTGAAGAAAGTATACAAATATTACTTTAAACTACTCATTAAATGTTCTATATCATTCAAACTAAATAACCACACTTTCAACATATTTAGGAATGTCTTAAGTGTTGCACTTTGCTTAATATTATCTGGGATCAAGTTAAACATTCTAGGTGCAACAAATGTATGAAACTTAGTATATGCAGTCGAACTAGGTTTTGGAACTGAAAAAAATGTATGGTTTCTTAAGCATGCTCTATATTGATTTTTTAAAACAGGTCTACTTCCACTACGTATATAAAAAATCTTTAGGACTTTATATACATACAAAAACTGTAACGGAAGAATTTTCATAGTTTTGAATAACGGCAAAGTATGTTGATAATTAGTGTGGTTGGTGATAATGCGAATACACTTTTTTTGAAGAGATATTACTGGTTTCAAAGTAGCTGAATATGTTCCACCCCAGCAAGCTAACCCATATCCCAGTCTACTATGAACCAATGAATAGTAAACCGACTTTAAAACTTCGAACGGACACTGTTTCTTAAGAAGGTAGAAAATTCTTATAGTTTTATTTAATATAGTTTTAAGGTTTTGAATATGCGATTTCCAGATTAATCCAGAGTCGATCGTTATACCTAAGTATTTTATCGACTCAACCTGCTCAATATTAGCACATGCTCTGACACATGACATATTACTACACGCACAATCTATACATTTATACCTAATAAGAAAGTATTGTTTAATCCCTTTGTTGAGAGAAAAATTTATAAATTTTGTTTTCTCTATGCTCAAAATCATAAAATGTATTGAAAACCAGCATCTTATTGCACACAAATCCCATTCGATAGCCAAACGAATTTCATCCCAAGAATCGAGCACATAACAAAGGGCAGTATCATCTGCAAATGAATTTAATTTTCCTTTAAAATTTCCTTTACAAAGACTGTTTATATATATCAAGAAAAGTGTAGCTCCTAATACGGAACCCTGTGGGACACCATACTTAATCACTCCAGTAGAACTCACACATTCTCCAACTCGCACAGCCTGTTCCCTTCCACTCAGATAACTTTTAAACCATTCATATACTATTCCTCTTATTCCACAGTCAAACATCTTATTCAGCAAAATTGCATGATCAACCATATCAAAAGCCTTCACTATATCTAGAAACACCCCACTCACTCGTTTCCCACTATTTATACCATCATACACACCAGAAGTAAATTTAAGAAGTGCATCTTCTCTACTCAGGCCAGTTCGAAAACTGATGATTTTCAACTTATATCTGAGGTCTTTTTTTAACATATTATAATCACCTTGAGATGTTAATAAAGCTTATAATCGATCTTATTTTAAATACCAAAGAATTGCATTTAAATTTAAAAAATGGGTTTAAGGTTACATTTGCTTATAAAAAATATTTTAAAATGTGCGATTGCCTCTGGAAAAACGAACGTAAATAATGTAATTAAATTTAAAATTACTTTTGTAATCCTTTCAAGGGTTAGGTGAAAGGATGAGTCACAATAGAAAGTGGTGTGGGAAAATGTTTTTTGTCTCCACTTAAGCTCTTCCGCCAAACCCCTCGCCCTCACGCTAGAGCAAGGCCAAGTGCTAGCATTCGCGCCGAGATCTGTAGCCTATATGTTCTAAAAGTGGGGAATTAATTTGTATTATGATTTGCCAAAATTGTTGGCAATTACGATTCTTTAAAAATAAATAAAGATTGCTGAAGTATTTTTTTCAATAATTATACAAAAAAATATATAAAAAATATGAAAATATGTCGAATTTTTACGACTTATTGAGAGTCTTTTCTTATTTTTAAAAGTATTTACAGAACTTTTAGTAAAATCTATTGAAACTAACTGACTAGATATGTTAAATGAATTCTATTTATAAATAGTACAGTTTGAATGTTATATTGTAAATATTCATAATTCACTTAGCCTATTTCATTTATTTATTAAAATTTACTTGATTACATATGGTTAGTATACATATTCCTTCCTTTTTATCCTGCATTATTGTTATTCTATTAATTAAAAGTGTTCCTAGTGTTTTTAATTGATCACATACACATTCATTCTCAATTTTTTGTTTTAAAAACAAGAAGTAGGCTATAATTTCTTTTGTTCTAACGCAAGATTATATTTATTTATATGTAGAACACATTTTTCAATAAATATTATATTGATTTAGAAAATCCAACTAGACGAAGTATAAAACACAACATTGTTAGATTATAAAGTTAACACTTTCATAGCTTGGTCAATTTTGATTATATTCTGTTGAGGAAATTTTGTTTACCTATTTTAAGAAAAGTAATTGTTCACAAACATTCTCTGAAAGCGCAGTACAGGTCAATAAGTTATTATTAAATCTGCATAAGCAAACGTTCATCAACGATAAGATTTTTTGAGAAAATACTGTGCTGTTGAGATTTGTTTGACCATGATTTGAAAACAATGTAGGCCTAGTATAAGTTTTATTGATAACCAAGAGATTTTTTAATAGGAATTTTAAACATTTTGCGGAATAAAAAGTAGCCTAAAATATTCCCTGAAATATTTTGAAAGTTTCGTCAAAATCGGTTTACCCATTCTGGAGATTAGTCCGGTCAAACAAACAGACAGAAAGACTGACATACAAAAGCATTATAAATGTGTGTTTGGATTTTGGCAATGTGTGAATAACCATCTATATGAGCTTAGAAAAAAGTTTATATTTTGAAATCACAGACAGACACTCCAATTTGATTTATATGTATGGATAAGTAAAACGTAAAAACAAACCTAACCCATTCTATAGAGTGACAATTTATCAGGGGTTGAGCAGTGTTGAATAGGCTTTTAAATTCAACATTATCCGCCATTTATTATTACGTATATTTTTTGGCACTTCAGTCTCAGTTATGATCCTCCAAAGTCATTAAAACGTATCCTACTAATAATAGTTTAATCCCATCTACAAAAATAGTCTCTTGGCCAGTTTCTCTCTAAATCTATGAAAACGACTATGCTAATTGTATACATTAGACAATCACACAATAGAAACCACGAAACCGTGAATCTGACTACATGTTTCACAAAATTAATCACTCTATCAAGTAAAGTAATACAGTATTGACAAAGAGAAAAACAAGTAGAGCACACGCACCACACATTACAAACCAGACTCACTGCATGTACTACTTAAACAAACAAATGTAAATACAGGTAAACGTTAGAACAATGGTGGAGACCCACAGACACACCTTGAGTAGGCCTGCTGAGTTACATAGATATTCAGCCCGATGCGATGTGACTGGTCAGGATGTATAACTCAACTAAGGGGTCCCACAAAATATAATAAAACATCGCAGACCGAGGTACGTTTCTACTCCGCGGGTACCAGTTATTGCATTTCATTGGTTGTCCTATCCTATTAATCAACTTTGAAAATATCGGTTGCTTGTTGTACAAATAATAATATATAACTGGTTTGATTCTATTATTCTTTATTTACATGCATGTCTAGTAAGATTTAAATAAATTTATTTTTAATGTTCTTTTTTCGCGATTATAAAAAGAAGAGATTTGATTGATCTCGAACATTCAATAAGCTTAGAGGTTGAGCTGCAGAAACCTGTTTTGAGATACTGTGCAGATCTTAGTAGATGGGTTGTGGATATCATTTCTTCTTTTATATAGTGTAAATAATATTATAATTTCGAATTAACTAAAAATCTTTTACAAAGTTTCTTTACAGTATTTGATTTAATCTTTCCTTAGTGCGAGTAGTGATATACCAATTATTAACAGTATTATATCAAGAAGAATATAGCATGATATTTAAAACATTGAAACATTCACTCCTAAAAATAATTTCTTAATGCCCAAATGAATCAAGAGAAAAATCATAAACGAACTGCACTGTTTGATAGGGCACATGACACATATGGGGAGAAGGTTTACTTTCGGATTTCAGAAATTCTAAATATAAGGGTGAGTGATTTATCCCATCTTTGTGTGTTCAGATATCGGAAAGAGAAGAATTAATTTACTTTAGTAGACCTTTCCCGAGAATCGGAATAATAGAGCAATGCATTATAGAGGAGTGTGTAAATCATTTTATGTATGTTTTTTTAAATTAAAATTGAAATAAATAAGTTTGGGAAGCTAAGGCAAACTGACTAGAATAATCTGCTACTGTAAAGGTAGACAAGAACCATATCGTTTATTCACTGACTTACAGATACAAAGTTTAAATGGATCTTCTTTCAACAATTCTTTGGTTGTTTCGCTGAATAGTTTTGTTTACATTTTGGTAGATCCATTACAGAGCGCACGAGGACTGCACCGGCCTTAACTTGGGCAACTGACCTACACAGAACAGAATAACGAATGTCATAGAGATTATTGTTTGTTTTTTACTATTGCGAAACTATTTTAAAAGCCACAGTTGTTACAAATTAAGTCACACAAACGGATAGGTCTCTGTGGTTAAGGTTGGATTGACGAAATATCGTTCATACGTGAATAATGCATTCGAAGCCATATTGTGGGATATAGATCACTTAAAGACATCTCTTCAAATACACTCATTTCATTTTAGCTGGACCATAAAAAGTAGTAATATTTTCGTAATATTAACCAAAGTCTTGTCTAAATAATATTTCACATGTAGCCTATAAATCAACTCCTATAAAATTGAGTGTACGTCCGTCAGTATGTACGTACGTGAGTAACAACATAATATAACAGCTGATTTCGCCCATCATCTGTAATACTTAAACAAAACCTAGCGTAGATTATACTTTGGGGTTATGTTTACAACTTCAATCAATATAAGTCTTGGGAAGTTATTATTAGTATTATTATTTTTTTTTATAATATGAGTTAAAGAACTAATGTAGCCTATAATGTTTGCTTGGAGGTTATAAAATGAATATAAATACAACCTTTTATTGTCAATATAAGTACTGTATTCATTTACACAAGTATAAAGGAGATACACATTCATTTACTTCGGAAACATTCGTACATCTTCGTATAACATATGAACATATTCCATTATTAATTTCTTCTTTATAATATTAATAACTTTTAAGTCATTTTACCTGTCAATATGAAGTTAGATAGCAATTAAATATAATATGTTTGTCTTTATTTGAATATATAATAATGAATACAAATAAAAAATTTGAACAAATAGGCCTACAGTTTTACAATGCTTATAATTACACAATTACCGAGTTAAAAATCACCGTCATCATAGGTAGATCTAGATAGTATAGTCTAGATCATAGGCAGTCTGTTCTTTTTAAATAGTATTTTTTTTTTATTTTATGTATTTGTGATTGTGTATCTAACTAATATGTCTGCGATTTTTCACGGGAGCTCACTAATACTGTTATAAAGGAAGTTGTGGTAGTAAAAATTATAAAATTTGATTTAGTTTTTTGATGATTAAGTATGTTTAATCTTTTTAGAGCATTGATTAAAGTAAGACATCAATTTTTGTAGCGTGTATGTATCATAAGCAAACACTTTGGAGATACGTACATACATTTCTACCACTTAAACTAACATGACAAACATTGACCATAGCGGACTTCTTCCAAATTTACTCAAATATTGTGTTCCCAAATGAAATGTGTGATGACTTGCACTGATTTCAGTTCACCAAAAATTTCTCTTTGGGTGGTATTCTGCAAATTAATAAATAATTAGATCATTACATCATTTCTTTGTGGAATATTGTGATGCAGTTTTTGACAATTTAGGTTCCTTTAATAAAAGTGTTTCAGAAAATCTCAGAAATATTTTAACTTTTGTTAATGATTTCCTGCCCTTGTTTATTGGCCCTCCCTTACGATATCCAATACGGCATCCTTAATTGGTTTCCGTGCATATCCAATATTGTGTGATTTATTAATAACATTAGTGCAAAGTTTGTTAATGTATCAAAAATGTATAATACATACAATAAAAAGGAGAGTCCACAATTGATGCAATAATCAAGTTAATGGATTTCTTATTGGAAGGTCTTGGTAAAAAAGGGAAGTTATGAGAATTTTCATAGACCTTTTGATTGTGTTAATTTCAATTTATTACTTTAAAAAACTGAGAAAAATTGTTAGGCTATCAAAGTGATTCCATTATTATAAATAAACACATATCTCTACAATAGAACACAGCGTGTTAATGTTGCTGGAAGGCTGTCAGCAAATCATACACCAAGTGTTATGTAAGGTTATAGTAAGCAAATAATTGAAGAAATGCAATCAGTAAAATTGGAGGGTAGGCCTATTCTAATCGATAATTAGTTGTACTGGGACGTAAGCTGTTTTAGTACCAAAATTAGCTCAGGTATTTGTACTGAGAAATTTGAAACTATACTGTGGTACTTCGATAGTTTTGGGAACCGGAGTTTTGCCTACGGGTGTCAGGTAGATGGGGGGGATGCCGTCGGCAACCTCTTGGTGCGGAGATTTGCCTACGGTGGGGGCGGGAGAAAGAGAGTGTGAGGGAGGGAGAGAGACACCGTTTCTTGTAGTGATTATTAAAGAGCATCCACCTTTCTCGTAATTATAATACGACGAAATATTATAATTATACAAATATTATAATCATACTGTTATCGGCAAAATACTGTGACTAAACAGTTTAGGTAAGTCCTCTAGTTTTTTTTTATTCTAATCATATAAAGTGATAATACGACGAAATATTATAATTATATAAATATTATAATCATACTTTATCGGCAAAATACTGTGACTAAACAGTTTAGGTAAGTCCTCTAGTTTTTTTTTAATTCTAATTATATAAAGTGATAATACGACGAAATATTATAATTATACAAATATTATAATCATACTGTTATCGGCAAAATACTGTGACTAAACAGTTTAGGTAAGTCCTCTAGTTTTTTTTAATTCTAATTATATAAAGTGATAATACGGTACCTGTAAAGTGATAATTTTTGTACCTGACAGAATTCTTTCTTTTATAATCGCTAGAAGAGTCTCTTTGTCTCTCTTCTCTACAGGAATCTCTCTCTCTCCCCCTCCCCCTCTCGCACCCACCCCCAACCGTAGGCAAAACTCCGCAGTTTGAGGAATTCGCGGATGGGGACCCTTTCTACCTGATACCCGTAGGCAAAACTCCTACACTCGATAGTTTTAACATCCTATTACGGGCTAGTGTATATTATTATCCCAACTATGGAATTCTTCTTTGGGGAACTTATTATTTTAAAATATGAAAAGAGTGTTTGTCTGACAAAACGTAGTAATTGTTTACTATTTCTTTGTCAGAACCAAATCTTCCCATATGAAGATATGTTTCGTTTTTATGTATTTTAACAATGTTTTAACATGATTATTAAAGGCACGGAAAAATAAATT
>JAGFPH010000029.1:310908-332627 GCA_018207615.1 Philaenus spumarius
GAGGAAATTTTCAAGTCTTTGTCGCAACTTTACAAATTTTGCCCCTCCCCCCAGAGCCTTCCTCCCCCGGTGCACTGGGGGCATTTCGCATGGTCAGAAATGAGATCAGCGCCCCCAAAAACCTCCAAGTACCGATTTTTATCCATTTTTAGAGGTATAAAAAAAATTATGCACTTTATGCACCCGTAATGCATTTCCGCTTCTAAGGAAACTGGTCATACGTAATACGGACCTTCTTCAAAAAATCTGCGAGTCCATCATCGCCTTCTCCTAGGTAAGCTAACCTTATTGTGTAGGATTAAATATAAACTAGCACAAGCTAGAAGAACGTCTTCTTCAGTCAACATCTCGAGAAACACTGCCTAGCTAGTGTGGACACAAAACAATAACAAACATTTGTTTGCTAACAGTTTGCCAACAGTTACGAACCAATTTGAAAACTGTAGACAAACATGAAACAAGAAACTACAAGTGTTTGTAAGTGTGGACTAGGCTTTATAATTATTTATCTATAGAATGAGCTACCGAGTCATTGACACATATTTCTGAATGACTCTGTATAGGGTAGAATAAAACTATGTAACTCTTCGTATATTTCATTCTACTAAGTTTATAAAATTGTGTAACTCGTTAATGACAATATCATGGATAGCCAGCATGTAAAGACTAAACTCTTGTCTCTTCCAGAATTAATTACTTTTTCGTGTAAATTAAAGATTTGTCTTTGGTAATAGGTAGGCCTAATGCAATTTAAAAATTTAACCGAGCAAATTTTGTATTTACCATCCAAATTGTACGTACTAAATTGCCTGGTAAGTAAGTGAACTATTCCAAAAAAAACGTAATAGATTTTGCTATTTTTAACAGATTTACAGTTATTGCTAAGTGTACCACTGGAATCACATCAGAATAAAAAATCTGGATGGTATATTTTTTAGATAAGAGATTGTTTGAACTAATGACGATGACGTGATTTTATCGTATTTCGTCAGTAGGCCTACATATATAACATATTTTACTTTTATTTGATTTTGGAATAATACGCTGTCTTCATAGTCTAAAATAAATCTTTATTACAATAGGATAAAGTCAAATAAATCAGTGCAGCTTTTTAGTATAGAATACTTTATAGTTACGACAACAGACAGTATATTACATTTATACCTTATAAAAGTGCATTTAATTCGCATCTAAACATGCCTTGCCGGCACTTTATTACTCCTAATGTCAGGTAAAAATTAACCAACTTTGAATCGTTTTGACGATTTGTTGCACATTAAAGTTTCAAGGACACGACATAACAAATGCTGGTAGTAAGTAAATTGCAAGTTGATCTTGATTTTGAAGTAAAATAGATTTACCTTTTTGTGGTTTTCTACATCTTGAAACTAATTTTATTGTATTCTATTTAAGCCAAATAAAAATTATTGCCAAGGGGTTAACACACGTTAAATTCGTCTAGGCCATTAATTTAATTTGTGTGTGTGTTTTACTCGGGAAAAAACTGGACAGTTTCTGGCGAAACTTGAGTACACTTGGTTCATCACACACAAATCACAAAGTGAAGCCTAAATCACTTGTGGGAGATTTTTTCGCAAATTTTTGAAACATTTATATTTTATTTTACCATTTTTTTACTTTACGCACAAATACATCGTTTATATCTTCATAAACAAATTCACAATAATTTAAACATATATAGGCTAATATTTGATACTAATCTATACTAATATTATAAAGAGGTGAAATTTGTTTGTTTATGTAGGGAGTAAACTTTGGAACTACTGAACCAATTGAAACATTTTGTTTTTTTAATAAAAAACTACACTATCACTTAGTAGCATAATTCGTTTTGGTAAAAACATTTTTTATTTAAATATTTGTAAATTTAGTCGGAAAAAATCTTAGGTTATTCCTAGACTGATGAACCAACACATATTTCTTGAATGTATTTACATTCATTACCATAGCAACCAATTGAATAAAATAAGAGACAAACAACTGTTTGCTCTAATATTTCCATTAAGCATTTCAAACTTTGAAGCAATTATTTGTATTTCTAACTTTTAGGTTAGGTTTTTATTGAAGTTTAAACCTGAGCATTGCTGGTTCTTTTAATCTTTATTATAACTGCTGTAATAAAATATGCTCAATAATTAGATTTGGACATTTAAATTATTTACCATTTTAGCTGTGGGGTTATTATTAATCCTACATCTTTATTATAAAGAAAACATGATTATGTACATAGAAGGTTCCAACGGGGTTGACTTGCGGAGCACGCAGGGGTTTCCCCTAATATTTGATATTTTGAAAACAAATGTATGACAAATCATATGTTAAAAAACTTTTTACAGTTTACTACAACTTTTAAACAAATTATTTAATTAAACATCAAATTTACAGTGAAGAGGTACAGTTGGGGGTACATTTATTTATGATACAGCTTACAATATGCTAGCCTATAATTATTTATAATTTAAAATTTAGACCTTTATGGTACTAAAAATAACCTATTGTTCACAATCTACAAACAAGTTCACACAAAGTTCTATTTTATAATATTGTTTGAAGTATTGCAACATACTTGTGACAATTTATATAGGCCTACACACATGATTTATAATATTAAAGGCAAAAGAACTTTTATATCCTGTCAATGCTTGTGTTGTAATTAAAATAACTGCTAGTAGCATTTGTTAGTTAAGAACATTAGGCCTAATAACTCGCTGGTCTACAAATTTTTACGAAGTACAATGGCCTTAGCGAATTTCCATAGAAAATATGAGCTATTGCAGTAACCCTTATGGTAAGACCTAGGGTCGGGAGTAGTAAATGAGCACCAATCATGGTCCCCAGAACCCGTTTTAGGGTGTCATTAGAAATTTTATATATATGTGTTAGCAATCTAACGGCCGCAAGTCAGATTTGGTCCAAATCTGGTACACACGTTGTTTGTCTATGTCTATCTCGCTGGGACGAGTTCGTTAGCCAAAAAATCCAACAACTGGAAGCACGTTTTTTGACAGGAAGTAACATGCTAAAAATGTGTTTGAACTCTAACGGCCGCATTTTAAGTCAAATTTTGTCAAAATTTCGTACACACGTTGGTTGTATATGTCGTTCGGACGAGTTCGTTAGCCCAAAAAAACCAACAACCTGAAGCACGTTTTTTGACAGAAAGTAACTTTTTTTAAAAGATTTTTCGTACGAGAATGGAACTTTTTTAGAGTTTATCTAAACAAATAAATGTAGGATATTATTCTGCACATTTTATTTTTTACACGACCTTGTAGCTCGCTTGGTTCCCTCAAAATTAATCAAAAATACCATACAAGTGCCCGGTACACATGGGTTATTTTACCTAAGGGGCCGACGGCCGAATTTGTACGTTGCGAGCTAAGCGAGGCAGTCATTAACCCTAGGCCGCAAGGATCGGAGTGCAAACTTTGTGCGAGTTTTTCCGCTGCGAGTGGGACGAAGGAACGCGTGAGTCAAAGCTGTAGGCTTAGGTGCAAACAAATTCTACTAATATATTTCGTACACAGAGGCAGCTAGCTATTCAGTGCCTTCGATAGTAGATCAATTTCCCAAAAAAATTGTCGAAACCCTAACATATAGGCTTAAACTCAATTTTGGAAATTCGCTCAGCTCATGTCTGCGGTTCAACTGCGTGGTTTTGGCGAAAAACACTATCGTTGTTATGTAAATCATCTAAGAGAAATCAAAATGGTTTTTGTAGTGGAAGGTTTGGGACGATCTCGATTATTTCATAGGCCTAAATATTTTGAATAGTCAACTTTTCAATTAATTAGTTCTCACATTTCTTATTACATCTTAGTTTGTTTACAGTTTTTCGTTCTTTTAGCTTAATGTTTTTACAAAATTAATAACTTACATTTTAACAGATCCAAAATATTAAAGCAATTTAAGACCGTAACAGCACTTCGTCAAAAAGGTCGTATTTATGTTTACAAAGCTGTTAATGTCTGTTTTGTGTAATTTACAAGATGTTGGCTTCTAAAAGTAGGACCCCTGACGCTGCGGGGTGCTGGTCAACGGTGACAGAAGAATCCGGTAGGATCGCTGCGTTCAGCAAACTTATTGTTATCACATGTGTCTCTCACTTAACCCAAGGGACAATGATGAATGGCTCTTACAGAGTTATTTGTTTTGGTCCCTGGAGGGTGGCAGAATTTCCGTTGCTTTGGCAAACACTGTTTTATGGACATTTGTTATTTTAAACTACAATTCGTAGTCACGAAAAAGGTTTAAATACCTGTGGCGTGGCTAATAGATGAATTTTAGTTTACAAACAAAATTACTTACATAAAATATCATACAACGCATCCATTCTAGACAACAACTTTACTTTGTAGTTGTTTTTAATATTATGGAGACACATAACGTTAGATACAAGTATGTCTATATTAGACAGTAGTATGCTGTCACAATCTATCTTGTTATCTGCTGAAAATTGAAATAGTATTTTTAGACCTTAATTTGCCCAAGGTGATATAATTAAATATTACTTTACGAAAGATACTACATATATCTCTGTACTATCGAAGGTTTCTTCTACTCTAGTCGTATCCTATAGTTCGTCTTCTGTATGTGTTTGCAAGTAGTGTAAATTGTCGTCAATGTTTAAACGTTTGGTAGTTGTCTTTTAAGCAACGAGCTATTTGAAACTCCTCTCCTCCGATAAAGTCGTACGAAAACTTATTGAGGAGTTTAAAAATCAATTCTCTTATTGACATAGTTCTGATAGTTCCCAATAATTCGCCATGCAAATCGTTCAAAGAAACTAATCGAATATCTATGTGGTATTTCACATAGCTTTGTGGCTTAGGCTAGTATTTTCTTCATTATACTATTTTGTGATTGTATTCCAATCATGTTACTCTGTATGACATTTGATTTATTAGACCAAATAGTCGGATCTCTACTATTTTCATAATTAACCCTCTACAACTATTGGACCACTCAAGTTGAATTGAGTAGTCTGTGACAACTCAATTTGTATTGAATATTTCACCCACTAAAAATCATCTAATCACAATAAAACGAAAACCACTGCAAAGGAAATGATTTAAACTTTAATTGTTGTATTTACAAATTTATTCTAAAACTTATACGTCTTATACTTATAGGCCTATATTGCTTTCTCGCGCTGCATCGATTGATTTAGACAACTACAATTTTACAACGATTTAAAGAATAATAAAGTTATAGTAATTAACAACAGTAACTAAACCTCAAAATATAAAAAATTGTTTAATAAAACAAATTTTCTAAGGCCATTTTATAGCATGGAATCTCCTCTATGATCTCTATATATTTATTAAAGTATGAAATATATTATTTGTATGTTTGTATTATATGTTTCGCATGTGTATGCTTAAAACTTCTTCATTCACTGCTATGTGCGATTTCCTCTAATTTACATTATAGAATTAATTTTAATTCTCTCAAGATCAATTCAGTTATTTACTTGATTTTTATTTATAAACACTTTTGAAATTCATACAAAATTAATATAATAAATTCAGAAATACAAACTGTTCTCCGTACAATTAAAAACAATAACAACTTAATATAACCAAATATTAACCGAACAATGGTAATAAGTAGTAAGAGACTTTCTACAAATGATGAAAAAAGGTTATGTAAAATAATATATACAGGGTTTTTCAAAAACAAATAGACACTTTTCTAAATCAATAACATTGAAACTGCGTTATTTATACCGGTTATTAGCATCAGTGGGTAGCTAATAAAGTAAGGTTTTACTTTAACAGCTGATTGTTGATAATAAACTAAAGTTTTTCTTTAACAGCTGATTGTTGCTAATAAACTAAAGTTTTACTTTAACAGCTAATGGAACATTGTTGCTAATAACCCTTCTTATTTTTGATGTAAAAATGGTTAATAATAGCGTTGAGAAAGCTTTTTGTGTGCTTGAAGTAGAGAAAACTTAATAAGTTACTTTACTGCAACGTTGTTTTAGGACGCGCTTTGAAAAAGACCCACCAGGTAGGCAGTCTATTTTATTATTGGCACAAGAAATGAAAAATACAGGTTGTTTGTGCGAATCAAAAAGTTCTGGCAGGCCATCACTGTAAGAAGTTCGTGGTCTAAATATGTTTATGAACTCAAACAAATGTTATTATTTCCTCAATAAAAATCTACTAGGAGTGAGCAATATATGCCATATTTATTTCTCTAAGATGTCAGAAATACTGCAGCTTCTTAAAAACAAAGAGCATCAACACCACTTTCTGTTTTAATATACTCATAAATTAAATCCACTAACACCTAATATTTAAATTTGATGGTTTCAAGTAAATTTTAAAATAAATAAATTTCAGCGATTGTCAAGTAAGTGATTCTTGTCAACAAACTCAATCTAGAGGCAATAAATATCTCTTACCAATAATTAATTAATTAGACCAAAAAAATTATCATTCATTCGAGTGATATGAAATGAGTCGTACTTTGACCACATTTCATTTCAAGCGAATTGGCTTTGCCCAAACTAAGTTTAAATAATTGTATTAAACACAAAGTATCCTGAATGTCCTGCTATTTATTAACTACAAACTGCATCCTCGAAGGATATTTCTTGCTCGCTATCTCATCATGTCATCGTTAACAACCTAACGGAGTCCTAATCTATGGGACAACAATCACTTATGTCCCTCTGAAAGTGAATGTGGACATAAAGATTGTAATTTATAGACGTTTGACTAAAACAGTAATAACTCCTTTGTTTAGAGGGGGTGTGTTAAACCCCATGGAGTTTAAGGGTAGATGGTATCGCGATCCCGAACTTTGCACAGGACATGTGTGCTAGTAGACCTAGTCAGATGGTCTGCGATCTGCAAAACTTACATTTTGATATATAACAGCTACCGTCGCATTGTATTTAAACGTGTCATCTCCCATCTGTTCGACTAACCGAATTATTGGACGACGATTGTTATAAATTTGTAATCGTCTGAAGATCAGCAGACTTCGGATGACAGATGCGGGGATCTGGAATCAAATGACACGGATCGGAATAACTTGAAGATTCTGTATTCCTTAATTGATAACTTTGGGATATTATTACTTTGCCTACATAGACCTACCCTTTAAAAAAATGATTTTCGACAGGCTATTTTTAGCTATATCAAAAGAATTAAACAAATAAAAGAGCACCGTGGCGACAAAATCACACTGATTTAAATAAAAACCCCGAACTACAAAACAAGGAACAAAAACAATAACTAAACAACTAAATTGTAAGTTATGTTTAATACGTTACCCTTATGCACATTTCGATGACATGGTCATCATCCTCAGAGGGTTTTAACACTACTAGTAGTGTTGTCATCGAATGTACATAAGGTTAACGTATTAAACATAACTTACAATTTAGTTGTTTAGTTATTGTTTTTGTTCCTTGTTTTGTGGTTCGGGGTTTTTATTTAAATCATATCAAAAGAACGTAAGTTCGACAAACCTCATAACTAAGGAGAAGACGCCATGAATAATTAGTGTAGGCCTAATTATGTTAGTGTATTATATATATATTAGAATAACTAATCTTGTTTTTAAAGTACGCTATATTGAAGCACCATGTTAAAAAAGAGGCCACACCAAATAAAACTAGGTAAAACTGAAATAAAATTATAGCCTATATAATGTGTAATACGAAAACTACTTGATAACACAATATTTGAATTTATTTAAAATTAAGAGGTATTTCTAGACAAAATGTTTTATAAATCTTCCATAAATTTTGTGTGTGTATATATATACTACATTTGCTACATCTTCAAAGGCTGTGCCCGCATAAGATATAGGCCTAAACAACACTGAAACTTAGTTTTTTTTAAAAGATAGCCAACAATTTTTAAATTGTAGTGTTAAACCTACTTCACTCAGTTTTAATTTAAATCTGATAAGCTATTGTTAATGTGTAACAAACAAAATGCCCACTTCTATAAAATAGGCCTAAATATAATTATGTATGTATGTTAGATGTATTATAAATGAATAGATGAAGAATAGAATAGATGTTATTGCAACATAACAATTTCATAATAAACCCCTAGTTGGATGAATCGCAAATACAGAGCATCTATTGTTCTTTCTGGAAGTCTATGTTCTTTCCAAATATTTTCTTCGAGGATATTAAAATAAAACAACTTATCATACAGATTATATAAACAAGAATGACTAAAATATTGCTGAAATAGACTCAACACTGGCAAATAAAAATTAGTGTTAAATACGTTCGATTTACTAGCCTATATAGCCTATATACTTTTTGGCCAAACAACATTAAACATGAAAGACAAACTGCCTCAATAATCTATAATACGACATGATATGTAAATATTGGATTTGTATGAGTTGTATGCTTGGGCCGATCCAGCCGGTTTTCAAGGGTGGGGGGGCTGTCTCTAAATCCCGGAGGTATATAATAATTTTTTGGAATACAGTGCCTGAAAACGTCTTTTTAGTCTATTTCACGAGCAGAATAGAGTCTAATAGAGTCCACCCCCACAGCCCCTCCTGGCTCTACCAATGGTTGTATGGAACATTAAGAAATAAGTATCATATTACAAAAACCACTTATTATTAGATCAGCGTGTTTTTATTTCCTCGTACATAACACTATCAGCTTATTTTGATACAATTAACTGAAATACGTTTAAAAATATGAATTACTTGAACTTTAAGAACGTAATATAAAGTTTATTTCTGGCTAAACTGTGTATATGTGAATTTTTATTTTTTAAGTTAATACTTTTTTCTAGTTTAATACTTTTTAAGTAGCTTATCTTTTCCTAGGTGAAATAAAAAGTTAAATAATAAACATTTCGAAAATAGAGTGTTCTAGGTAAATTTTTACAATTCTCTACTTTCCGTAATATCACTAAACTCAAATATGCGATAACAGTTGATAATAGTGATGGCAAACAGTTATTTTGATTGATAATATTTACTTTACTAATTGGCCTAAAAAAGCGTGTGAAGTGTTTTTATTACAAGGATCACGCTATAACAAGTTTTACCAATACCACTCTATGTGCATACCAATTAATAAGATGCAAGTAGTACAAAGACGTAATGGCACCAGCGATCTTAGTACAGGACACAGCTATGATATTGAGGATATCAAATTATGTTCTTCCTTTCCCAAACAATTTCATACCGGATTACAATTTCCCATCGATTACCTGCCAAACCGCAAAGTACCGTGAACACCTACGTATTTAAATAGTAACATTTCACAGTAAAATATTCAATTTAATCTAAATAAATAAATCAAATCAATCACATCCGGACTGGAATATTGATATTACGGAATTAATTGAATATCGCTTCCGGCTGGCATATATCGCATGTCACGGAAAATTGTCAAAATATGCGCAGCTGCGCGATGACAGTGACAGGCTTGATCTATTAATTCTGCATAATCGATACGTATTCATTTATCACAACTTCAAGGAAACCTGACGCCAGATCCTCAAAATTTAATAAGTCACGAACCGACCAGAGTTGTTGAATGTTTTACGTAAAAACCTGCTGTTCCCTGTTTGATTGTCAGTAGGGAAATTAATGGTGTGTGAGATTTTATACAATATTCGTAATTTTAAATTGCAATTTCATTTGACATTGTCTGGTATGAAAAAGGATTGTTTGTGAATGATTGTGGAACTGTAAATAAATGTAAAATCACTATGTATTAATTATGAATGTCCTCAAATCAAAATTTTACCCATTTTGTTTATTAAAATTTAACTACATAAGCAACATTTAAATGATTGAACTACCACAATATACGAGTAGTTAAAAACACAATGGTAAATATAAGAGCAGGCCCGGTCTGGCTAGATTGGGGGCCCCTGGGGATTTATCACCTCGTATGCCCCTTATCGGAGGGTATGGAATAATCTCAGTGGAGTGTGATTTGCACATTGCAGGAAAATTTAAAAAAAATTCGAAGGTTAAAAATCGAAAAAAATTCCTCTCTCTTCTTCCTCAGTTAAACTATTGGTTTGATTAATGTGGGCCATATCTTGATGCACTTTATTTTCAAAATCAAAAATTGACTGACTCGTGAGTGATCACACATTTATTTATTAGCCATTCTAAAACAAGGAAAACCTAATGAGCATTGTTCCCGAATTGTAATCAAATAGATAGGGAACATTTGGATAAAGTTATGACTACCTATCTTGAAGATAATTGACCTGAAATCAGAAATTACCAGCTACATCAGACTGAAGTTGCAAAGGTGGAGTATTTGATAATTAATTATAAGCCCCAGTATCTGAAAATATAATATTTCTGTACTGATAGATATGTATGCATGTGCAATATATGAAACGAAACCAAGTTTATATTTATACCGCGTCATTATTTATGTTTTTATCTGAATCTTGATAAAAGGGGCGGCTTTGATTTTGGTAAATGTACATTTCGATTCTTTAAACTTGTAATTTCAAACATATTGAAACAAGCCTGTACGAACGATTTTTTCACCAAGAATGTACACCTAAATGTGGTGCCGTCAGGTGTGTCTTATAATTTAAGAAACTTCGCATAATTATTTAAATAAGTTCAATCTAAGTCCTTCATTAGAAGTAGCCAATTTATCTATAACCACGTTTTTGTCAATACATCTCTTTTACTGCCATTAACATCAATGGGGATAGCAGCTCTTGGCTTAGAGAAGATCTCGAACGAGTTTTAACAATTTTTAGTTTAGAGACAGTCCACACGAGTCAAAAAATGCCATGAGGTGGAAAGCTTTATAGAAGTTTTTTCTCACTTAATTCTTATGTTTTCGAGGGTACTGAACACGAATTTGATGTTTGCCACCAAAATTTTCTTAAGGTTATATGAGAAAATTACGAAAAATCACTCACTTTTTCCAGTTTTCTCCTTATAGCTCAAAAACTACGCATCATATCGAACAACTGGTTCTTATATTTCTGTTAGAAGATTAAATTCTGCGTCGAATTATGGTCAGAATCGCGAGTTGTAAATCGGTCATTTTTCCATTTTGGCGCAAAATTAAAGTACACTAGTTTTCAAGCACTCAATATCTTCGGGAAAACTACTCTGATCGAAAATAGTAGAGAATTCAAGTTGTAGGGAATTTAATTCTAAATTCGGAAAGCACCACACATTTTATATTCTGATCATTTTCAACGGTGATACGATAAAAAAAACAAAACTAGTAGATTGTCTGATTTTCGAGATAGTAGCATATTTAGTCCATCCAATAACTTTGATAACTGGCTTATGGTTCTGGTTCATCGTGAATGCAATTTAAATTGAATTTAAGAGTAATCGGCTGTGTTAAATTGGAGAAACGAAGAAACAGATCTAGAACAAGGGTGTTGCTGTTTGCAATTTCTAGAGCAGTCTCTATTAATAGGGAGTCTGCATCTTCAGTTGCCTGTTTGCAAGGAATGTTTTCCGTCGACAATCCTGTCATCAGCATTGCAATCAGGCGGTTCTTGTTTTTGTCATTCACAAGAAAATTGGACTGTGAAACTGAGGGAACCATAATTTCACTGAAAATGACTTCGTTTGCCCCAGATTTTCAAGATCTTCTTGCTTTCCCTTCAGATTTGGTGATCATCTCAGCAACATGTTCAGGATATCCATCGAAGACCACTGCTAATGACGAATATTTGGATTTGAGGAATGCCACATAACTACCACAACCACAACCGTCTGTAGGTTGCGCCACACAATCCCTCTCTAGGATTGTGTAGCTCTCTAGGATTGCTGAATCTAGCAGGAGTGGAGTGAACGACTTGTACAGAGTTGATTTGGTGGTTTTTCGCAAAAATGAACGATTTTCAACTCACGATTCTGACTATACTACTGAACCAAATTCTTAGTTTGAGGGGTCATTCAACGCAGAATTTAATATTTTTCAGAAACATAAGAGCCAGTTTTTCGATATGATGCGTAGTTTTTGAGTTATAAAGAGAAAACTGGAAAAAGTCAGATAATTTTGTGGTTTTTTGTAATTTTCTCAGATAAGCTCAAGGAAATTTTGGTGGCAAACATCAGATTCGTGTTCAGCACAATCAAAAACATAAGAATCAAGTGAGAAAAATAACTTTCCACCTCAAGACGCCCGGGGACTGGACTAATTTAACCTGGTTACAAGGCAGTATCATTACAAACTTCTTAGTTACATATAAATTTGTAAAAATGACCAGACTGAGTTGTTAGTTCATAGAATTTTTAAAAGCACAAGCTAAACAACTAGAACAACTCTCTCCCTGAATACGACTGTGAAATATACTTAAATTTTAATTGTCACTTTCTGCATCTGACATGTCAAATCTTCTTAGTCTTCATACTGATGTGTGTGTTTTTTTCAGTACTTTTTCTATAACTGTAGAATAAGTAGTATGTTGCAAATTGATTCAGTCCCTTGATTCAGTTCTGACCTATAGCACTTTGTAATGGTGCAGATTTTCTGGTAAATTTGATTTGGCGTTGGTAATCTTCGTATTTTGTTGCGAAAAGGTTCAAGTTCTGATTCTGATGAAGGTTGATTTTGGTTCAACCAAGCTGTTATTGATCGAGAACACGTCTTTGCAGTTGCTCCTTTTCTTTTCCTTTTTTCAAGTTCGTTTCATTGTGGAATCGATGTTTTGAAGTTGATCGTTGTAGTGGAGATGAACTCCAACCAATTAAAACACTAAACGTCGCTGCAAGCTGTATCAGTCAGAGTTGCCACTTACAATTAGACTAATCTGAAACTAACCCACTCGTGTTACACTATTGGGTGTGGGCCCCTGTTTGTTTTTCTTAAGACTTAATTAAGGTTTATCGAAATCGACTACTGCTATCACTCGTAAACTAATAATTGCGTGACAGTAAACTCAAGTAACTTCTTTACAAACGTAGATTTTCTCTCTGGGTTTCTGGGGCCCCTGGCGATTGCCAGTAAGCCAATCGATCCAGACCGGGCCTGAATAAGACGCTATAAATGACACAAGTTAAACTTTTAGCACTAAGATTTTAAAATGAATTAATTATTTATTCAAATTTGTTCACAATAATCCTTCAGGCATTGCATTACACTAAACGATAGATTAAATTATTCAAATTATATTACTATGCATAAGTTTGTCAATAAATCATTTTAATGTTAGAATTAATAAGAAACACTCTTTCGGCTCAGCTGAGTAGAATTATCGAACTTCCCATTTTCTCCCATTCGCTAAGCATTTAATAAACCCTTTGTTATAAGGTTTGAATTTATCATACAAAGTTACAAATACAATATTTTGGTGGTATTTAAAGGATTTACAACAATAATTACAAGATTATGAAAAGTGTTTTTGAGTGTTTGAGTTCTGATGATGCCTGAAGAATAAGGTGAAACAGCTGTAAACTAATTAAAACTACTATAAGTGATTGCTAAGGCAAATATCAAATTAATATTTTATAAAATATTTTGGTGGTATTTTAAGGATTTAGAGCAATTACAAACCGACTAAATATTGGTTCTACTAAGGCAATAATGCGTTTTTATCACACTATCTCATCAATTGCAGTAAGGATTGGTCGGATATAAAATTGTTTTAGTCAAAAGGTTTAGATATATTTAGTTGGTTTATTATAACTTTAAACGGATTTGATGCTGTGACCATTAAGGAAGTTGTGTATTGTGTTGCCTTTAACTCGTATTTCTTCTACTCCTTGAGTTAATGGTTGATGTTATGAAAAAAATTGCAATCAAAATTTTGGTACTACTCATAGGAGGTACGATAACTTGAAACGATAGGATTCAATAACTCTGTGGAAAGAAAACACAGTCTCGCAAAATCTTACAAAATACATCTGTCATCATCGTAGTTTGATGTGTAGTAATGAAATATTTTGATGAATATTTTACCTGTAGGAGATTTTAGGGCGCCGATATGATATTTTCTAGGAGGGGCTAAACCGAGGTATGGGGATTAAGGAGTACCACAGAAAACTTTTACAATTTAGGTTTCAGGTGAAATATTAACCCACACAGCATTGAGGCTGTACCTTTACACTTTACACCGTCAATGAATACACAAAGCTATAACAAGCATAAAGGCCGCATCAAGTAGTGACCCAGCAGCTCATGCTTGAACTCTTGTAAAAAGTAAAAAAGTACTGTACATGTAAAATTAAGCAGCACATAACATTTAAAACATATTTTAGTACTAATCTCTTAAAAGAAAAATACCTGACTACAGTTAATAATAACTTTTCTTTCCCTGGGAGCTATGGGGGCAGCGGCCCCATCTGCCCATAGGCATGGGCGATTTTGCACATTCTCAAAATGAAAATACAATGATCATTCTTTGTATTTATTGGAAAGGACAAAATCAGAAAATTCTTGTTTGAAGTAAGTTTAACTTCCTCCAAATATAGGTTTGGTTAAGTTAGGTTAGCAATGAAAACAGTATAGTTCTTTTACCTCTAATTTTGGAATATCCATTCATAAAAATCGCAACAATAATGTAGTACATGGAAAATAGTAACTGTAATTTTACAATAAATATACTGCAAGCTTAGTTGCTCTTCTATCCAGTCGCTAAGTCATCTAAATATGCTTACAGGAGCGCGAATGAAACTTGTTTCCAGTCCACCACACCCTTTTTAAGAAGTAATTATCCCCATAACTCAAACCGAGTAAAAATCGTATCCAAAGCGTTGCGTGCGCTGGCACCGGACGACAAAACGAACGCCCCAGAACAAAGATGAAATCGTTGCCAAAAAATAAAGTTATTATAAGTTGGCAACAAGAGGCCGAGCGAGATGTCGAGCTCCCGGGCTTAATTGTCGCAAAACACAAAAGATGGCGTGTTGTTGGTGAATGTGGGTGGTACGGAGGATTGCCGGAGGTCGTAGCCGGGAACCTCGCAGTGGGAGACCGTACCTTGTGACAAATCATTTAGCACGAGCATCCGTCAATACGTACATCGGACACGGACACCCAGCACGACAACAAAATGGATAGTTGCCAATAGATAACCCAAGGACTGAAGGAAACAAGAGTAATTCTACACGACTTGGGATTGACCTCAGAGTATGGACGGCTCTGAATATATTACCAAAGGAAGAACAACTGAAGAGGCTCGAGATGGGTGCCTGGTGGAGAACGGGAAGGAGTGTTGAATGTGCATAGACCATAGACATAGAGGGGACACATGTGCAACCCCTAGTCTGTACGAGGAAATTCATTGAAATAAGCCCTCTGACTATGTAGATAAATTATTAGTTCATATTTGGTGGATTGAAGTTTCTATAGCTGCAGCACATCACATACGGGCACCGACATACCGCACAAGTACATTCATCGGCCAAAGGTAATCATATAAGTTTATATAAACACAAGTCCAAACAACGCTTTGTTTCTAGTCAATCCGCCATTTTGTATTATAAAACATTGTGTGAAGATAAATAGCATATTGAGTTCAAGTTTGCCATGCGCATTTATTATGTAGCTTTTTACAAGTATAGGCTACCAAATCAAAAATTTTATTTTGTATGGTTTCAATATGGTGGCCGTTTAAAATGATTATCTTAGAATAACTCTAAAACCCATTTTTAACGTCAAACTAAATTTGTTTATAATTTTTCTGTAGTACAATGCTAGAAGTTATTGGTAAAATACACACATTCTTTATAGTTAGTCACAGCGTAAACATTAGCCTAGAACCAAAATGTATTTACGATTCTGATAATTTAAAAAAATAATGATGACATTCATTTACTAGATTTCATCAACGATTCAAAAATGACTCTTTACCATTTCAAAATTGCTACAAACTTCTTATGTTTCCTTTTTTATGACGAGAACATATATATTATGTGTGTCCAAAATTATAATTTATCTAAATAATATTTAATTTTTTTGATTGGAGTAGCAGATAGGGCGTTAACATTAAATTAGATTAGAACAAAATTTGCACTGATAAGAAAAAACGTGTATTCTTTTCTTTCGGTATATTGGCCGCTGTTAACTACATTACTCGTTTGTCTGTACTCAACTCTTCCATGTTGGTTGGTTTAGCTTGAACATGTTTTAACAGAGTGACACCTATTACTTATTGCATAACAATCTTTGAAATACATGTAACGCCAAACAAGGCATTTTGTACGAAATTTTGCATAATTTCATAACTACCGTCATGTAAACTAAATCGTGAATAGTTTTATAAAACTTGAATATTTACTAATACAGTAGTCTAGAATCATTAGTGACTAATCATTAGAGTAACTTAATAAAGTCTTTTTAAAAAGGAAACGTTTAAGAGTTCACTTTGGGAGTTGAACTATTAGGATCTTGTAGAGTCTGCAACATCTAACATAGAAACTTAAATTGTATGTGATTTAAGTGTAACATAATCACAAACATTGCGTGCTAAATAAGTCTACACTATATTGTGAAAAGGAAAAGTATTATTTCAATTACGACTTAACTAAAAAAATACTTATCCTGTTTTTTTGAAACTTCTGTTAAATATAGCCGGCCCTGGTAATGTTTCATTATGCTCCTTCAAATGGAATTGAACAGTGATAGAAATAGGACAAATGATTTTTAAATCCACTTCATTTGGTTGCCTTTTTTGACTTACGCTGACTAAGTTGTTAAAGAAGAGAACAAAAAGCAATAGATAAATTTGCAACAAAAACTTTCGAAAAAATACACGTGTGAATCGAGGTTTTTTACAATAATTACTATTTCGGTTGAACAAGTATTATAAATTTGACAAAACTACTGTTGCAGCACCTTTTATTGAGTACGAATAGGCCGGCTAAACCTTTACAGATACATTTTAGTAATAAATGTTGGCCATAAAAATGCTGAAAATGTCCGTACTGTTTTTACCTTACCTAGTCTGCGGCGTGCTAGTGATATGCAATGCATCATTTTTATGATTGTAGGCTATTATTGAAATAACAAAATAATAGAAATAAGTTGATTTATATGGATGTAACTATTTATTTTTTATTCTGGTTTTCTCTTTTATAGTTTTATTGATCTTTATTTAACTAAAACAATTCAGAGTGGCCGGGTTTGTTGGATTTGATCTCGCCAATTGAAAAGTATATGCAGGTCTATGGCTCGCTTTGCTTGTTAGACTCTCCGCCTCAAGCCCCCCAGTGAGTTTTCTTGGTAAGTGTAACTCAACTCCAAACGTAATAAAAACAATCCGTACCAGATAGATAGCACATGCATAAACCATCGTTAAATTTTCTTTAAATAAATTCACGCTTAATCTAAATAAATTCAAAAATATTTATAATTATTACTTGTTATATAAATAACAACATTTCAGTCATGAATTACAAAGACGGATCCATTTTTACTTTATAAAAATCGGAGGATACTTTCATCAAAATCGGTTCATAAATGACAAATTTAGTTTTTATTCACCATTTTGAAATTTCTGTTATATAAAAAAAATTTATACTTTGTATGGTATAGGAATTTTCTGTTTTAAGCACTATAAAAACTTGGTGCTTTGATTTCAAACGTGTGCAGCATATATCTAAAAGTCAAAAATCTTTTTTTTGAGTTCACATAAAACCAACTTTGAAATCTTCAAACTTAAGGCGTGGTGCATACTGGAGAAACCCGTTTCATGAAATAATGTTCAAGAAACAAGTTGCATTTGAACATGCTCACGGAAGAAACGGTTATCCATTAGTTTCGTGATGGATTCCGATGAGCAAAATTAAAGAAAACGTTTAAGATGAAAAAAAGGATGTTAATTGACAGAGGCACGAATATTTGGAGTAATGGAAAATAATTATAAGGGTGTCCTTGTAAGAAAGAGTGCCAGTTCAGTAAAGAGATGATCAGCTTGTAGCTGATTTGCAGTAGATGTTGATGCTGAAGATTCCCCCGACCTTGAGTGTGTAGATATTGAGCTAAGAGATGGGTGCTGTTGGTAACCAAACTGTTGGTCACGGTGGAGCAACATTCCAATCAATCAGGGTAACAACCTCCCTCCGAAAATTCTTGAGTAATCATTTCTTCAACATCTGGAAGCACACTCAATAAAAAAATGCTTCATATATGATTACCATTTGAGGCCATGGTTTTTGACCTGATGCAATCCACTACTATCTCATCAGTTGTAGTTGACTGGATTTTCTTCTTTTTCCAAGATAGCAGTTGTGGCAAAACTAATGACAAATTATTTTTTTTTAATATAAAAATCGACGAATAGTACAAGTTTCTTCAAAATCAGTTTTTAAATACCAAAGTTAGTAAAGGCGATTTTTAAACTGATGGATATGAAGACTTAATTTGAATTTGTATGGTTTTGCAATTTTTCTGTTATAAGTGCTATACGATTTGAAAAATTAAGTTTCTAGAATATATATATATAAGTTTGTAGTACTTTTTTGGGCAAATAATCCAACTGTGCTGGCATTTTGATTTGTAACGAAGTAAGTTGGAGATACAGTGATGAAGTTCAAGTGAAACTTGTTTACAAATGAATGGATACAATGAGTAGGAATCATGAAAATCGGTTCATGATTCAAATAGTTGAAATTTTCGATAGCCATTTTCAAAACCAAATCGTCAAGGCAAATTTTAAAAATCAGCAGGATATCAATCTTCTTATCAACAGTTATGTTCTGCTCTCCAACAATAACTTATATTAAACTACAAGTCCCTAACTTGCAAGTAGTATTTGATATAGGTTAAAATTTAAACGGCCACTATTTTGAAAATTAATGGAAAAAAGTTTAGTTTTTTTGTACATGGGTAAAAGATGTCATACCAAATATATACCCAAAATTTGTGGTCAATATATTTCCTACATCCAAATGGATTAAGCATTTTGTAAAAACAACGGTGGATATCGGAAAATCGAAGCATTTCCGAAGCTATGTTTATATACACTACTTGTTCACTAATAGAACACGCCCTGTAAGTTTCTCCGTTTCTTACTGAATCACCCTGTATAATTTGAACGGGAAAGTGAAAAATTATTTTAAAACCGTGCTCTGACTGCCATTTGTTCCAAACTTGAGAAGAAATAATGAAATTTTAAAAACACCTAATAAAATGTAGGCCTATATTATACAAAACAATGCTATTATTTGTCCATTAAGAATATATAAATATTTTTATGGAAGATTTTCACTATTGGAATGAAAATCAGATGAATAATCTAACACCTCTAAACTTGAATGGAGGTTTTTCTAAGTGACTGTATACTAAAATAATTTTAGTTTATCGTAAAATTTATAACTTTAAATATTTATTGCTATTAGCCTACCAGCTTAGTTTTGCGGTTATGTCTAATTTTACAGAAAAATATTAATATATGGGAAGGTTGTTCTTGCATCCAATTTAGTTCTTACAAATTCTTATGCCTTTCCAAGTTCTTCTTCAAAGCTCGTTAAGTGCCTTTCTGATGAATGCTTCAGAGTACTTCATACGTACTCATTTAGAACGCGTTATAATAGAAGACATTATTAAATGTGTAACTCATTTGGTACTCCATTTTTATGCAATCCTAGCTTGAAAATAATAGATTATAGGAACTCTAAATAAACCACTTTAGATAATAATATTAATCTATTACTATCCTTTACAGGTTTCGTTGGACAGAGAAAGTGTTTGACCTATTTTTGATTGGTAGGCTACACCTATAATTATGCAGTTTAACGTATTATGGGTTAGTATGAGACTAACATAGAATCCCACATGTCCTACAATAAGGAAAACTACGCCTAACGCTCCACAAAGTATGTAAACAGGTAGCACTTTAAACATTTCCCAGTAAAATGTTAACAATGTTGTTGTCTTGTTTTACCATTAGTCAGCCCAGCGGGTACACTAGTTTCCTCGTAGTCATTTCACAGAATTGACTACCTCAACACCACTAAATTAAATGTGACACAATGCAGAGGGTTTGTCAGTATTTTCCTAAATACAATTGTTACGGCTTTGAGAAATGGTTAACCGAAGGTTCACGGCAATATAATGTTCGAAACCCCAAAACCTGTGTTTCCTTCTTGGAAAATTGGATCAGTTTTTTTCTACGAGGTGGTGCTCTGCAGGGGTAGTTTAGAGCGCAGAAATACGCCTAGTCTTGTAATTATCGGAGGTTACCCCCTGGAGGGCAAGTGGACCCAACGCAAGGTATGTGTGTTACAGGTGAAATTCGGTTAAATAATGTTATCTTTAAATAACGTGAACAGAATAAAGTAATATGACAACAAGCTCTTTTAAATAACTGTGACAATACAACACACCTCAAATTTTATTATAAAATGATTTAGCCTAAAAGGCAATTATACCCAATCAGCTCTGTTCGTCAAATGAACACTAGGTAAATAAGCCGGATCTACCCAAATAGGATAAACTGTGAATAAAATGAAGCTTACAGACTGAAATTAACTGTCAAGAAATATCTTATACATTTACTTATGTCTGATGTTCTACGTAGTTCAAGACTCTTGGCTTATATGTACAAGGCTCTAGATTTTAGAACCTAAAATCTCCAAACATACATTATAATATAGTTATATATGATATTATAAATTATATTAAGTAAAATAAAGTATTTAGAACTTAAGTGCGATGTTTTTGCAACTCATAATTTACCCAGAGACAGTAAATCAGTCATATAAGTATACCCTAAATATATCGGGGACTTATATAAAAAAGATGATACTGTAAATTATGTAATGAAGCTCGAGTTATAAACGGTTTTACAACGTCATACTATTTTCACGCAAAGTGCCAAAGGAAGCTTAAAATCCAACAGGAATTGTAGCCCTATATACATAATTACATATTTTCTAAATAAATATTGTTTTTAGTTTTAAATCCAAATTTGCTGTCATTTGGATGTAACTTTCCTAAGTCGAAAAATACAATTTTAAGATTGAAGCAAAAGCAAAGTTCAATATAAGTTTTATGTTCTTGTATGGTCTACATTACCATAAGTAGAATGGATATATCTTCTGTAGTAGTTTCAAATACCTGAAAGTTTAGCGTGCGAAGCACCTAGTGGTCTCTTCTGGGTGTCGATATAGCCTAGCTCGAACTTCTTATCTCAGTTTCTTTACAAAATTGACAACTCTTCTTTCTTATCAAGTTATAAATACACAATAGAAACTATATACGGGAAAGATATATTTCAGACAGGTTGTTTCAAAATCATTGTTCATAGGTAGGACCATTCCAAGACGTTTGGCTAAAAACCAACTGCATACCTAAAACACAATAATAAAAAAAAAGAAACATAACATGTATGAGTTAATTATGAAAGGGGAATATTCTCAAAATGCTGTATTAACAGCCTAAAGGTACGTTGTGATTGAAGCGACTAGTGCGATCATCTCCCCGTGATAATCGCAGACATCTGCTTTGCATTGATCATACGGCCTCGTTGTCGTAAGGTTGGGGCCACACGGTCCGGTTTCTCGGGTCCTGATAATCGGGATCAAGTTGTTGCGGACACTCAGTCCCGCCAAAACGCACTTCCGCCCTTAGAACACTGCCTATAACAATATTCAGTTCAGGACTTTAAACTAAGTAGGAATATAAAAACCTTAGAGCGATTATAGCTAGCGTTATAGCGTTATACAGATGTAGTCGCAGTCGCAGAGCGATTATAGCTAGCGTTATAGCGAGCGTCTGGTCCTGGAGCAGATGTAGTCGCAGT
>JAGFPH010000029.1:353861-378372 GCA_018207615.1 Philaenus spumarius
TTGGCAACGAATTTTGACTTAATGGCAAAAATATTAAGTTTGTTATTTACTCATATTATCCTCTTCAAAACAAGATATTTTCAACAAATGTTGACTTAAAGGTAAAAATATTAAGTTTGTTATTTAATCATATTATCCTTTTCAATACAAGATATTTTCAACGAATGTTGACTTAATGGCAACCATATTAAGATTGGTATTTACTCATATTATCCTCTTCAATACAAAATATTGACAACGAATGTTGACTTAATGGCAAAAATATTAAGATTGTTATTCATTCATATTATCCTCTTCAATAAAAGATATTCGCAATGAATGTTGACTTAGTGGCAAAAATACGAAGAAATGTTCTTTAAAATAAGATACATAAAGTTTACAACAGATGAAAGACACACATGTTTATCACAAGTGTTCAATTATGTTACGAGCTATTCGAAAGAGTTTCTTCAGTAAATAATAATTAAATTAGGGTAATATGGTACCAGAGTCCATTATTATAATTGGAATTTAAGTATTTTACCCAGACATTTGAAAGAACAACTTGACACGGAAGAGCATTAGGAGGTGTCAACGGGATGAATAATATGTTTATTAGAAGAAGAAGAGCATGGCATGATGGAGAAAGATCGGAGTGGTCGATACAGCCAACGACACCTCGTCCAAAACACGTTTCTCGTCTTATTGATGAGGACTGTTATTTCTTGCCATCATTATTTAACCAATTTTCTGGTTATTAAATTTGACCGGTAGAAAACCAGATCCGTCCAGCACGTGACTTTTATCCATAAATTAAATCCGGTCTTGTGACATTTCCTCTTCTCTCTCTCTCTCTCACTCTAGTCGGTGATAAATTACGTCTTCATCCTTAGCGACTTTTCATAGTGGTAATAGTATCTGTTGTTCCTGGTTTTTGTAGATATTATTATTTTTAATAGAAAGGGAACAACACATGTTGATAATTTTTTATACTAAAGTGAAACAATAGTAATAGCAATATAATTTCAGAAAGTTAATCAACCATAGAAATTATAAAGGCTGTCTTTTTTAAATTGACCACCATTGGTATCTTGTAATCTATAAATCTGACAGCAAACTTTAAATAGGGAACCTTTCCTTGTTTTTTTGAGAAATTAAAAATATGTAGTTAAAATATTTGTAAATGGCCGCCAATTTTGATGACGAGTTTGAATTTTATACGTTATTTTAGGAATTTTTTGTTCTTTGTGTGATAACTTCTATTGGCCCGTTGGGCACTTTCGCTTGACTATGTTTCTGAAATCTCGCGTCATGAACTTTTTGCGTAAACACAAGTCAGAGCGTTTAGAGGGAATATTTAATGCATTTACATTCATTACCATAGCAATCAAATTAACACATAAGAACTAGTTAATATAATATAACAGCTGATTTCACCCATCATCTGTAACACTTACAAACCCAGCGTAGATTATACTTTCGGGTTATGTTTACAACTTCAATCGTTATAATTTCTTGTGAAGTTGATTGTTTTTAAATATTAGTTATAGAACTAATGTAGGCTATAATACGTTATAAGATTTGCTTTGAGTTTATGAACTGTATATAAAAACAACCTTTTATTATTAATATATTCGTTTACACAAATTTAAAAGAGATATCTACTTCGGAAACATTCGTACATCTTCGTATAACATAAAAAAATATAATTATTAATTTCTTCACTATAATATTAAATATATATTAACGAATATAAATATACAATTTTAATAGATAGGCCTACAGTTTTATAATCCTTATAATTGTACACATTTAACGAGTTAAAAATCCCCGTAGTCACAGATGTTATCACTTCCAACGTGTGGTCTTAAGCACCCAATTTAATTTGTTTATACGTCCAACCTTTTAAAAGTTAGAGGGGTATACATTTTTAAAAATTAACACAATTTATCAATCAAGTTAGTATAAAATGAAGTTGGTAACAGATGTTCAATATCAGCTGTTCATATTAATTGTTTTTCAAATTGTTGTTTAACGTAAGCCCTCTGTTTATTAGGCTACAAGTTCCATTTTAAAGTATAGTTTTTACTGTTTTTATATTGGAAAATAGCTGCCAACTTTCGAATTTCTTAAGGAACATCCTTGACATGATGATTTTTTATTTTACTGCATTATGAATTATCTGATATTGAACATCTATTACCAATTTCATTACATTTTACTTTTTCACTATACTATACTAAAGTATAGGCCTAGTGATCGCAAAAAATTTTATGTTGAGAGTTTTGTGGAAATATCCGTTTTGGGACCCCCTGAGTCCAAAAAAGTGGTTTTTACAAAATGTCTGAATGTATGTATGCAAAGCTAGAGAGAAAACTATTCGATCGATTTCGAACAAATTTGCACCAAACATGTTAATTAGGACTGTAGAGATACACGAAAATTTTTTTTTAACATTTTTGAAAACAACCCTCTTTTCGACCAAAAACTCCCAAAAAAATGAGTTATTATAAAAACGGCTCTAACGATTTTGATAAAATTTTGCTTATTTGTAGCCCTTAATGTACCCTACCATATGCAAAAATTCACATCTTTCTAAAAATTCTTGTTTAGCTAATAATAATAATAACAATTGCTTTTTGGGGGTCTTTGGGCTAAAAGGGGGTTGTTTTCAAAATATTTCAAAACCGTTTTTCGTGCATCTATACAGGCCTAATAGACGTATTTTGTGCAAATTTGTTCGAAATCGATAGAAAAGTTTTCTCTCTAGCTAATAATAGTAATATTTATTAGTTAATCTCCTACTTTATTATCACCTCTTCTACCCCACCTACAATTATGAAGTCACAGTGAATCTGTTTAATAATTTAAATATGTTTGTGAGAAAGTATGTGCCAGTTTCTGGTACCGTTTATTTATTTTTTGTATAAAAAATTAATAACTCATTTTGGGGGGGTTTGGCAAAAAAGGGGGTTGTTTTTCAAAACCAATTTTCGTGCATCTATACAGGTTTATTGACATGTTTGGTGCAAATTTGTTCGAAATCAATCGAATATTTTTCTCTCTAGCTTTGATACATCCAGACATACAGGCAGACATTTTGTGAAAACCACTTTTTTGGACTCAGAGGTCCCAAAATGGATATTTCCACAAAAATCTCAACATTCAATTTTTTTTTGCGGTCACAATACTTTCTGTATAGGGTACTATAGTATAGTGAGAAAGTTTTTTTATTTAAAAAGGTTACTTGTTTCTTTAAACAATGTTTTATTAGTGTTAATTGAGCATTTTCATTGGTTTAAAACGTTTCCATACGAAAATATCTTCCAATAGTTTAGGTGTTTTTAAAACTTTATACCCTTCCAACTTTTAAACGGTTAGTCGTATAAAAAAAAAACACCAAGAAGAAAAAAGTCTTAAAATCTAAAATCATCATAAAATACAGGGTGTTTTATAAGAAATTCGAAATGGTGGCAATTTACAAATATTTTAACTGCACATTTTTTAATTTCTCAAAAAACAAGGAAAGGTTCCCCATTTAAAGTTTGCTGTCAGATTTATAATTTACAAGATACCAATGGTGGTGCCCCATTTAAAAAAGACTGTATATATATGTGTCTCTACCACCTGCTTTTCTGACACAGTACGTATGTTTAGTAATAATTGATTTATTTTTCATAATAATAGCAATGTGGGTGGTACTTCATTATTTGTATACAATGCACAATTATTTGATTAGGGTGGCTCGTAATAAGTGTTAAAAACTGTTGGTGATAAACTAGGGACAACAGTGCATATTTCATATTTTTTACTACCATACTGTGGGATGTAAAATTATTTTAAAATTTGTTTAAAAAATCAGTACTCTTGAGCAATTTTTTGTCTATGCATTATATGTTTTGTTATGTTTAACGATATTTTCTGAATCTAAAGGGCGTATTTACAATTTCCAACAAGAATGACTTAAAGTAATGTAGGTGTATTTTTAATTTTGAAAGACATTTGTAGATGGGGTGGTAGATAAATTACTATACTCTTAATGGACTACACCCACCTTCGCGAAGTGTTATATGTTCTCCGCGAAACGTCGTATTTTTGTATATCATACTGTATTTGTTCAAAGGATTTTGTGTTGAGTTTTTGTGTGTGTGGTGTGACGTAAAGCCTTGCTTCGGAGTATTTTGTATTTGACGACAACGTGTCCTGTATCAGCAGTTCTATACAATTGAAACAGCAATAAGGTGGGTGTAGTCCATTAAGAGTATAGTAATTTAATGTAGGTGTAGTAACGTCAAATATTAAAATATAAAACACTGACAAGTTATAATTTGTAATCACTGTGCAAAATTTAAGAAAATAAAAAGGTTTAAATCTCTCGTGTGGTATGATCTAGAAGATGTAAAATACCATTAATAAGCTTTCAAATAATGTAATTACAGCCTGAATACGAAAACACGAGGTTTGCTGAAAGAAATACTGTACTGTATGATAGCATCAATCACACAAACTGACAAGATAATTAAGGTTTGATTATTCATGTTTACAACAAAATACCAATACCCTTGCACAAAATCAACTCCTGTAAAAGCGAGTGTACTTCCGAACGTACATACGTACGTACGTGATTAACATATAATATACAGCTGATTTCACCCATCATCTGTAATACTTACAAACCTAGCGTACATTATACTTTCTGGTTATGTTTACAACTTCAATCATTATAATTTCTTGTGCAGTTGATTTTTTTAAATATAAGTTATAGAAAGCATGCTATAATATGTTATAAGATTTGCTTTGAGGCTATAAACTGTATATAAATACAACCTTTTAGCATCAATATATTCGTTTGTATAAATTTAAAGAAGAGATACCTATTCGTTTAGCTTCGGAAACGTTCGTAAATCTTCGCATACCCTAACATATAAACATATTCGATTATTAATTTCTTCTTTATAATATTAATAACTTCTAAATCATTTTTGATATATCAATAATACATAAAAAGCAACTAATGGATAATGTTCTTATTTTTATTTTTATACTAGTAAACCTCCATGAAAAATCACAGGCGGATTAATTAGATACACATCAGAAATACATAATTTTACAAAATACTATTTAAAAACAACACACTTTATCTAGGCTACCTAACTATGCTGACGAATATTTTTAACTCGTAAATGTGTACAATTATAAGGATTAGCCTTTTAAAGTGTATGAATATTTGTTACAATTTTGTATTTATGTATGTTATTATATACTTAAAGAAAGATACAAATATTGTTTTTTAATTGCTTTTTATTTCGTATTGATAGATCAAATGATTTAGAAGTTATTAATAATATTATATTGAAGAAATCTTGGTAAGCCTATTATATTATCTCTGGAAGAAATTAATAATCGAATATGTTTATTTGTTACCGTATATGAAGATGTACGAATGTTGCAGAAGTTAAACAAATAGGTATTTCTTATTTTAATTCGTATAAACGAATATTTTGATGACAAAAGGTTGTATTTATATAGGCCTACAGTTTATAATCTCAAAGCAAATATTATAACATATTATTTTACATAAAATTAGTTCTATAACTCTTATTTAAAAAAATCAACTTCATAAGAAATTATAATGATTGAAGTTGTAAACATAACCCCAAAATATAATTTACAATGCACTTTTAATTCAGGGACAATAATAATTTGAAATACATTACCTTAGGAATAAGATACACTAACCCTTCAGCTACAAGGCTGCTTATACATAGACCATTTAAAAATTGTCTTGTTTATCTTACTGATCACTGGGCGATACCCGGGTTAGCAGATTGTAAGGCTAGTTATAAAAAACTTTTCATTTATTTATAATTATTTTCTTTTGGTTAACATCTTTCCTTTATGCAACATAGACATCCTACTGCACATTAACACGTTCACTGCTAAGGACGCACATGTGAGCTTGACACTGAACACTCTGAGAAGCGGCCGACGAACAGTGCATTGCGTGCTTCGCACGCCAACCCTCGTATTGGGAGTATTTGCAACACACCATGCATTGCGTGCCTCGCACGCCAATCCTTACATTGGGAGTATTTTCAATACACAATGCATTGCGTGCTTCGCACACCAAGTCTATGTGCTATGGACGCACATGTGCGTCCGCTTTAAAATATTAGTGATTATTACGTATTAAGTTTCAAAAATAAAAAATAAAGTAATTTCTACTCATTTAGACTATAAATATAAAAAAAAGGTCAGCTCCTAGCTTAGGAAATACGGAATTTGCGTAGCAGTGAACGTGAACTAAACTTGACCCTTTGTGACTGAGATTGAGGTTTCAACTGTAGCAGACTAAAAAAAAGTCTAACCACTGCACCACGCTCCTTCATTTTGCAATAAAATATGGTACATATATTGTTGTATCCCACACGAATGTAACTACATCTATCTATAGGTTGTTGCTCTCTAAAACCGTTCATGTTAACATCAGAGAGTTAACTCTCTACATGACTTGTAGGTTTATATAATTAAATTGTAGGTTATGTGTAAACACCCCAGCAAGTGCTCTGATATCCTGTCCTATCCCACGAAGACATGTTTTCTATTGTTCTACAGTGTGCTCTGAATAAGTCTTATTTATAGTTCTGTAGGGGTTTTGATGTCTGCGTGTATATCACGGAATAGTAAGTAGGCCTAGACATTATTTTAAGGCTGTGCTGAAGTGTAATACATATCATCTTAAAGTCAAAATAAAGGCTCATTTTAATGAACAGCAAATACATTAATTGTTTCAAATGATTTCATTGTTTGTGTTAATTAACATATTGAATAGAGCTCCAATTTTATTAGAGTACCAAGAAATAAAGTGTAGAATGCGTAGTTATTAACCCTTCCATTGTAATTCTAGCGCTACTGTTTAACCATCGGTTATAGGCCTATGACACTAAATTTGTGAGTTTTTAAAATAGCTCGTTTTATTTGTATTCGCTACACACGCCCAGACCGGACCAAATTCTACAAAGTGGGTTTGTAAGAGGAAGCTAATAAAGTACGTACAGATACCGGCGAGAATGCTGGTACTTGAACAAACCGCTACTAACCTGACTAAAACCATCAGTACCAGGTACATCTCTGTGTAACACGTTCACTGCTAAGGACGCACATGTGAGCTATGATCACTATGAGAACACTTCGCACGCCATCCCCCGTATTGGGAGATTTTCAATACACAATGCATTGAGTGCTTCGCACGCCATCCCCCGTATTGGGAGATTTTCAATACACAGTGCATTGCGTTGCGTGCTTCGAACGCCAGTTTTAAGCCTATGTGCTATGGACGCACATGTGCGTCTGCTTTAAAATATTAATGATTATTACGTAGGAAGGTTCAAAAATAAAAAATAAAGTAATTTCTACTCATTTAGGCTATAAATATAAAAATAGAAGGTCAGCTCCTAGCATAGAAAATACGAAATTTGCGTAGCAGTGAACGTGTTAAGGATGTCCACACACACTATAATGTCCAGGCCTCTAAGAGAGTAAGGAAATATTGTTAGTCTTGAAAACAGTCGTTGCTGGAATTTCCACGATCAATGCGAGCCAATGCTCCTCTAGAATGTTTGTAAATCTCTATGGAATCTTTTGATCATTTCCTCTCTGCACACCAAAGCATATAATATTAAAATATCTACTGAGAAGAATATGAAATTCGTCAGTTCACCAGCAGTTCTAAATATAATTTAGCTTTTCATAAAGTATGGATGTTCTTGCAGCACTTGAATACGATAAAAGTATTCAATCAATATAATTCAAATTCTAATAACACTTATCCTTTTTATCAACAAATCTCATGAAATCCACCTTGCTCTTTTTTAAGGTTGGAAAACTTTTCAAAAGCCCGACCAACATTGTTATTTGTTCAGGTTTTCCTTTGTCTACCAGTAATTTCTTATTGTATAAGAGGCTCAGTTTAGGCTATCTAAATATTCTCAGCCACAGCAATATAAGGAAGTTTTTTTTTGCCTAACGCCTTCAAGTTGTACCATAGGACTAATAAAACTTAAAACTATATGGAAGTGATCTTTGAATGCATTTAGAACAGGTGGTAAAGAAGGTCAAATATTCGTGCCATTAAATCGTAAATACTTATCTACCCACCAATTTACCCTGTACTGAGGCATATTGCCTGAAAATACCTGTAATTTGATCAATTAGCTTTGCCTAGTGAAAAGTCTACGAACTTTATAGTAAAACCAATATCGTAAAAGTATTTCATAATTACTTAATTGTATTTGTCACATTTAAATAATCAGCCGTAATATTTTAACTAGATAAAATAAAACCTGAACACAAAATCTCACAACAAATACGTTTACGAACTTCAAACACATTTCAACGACAATGTGCATCCTCAGTGATGCAAGTGCTACGGTAATCTAACTATAACGTTTTATAATGTTATAATTTGTTTACTGTAGCCCGTGCTTTACTGAAGATGGAGACATTGTCGTTGAAAACATTTGAAGTTATTAAACATATTTGTTGTGAGATTTTGTGTTCAGGTTTTATTTTATCTAGTATTTGATGACTCTTTTTGATTTTATGTTTATGGAAAACCAATTTAAATACCTCGTAAGTTGTGTGTGTGCAATACTGTCTGCTAGAAGATTCTATGTTTGATGTTCATGTTAAAGGTTAAGAAGAAATTTATTGTAATTTTGGATTGTACTATACTAAAATGAGTTATGCGAAAAAATTCTGATCTGAAAGTGAAAAAAACGAATACTCAAACCTAACATTAAGTTGGGGCTATCGTAGTGAAAGGTGAAGTAGTATAGATATAGTCGAATCTTTTATTATTCTTGTGTTTCCTAAAATATTGGATGGAAGTTGCTTAATGCGGGTTGAGGTAGGAGTTAACTAATGAAAAATTTAATGCGTAACGAAAAAAGTGATATTAATTGGTTGCTATGGCAATGACAAGTATAAAATACGAGTAACGAAAAAGCGTTATCAAATTGGTTGCTATGGCAATGAATGTGAATACATGTGTTTTGGTTCATCAATTTAAATTACGAGACGATCGTTCCATCCAGTGTAGTTCAGATATTATCGGCGAGCACTGAAATACATTCAATAAACATAAAACGTTGGTTCATAAGTCTAAACCTAACCTAAAATTATCGTGTGCTTTTTTAATTTATTTTACCTGCCTTAACGGTCACATACATACAATGAGTTTAGGTCAGGCCAAGACTGATGAACCAACATTTTATGTTTATTGAATGTATTTACAATGAATGGACATTTAACTGTGTTTACCATCTTAGCTTTGATGTTATAATTAATTCTACACCTTTATTAAACTAACAATAAACGTATGGAAACAGTAAATATTTTTATAAAAAATAAACTAATAATAAACGGCAATGAAAGATTAAAATTATGTGAGTATGTTGCCGTTAAGGTTGGTAAAACAATTGAAGAAAAGGCCGCACACATTTACTTTTTATTTTTACAAAAACGTAGTTTAACAAATACATTTTTAAATATTTGGGCATACATTAAATTCTGTAGATTAAAAATGGCCAATGTAGCACAAATACTGCAAAAGTACTTATTTCAAATATTGTAACACTAACCTAAAATTTACTAGCAATACACAAATGAATTTCTCAGTAAATCAGCTGTTCAACGACAAGAAAAGCAAAGTAAACATATTTTAAAATTAATTTTGTTTTTCCTGATGTTTATGTGACCGATGCGTACTGTTGTACATTTATTTGTCGGTCTCGGTTGGTAGTTAATAACGAAGTTGTGATAAAACCTTGTAAACGATTCCATCCGAATGTTTTTTACAAGGCTGGTGGATGTTAAAATTTTCAAAAACATCCTAATAAAACAAGGGTGAACGTTGTCAGCTGTAAACAGTTAATAACTCTCTTTAGCGTAGTTAAGTTGGCAACAACTGCAATAATGTTCCACGTATGAAGATATAAAGCGTCGTAAATTATAACTTAAAAATATGGAAATGCATGTAAGACTAAGTTTTACAGCTTTCGGTAAAGGAATTGCGCCCAAGCGTGCAGTTGGTTGAGTTTGTTACACCTTGCCGTCGTGCTAATTAAAACATTACGATCTACTTTGTTCATTGTTCCTCGAGAACAAAAGAGTTTTGGATCGTGATAACTTGTTTTAGCGCGTTGCGTTATTGTTCCAAATACACGAATATTGAAAACAAACAATGACCAATTGAAATCATAAAGCTAAGTCACGTGTGCGTGGCATCATCCTATGGAGAAATGCCAACTAAAATAGATAATCACTTTTGTATTGTTTATGAATTACAAGCAGTCATGAAGGAAATTAATTATTCTAGAAGTGACTGTATGAATGGTAAGGTGTTGATGTTTGGTAGGAACTGTGGTACACCGATGTAACCAAAACATTTTGTTTTATGTAAAAACCCTTGTTGCCTTCGAACTATGCGTAATATGTAGTTTGAAGATACGGAGTTCGTGATATTATAGGATTTTGACGACAATTTTTTCCACCTTAACATCTAGTCCCTTATAATAATTTACAATAGTATAAATACAAGCTTTAAGTAGAGTAAGCCTATCTATATCTAAATTTAAATCTATAGGACTTACGGGTTTTAAACAATGGACATTTTATGCTTTAAGTAAATATTGTATTAAATTATACTAGTTTGTGTCCTCGTTATGTCAAAATCTTTCCAATCAATATTTTTTCGGCTCGCATTAAAATGCCAAAGTATTGAAATCTTGCGAAAATTCTAAAAGAATTACCCCCACTTTTTATAACTTTTCTCGACGTTTTCGAGCTGTCTGAACACAAAAAAGCAATATAAAATTTTGTGTCCGTGTGTTTGTATGTGTGTCTGCAAGTTTGGTTTACATTTTGTGTATATTTTGTAAGAAACAAATGTACAAATTTCCAGCTCTCTAGCTTTAAGGGAAGTATAATAATAAATATTTATTGTTTTAGGGGTTGTTCCAACCCTTAAATCAAAATGATTTATAGCCTATGTTTCATTCCAGGTCATGATCTATATGTGTACCAAATTTCATACAAATTCATCCAGTACTGTTTTCGTGATTGACAAAGAACCAAACATCCAAACAGACAAACTTTCACATTCATAATATTAGCAGGATAAAGACTTTAGTAAATATTACCCTCAAAATAAAAGAAAGTTGTTTTTTCTTGAACATGATTTTTCTGTACCATAGAAAAGTTTGTTTTACTCACATCGGGGTAGTTTTACTACTAGAAATAAACGGTAAGTGAAGCTGGCACATACTTTCTCACAAACATATTTAAATTATTAAACAGATTCACAGTGACTTCATTATTGTAGGAGGGGTAGGAGAGGTGATTTATTAAAGTAGGAGATTAACTAATTAATATTATTATTATTATTATTAGCTAGAGATAAAACTATTCGATCGATTTCATACAAATTTGCACCAAACACGCCAATTAGGCCTGTATAGATGCACGAAAAAAGGTTTTGAAAATTTTGAAAAACAACCCCCTTTATGGTCAAAAAACCCCAAAAATCAGTTGTTGTTATTATTATTATTAGTTAAACGAGAATTTTTAGAAAGATGCGGTTTTTTAAAGGCTACAAATAAGCCAAATTTTATCAAAATCGTTAGTGCCGTTTTTTTATAAAAAAATAATAACTGATTTTTTGGGGGTATTTTTTGCCAAAATGAGGGTGGTTTTCAAAATTTTTCAAAACCGTTTTTCGTGCATCTATACAGGTCTACTTGACTTGTATGGTGCAAATTTTGTTGAAATCGATCGAATAGTTTTATCTCTATCTAATAATAATAATAATATTAATTAGTTAGTCTCCTACTTTAATAAATCACCTCTAAATAAATAGTTTTCGCTCTAGTTTTGTATACATACGGACTTACATACATACAGAAATACATACAAACATACAGACAGAAATTTTGTAAAAACCACTTTTTTGGACTCAGGGGGTCTCAAAACGGATATTTCCACAAAAATCTCAACATCGATTTTTTTTGCAATCACTATACTTTCTCTATACTAAGTTATAATAAGTTATAATAAGTTATACTTATACTTTGACTTAAACCAAAGCTGGAACAAAGTAATTTGTATGGAAATTAAGGTTAAAATATTTAAATAATAATTTTGGCAAACATTTACTAAACCGTGATGTTTACTTAAAATATACTTTTGCTTTTATTTAATTAGCGTGCACCCAAGGTATTGGTTAGAATTAGCGAAATTAAGTTTATTACTTTTTACCGTTTATCGAGTAGTCCAGTTTTTTTTTAACAGCCAATCACATAAGAAGGAATTAAGTTAGTTTACTTTAATAAGTCAATGTTAAGTTTCATTAGAAACATAGCAGCCTGTTTGCGTAAAGTTACAAAGAGAGCTACACAAATTTAATGAGGACACATAGGCTACTGGATGTTTTTCTATTAGATTTAGTTCGAATTAAATGTGAAACCAAATTATGGAATAAGAACTACACAATTTTATTGTACCTCTGAGTTTTTATTAATTAAGAACAATATTATGAATTTCTGAAAGTTATCAAAATCATTCCTATGTTTTACTAAAATCAAGCTGGACTTTTTAATTTTCAAGCCATATAAACACTTTTAAAACAAATGTGGCAACTTTTACAATTATCATACAAAATGCAAACAAAAAACAACTATCATTAAAAGATTTGTTTTACTTTACTTGAGTAAAATTAATGTTTAGTTGGCCTTGTCCTTCAATCTTCAATTGTTTCTTTGTTACCATAAGAGAAAAAATGAAACTACTATTGATAACAATTTCAAACACAACCAAATAAAAACTGAACTGAAACTTCAAACAAGAAAGCTAAGGTAATGAAATCAAGCATCAAAGTATGTCAATTATCGAAAGCCTGTCGAGAAGGTATATTATGCTGTTTTGAACCGATCGACTTAATGACGTGTTTTGAATAGAATGGGTTCAGAGAGTCGAGTTCGCGAAGCATGTCCTCTATATTTACACGACTTGTGATCAGAATAGGAACTGAATGACTTTCACTCCATCGCACGTCACAATAAACTACGGACACGACCAATAATTGTCTGCGCTCTCACCAAATTAAACACACTTGTTTAGAGGTTATGATTTGGTCGGTTATAGAGGGCCATTGATGTCTAGGGCTCAACACAAATCAGTGTACACGTTTAACAATCTTTCTCAAACACATATGATTGGACCCTATATAAAGAAATTAATTTTTTTTAAACAACGACTTATTTAAGTATCTAGGACACAACAATCTTTCCCTGCATTAGTTCAGTAGTTTACTCTAACACAGCTGTTTACAACTGACTTTTCGATGTCAACCAGGAAGTCTAATATGGAGGCATAAATTGCCATAGGTTTGAATTTGGCTGTGTAGTCGATATCCTATTAACACACGCCAGTTCTTGTGTAAAGGTCTGCTGTAGTGGCGGCCATCTTGGATGTTTATCCCATAAGAGCAATGCTAAATTTAAAACCATTTATTTCGTTTATTTGTGTATCATAAAATTGTTTTTAAGTTCTCATTTTAACCACAGTCACAATACGCATCCGATTTGCGTTACACAATTTTTTTAAATCTCTTTCATTTATCACGAAATTTACATGTTTTAAGTACCAAGTTTGTTCTTTTTACCTTACTCAATACAAAATGTATAATTACTCTAGCCGGATCAGCCGTTTTATAAAGAATATTCAGTTTTTTTTCACCACTCAATTCCAAAAGAAGAATTTATAAAACGGTTTTAAATAAGGCAATGTCAAAGCGCTCAGCTGCAAGAAGTTGAACTGTTTAGATACGGCTATAGGGTGAAATGCTGAAGTCGCCGGTCGCTTTCTTTTTTACTGGAGTCTGCAGACCCAAGGGTGTGTATACCAAGACGAAATAGTACCATACAGTTTTCTTATAATTTATCTTTTATAGAAAAAAACAAGATTTCCAGTCGGGTCACTTAAAACACTAAAAAACCCTAACTTTATCTGCTAATTATACATTGCAGATTGCTCCAAAGTTAAATTCCATCCGTCAATAGTAAAAACGTGTGCAAGTGTACAATTATGTTTTATGTTCGTACTTGCAATTACAGTTAGTTTTGCCTTTTTTACAAAATGTTCAATAAACTGAAGATGGATTTGTGAATTAGGATTGCAACTATTTGAAGTTCCGGAACAAGTTGTACCAACTGAGTACATTATCAACTGTTGGAGGGAAATATACGTAGGCCTGCACAACAATAGATGTTTGTACAAATTTACAAATATTAAATATTTTCACTCGAAACGATAACCGCGAATATTCCTAAGCGTTATTCATGCTCGTCTATTGGATACGACTCAAAGTTAGAATCACTTGCAAATGCAAGTAAACGATACAAGGAAGACCTTTACAAGGGAGGATTTCGTATTTTTCAAACTTTTGTTTTCTAACTTATTGTAAGGTAAACAATATAAAAAGAAATGCAAAGGGTAGGCACTATAAAAAAAGACTACATGACATGATTTAGTGAATACGTTTTTAAAACATTGTAGACTGAATTTGACATACGTAAAAAATCGGAATTTTTAATAGGCGTTAGATAGCTTAACTGCACTAGATCTATTAACTATTTATTATACCGAATTTTATGGTATTAAAATCATTGTTAAACTGACCTTAATTTCCTAAGTTTTCTTCGGCAAAATAAATAAATGAATAGTTAAATACATCTTATATTCTTAAATGAGCAATAATTGTATGTTTTTGCAGAATTTAATTTCGAAAACGGCTCTAAGGATTCCCTTGTAATTTGGTACATAAGTTATTTGTTACCCGAAAAATCAGTTGGACTTATTGAAAATTACCGGAAAACTCGTTTTCTACATCTTTTTCTCAAATTAAAAAGTAAAATTTGTCCATTTAAAATACACAGCACAGCTGATGCATAATTTGTCCATTTAAAATACACAGCACAGCTGATGCATAAATGTTTTCAATGCCAGTACCATAATCAGATGTTTCCTTTAAAGTTGTGTGGTAGGCCTAATGTGTATCAGTAGTTACCATAGCAACTAATAAATATCATATAACACAGACGTTAAACAACAACAGCTTCTAAAACTTACCCTTTATTAATTAAGTTGTGAAATATTATAGGCCTAACCTAAAAAAATCCTATATGGTATTTACACTCATTTAGGGTATCTACGTTAAACTATAAACAAACAACAATGTTTAAATACATTTACAATATTTTAACACAAACCTAACATACTTTGCAGTTTCCATGATGTTTAATACTGTACATTGAGTATTTGTATCACTTACATACCTGATATATACTTCAAAATAAAATTTAAAAAAAATATATATTCAATCGATAAAAACATATCAATTAAACATATGTATTAAAATATTTTAATAAAATAATCTGTAAAGATAATTTTATAATTTGCTTTATCGGGGATATAAAACAAAGCTAGAGTTTAGCTGATGGGATCATAACCAGATCGTAGATCGGCTTCCAGCTAGTTTGAATTAAACCTGGTCTAAACTGTTCCTAATTCTACATCCTTCGTGCCGGTTCAGGTTATTTAACTATCTAACATAGGTATTGACGGGTCACGGCTATTTTGGTGCTTATCTCCACAGATTTAGGATTAGAGATACGTCAGCCTGCCATTACTGTGAAGAAGTGGAGAACTCTGTAGAGCGTGTCCTTTTTCAATGTTCAAGGTGGATACATGACAGAGAGGACCTGAAGAAAACCACAAATGCCAAGCCGGATTTGTCTTCATGTATACAGATCATGGTGAAGAGTAGAGAAAACTGGCAAGCAGTGAGTGATTTTTCCACATCAATCCTACAGCAAAAAGAGAGCGATCTCCCAAAGAGAACCTGTCATATAGAATTCAGACACTAGGAAATACAGAAACATCTTACTGAAGTAATGCTAGCAGCAGTTCCAGTGTGATTTAGGATAGAAAACCCGAGGTGGTTTAGTGGCTGAGACCTCCACACTACTGGCAGTGCCGGTTCCTGGTGTTGGCTGGTAGAACTTCCACCTTCGCTGCGAGAAAAAACTACAAAATTGAATGTCAGAAGCTACATTCCCTTGTAGATTTAAACAATAATCTATGTAATCACATCAACATCAACATTTTAAAAATGCATTATTTTTCTTACCTATAGCCTGCATATAAACGAACCAAATATAATCACAAAATCTAAGGAACCACAATACCTCAAACTTGGTAGGAAATATTCATTGGAAGTTCTGTGTTAGCTAAGAAGGCACCGAAGTCTAAACACTGAAATAGCAAACAAAATATAGAAATTAATCAACTTTTTTTCCCAAACCAACACATATGAATATGTGCCTCTTGGTTGTCAGGTTCTAGGGTAGGTAAAGGTCTTGATAATCGTATATGTAATCACGAAAACCGCGAAACCCCCCAAGTAAACTGCAGTGTTGCAAACTGTTACAACTTTGAAAATATTTAAACATCATATTTTAAAATCCATTAATATGCTACCAATATATCCCAAGACTCTGAATATAAGAGTTTGTTATATTCTCACAGTATAGACTGCTCATGCATCAAGTTTGATACTATATCACTCATCCAATGCGTGTGCTCGTTTAGGCTCATGCGTGTGTATGCGTCATATATTGTGTGACTTCTTAAGATGACACTGCCAATGCCACATGCCACCCAAATACTATCGCCCTTTGTTTGTTGCTATTGCGTCTCATAAAATCGCTATCTCATTGTTTTTCCTACTAAACTATTATGTCTACATGGTCACGTATGGTTGTTCATCTTATTGTTTTAAGATGTAAAAAGCGTGAGTCTTGTAATAGCATGTTAATGCTTGTCCTGTACACGTGACCGGAAGCGATGCACTACACGTGCCTCTGACTCACTTCTTGCACTTCCGCCAGGACAGAGTTATGATATCCTCTCTGCCAGGACACGTATGAGGCACATGTCAGTACCAAAGTACGAGTAGAATGGATGATCAGTTCCGAAGTGTTTAAAAGTAGCCGACGTCAGTAGTTTGTTGTAGTGACAAGTTGGCGGTCGTAAAGTAGCCATTACTTATGATTACAATTCCAAGGAAGGAGAAATAACAATAAAATAGCAACATAGTAAACCCAGTGAAATACAATTATATAATTACATTTTTTTTACGATTTGGGCAAGAAATGCAGCTCATAAAAGTTTTAAGATATTCTTTTAACTACTATAATAGAGCAGAATATCAATATGCTGTGGATCGAGTTGTAGTAGGTTCAAATCCGGCTACTGTCATTGGTTTTCTACCTCCCTCACCCCCATTAGTCTATGGGCACAAAGTGAAATCTTTAAAAAGACCATATTAAATTTATTATTTAATATGAGCAATTTCTTGGAATTAAATTTAAAATGTTGATCACATTTCGCTTTAGTGTTTCACACTATTTGTTTCACACTAAACAAAAGCTTCCAAAAAACAAATAGCTTACATAGCCTACCATCTATGTAGTATTCGAAAGCTATAAAACCTACTTTTTAGTAGTATAAAAAAATATTATACTTATTTTATAATACAATTTCGTTTGTAAAGATCCTGATTTGCAAGAAAAAATAATATCCGTCTTCATTAAATTGGGTCTATAGTTATTACATTGAAAAGCAAAATGATATCAATAATTATTCAGTTTAATATTAACGTTATTGACTAACTCTTTCACCTTAGCAGAGCCTTAATATTGTGTGAAGCTTCGCGTAAAGAAACGATCCAAATTAATTCCTACAGAATTTGTCTCTTAGTTTTTGATTATATTTATGAGAGTGTCAGATCGTTTGAGCTCCATTTATTATGTATGCCATGAAGGAAGACAACCCCACATTGGAGCACCGCCAACAAACGCACTGGTATTTCTAAATTACCGCAACACATGAAATGAAACCTTGCATTTACGTCTCAGTTCGGTGTGGTCGAGAAATGCGAAGGCTTCATATGAACACAGATTGTTTGCTTAATTAATCAAATTAATTAATGGTATAAATGAATAATGCAGAACAGGCCTTGGTTCTCCCCAATCAAAGCGCAGGTGCGATAGTTGTTTCCAAGACTCGGCTAGGAATCAGGTTTTATTTTGTTGTAAACGTGGTAACACTGGGAGTATATGAATTTTCAGAAGGTTGTTATTTGGCGTCATTGTTATTGTTAGAATTTTAGTATTTTTGCACTACTTTTGCACAGGTTTTTACTTACGTTAGTTTGAAAATTGATAGATATTATTTCCGTATATAAACCATATATCCTTGCGTAAAACTCCGGTCGCACTGCAGGATTATTGACTTGAGCGAAGAAGGTAGCTGCTGTACATCTGCTGATCGTCCAAACAAGTATCTAATCCATCTACAATCGACCATCCACTCAATCGACCTATATTAGTGTGTCGCTTGGCGTGAAGTAAGGTGAACTGTGTCTAGTCACAGAAGAACCACAAGCAGAGATTATAACATATCTATGACTCTTCCGAAAAACTTTAAAAGAATTTACAAAGCAATAAAAGGCTTTCAGGCAGAAGCAAAATTTATAGTAAGGACATTTGTTAAGTTTTTAAATAAATTACAGATACAAGATAGTAAACACAAGCTGTCAACTGGTATACAAAATCTGTCTTCATAATTAATTGTGTCTGTAGAACTGTTCACAAGACCTCAGAGTGTGCTCTAATATCAATAATTGTACACCTTGTTGCCAACTCGTGCAAGTTCATAGGACTTGATTAAACGCCTCCTGTTGGCGAATATACTCAAGTGCCTTGTATAAATTTTTGAAGTGAAAACTTCTTACGGCTGTTTTGCGAGGGTATTCGAATGAAACCTAACGAGCCTTACCGTACCGCACCTTACCTTACCCATTGTATTTTAGATGCGTATTTTATAGTTTAAGGCTGTATGGGTTAATTTAGTCACCACACACACCGATGAAATGGGCATTGTGTTTCCTTATTTTGTAAGTTGTGTTAAGATAGTTTACTTGGTAACACCTCTGAAATGGACATGTTGTTGGCTCGTTTCCAAGCTGAAGGGATATGACTTGTTACCTGGTCTCCGTCTTGGGATGTTTTGCATACTTTTCGAAAAGTGTATTTAAAAAAATCATGGGAGTATATTAAAAAAAAAACAAGAAATTTTGTTTTTTTATCAAACCTCCATCAAATGAATACGTTCATAAAGTGTAAGTAGATAACGTTTCTCAAGATTAGTATTATTGAACACCTTGTGAATGTGAAACATATTTTTCCTACAGCTGTTTAATAAAGTGCGTTTTTCCACACTCACAGCAGTGCGCAAAGTAAACTACATGTGTTCAGCGTCAAGTTTTACTTTATCGCACGGCTAAACAGCTAGAATGCTACAAAGTAACATTTTCGCACTCCAGCTGTTTACTTTGCGCACTGTACGCAAAGTAAACAGCTGATGTAGTCTATGTTTTGAAATTTTGATTGTTATGGAACTAACCTCTGTAAAACAGATATTTAAAAAAAACTAAAACACTAATTTAAAATGTAGCTGTAGGAAAAACGTTGTGTGTATCAAGGGTGCAAAGTTTAATTTCTCATACTCGATAAACGGTTTATCTCGTGCGACAATCTCAACTTTGCACCCTAGTTACACAAATAACTATTTCATTTCTTTTTCTCAAAAGTTCAAATGTGTTATTGTTTTACCGTTATAACAATTAAAGTACAGTACCTCTAACTGTCACTGTTTTTATATTTTTTTACACTTTATGTGCAGTACTTTTAGACATAAAGAGGGCATTTTTTTACATCATTTTCACTAAATTCACAGATTCCTATCTTGGAAACTAAATATGACATAATTTTCTGTATTTAAACAAAGCTATTTTAAACGACACAATCATAAAACATACTTAGTTTGTTTACAAAACTTTGACCCACCAATTTGTTATGTAAAATACTCGTATTGTTTAAGTTATGATATATACAGGTTATCATTAATAATACTTATGTAAAATTCATTTGGTATACCTATATACAGCTAAACAGGCGAACCAGTTATCCTTTGAGGTACGGAACCCTGTAAACTGACCAACAAAGGTAACAATTGTTCTGCAAGCCAATTGTTCTAAAGCTCCGAAATCGACTTAAACCAGTTCATGGCAACAGTAATTAAAATGTGTTGCAAACTGACAGTCAGGGACACAGTATCTAGATAAATTAAATTCTGTCTGAATAAAGTTATAACACAATTAGCTTTGTTAAATTAAATGTTAACTGCGACGCTTTTGTTATAATCTTTACAGTAGGTGAAACATAACCTAACAAAAGGTGAATCTTGATGAACTATAGAGCTTCCTTCCTTTGAAGACACAGGTGTTTAAATTCAATTCAAAGAACATCAGCATAATTAAAAAGACACGTGACTGCGAAGCTCTATTGTCCTGAAGCAAGGATATTCGTCCTTGAAGGTTTATCTACTCTTTCCTGTTTCCTATTCAATTTTCTAATAAATAATAAAATGCTCAAACTTGTTTTAAGTGCAAAAGTAATTTATAAACTGCACATCTTTGATAGCCTAAATAAAAGTGTATTTTAATTCTCCCCGTCTTCTAAAATATGATTAGACTCCTTCCTTCATTAATTGTACAAATCCTCTAATACTAAACGTTTTCACCATTAACACAACAATTTCTTATACGTAACAGAAATTAAATTTTTTGTAACTTAGAATTTTTTGTGGAGAAATATATTTAATTTGGATTGAGATTTCTTCATATTATTCTTTATTATTATTATTATTTATTAAATCCTGAATGGTAGTTCAAGAATCAAAAATTAAATTATTTATTTTTATTCTGAACGTATTTTTTTATTTTTTATTTTAAGTTGCCGTCATTTTTAATCATTATTTTCTACGTTAAAAGTAAAAGTTTTCAAACAAAAATAGATGCTGCACATGCACCGCTAATGTTTTTGTGTTTTAAGTGTTTAAAGAACAATCGTGTTTGTGTTTGTGGTTTGGCGTTTTAAAGTGATAACGATTGAATACGTAGTCGACCAGAATGTCGTATAGCAGTTTCAGGAAAAATAAGAAACAGGGTTGTCATCCAGAGTTGTTTACCGATCGTTATATCCAGGTAAATAACTAATTATGTTTTCCTTAAAGATAGGCTAATGAGTACGCAGAAAAATCTCGTGCGGTATTGATGCTTTAATTGTGCCAGTATAGTGCTTTCTGAAAGCAAGATAAAAATTGTACACAGTGAATGGACTGCAAACAATCTTCCTTCACCAAATTTATATTAATATTTTACAGTTCAAAAAGGTATCTTATTGGAAAAATATTTTGTAATCTTTAAACTAATGTCAATTAATATGTGAACTTTCATTATTATTCTGTTTCTCTGATAAAGTACCACACTAATAATAGCAATAATATTGTGTTAAATAATGACAAATTATTAAATTGTATCTTTTCTCTTTAACAAAGTAAATTAATGTTTCCACCTTTATAATTTCAAAATAAGAGCGCTTTGAACAATAATTCATTCTATAGTGTTTAATATATAAATAAACAGGCTATTAAAAATACGTCAACTTAATACACTGAACTTATTATCAAAACAATAAACATTCCGGGTTTCATTATCAATTGATAATGGGGACTAGTAAAAGCTTGTGGCGGCTACCAAACTTAGAGCATAAAATGCATAAATACAAAATATATGGTTCACATAATTTTGGATCTGCATTGTTTCGCAGTAACATATAAAGTACATCTGCATTTCGTGTTTTTCACAATGCTATCACCATTTCGGGAATAAAGAGAATATTAGGTTTTCTTTACAACATTTACAAAAATATTTTGAAACTACGTAGGCTACTTATCAACAAATCTTTTTGAAAGCATTTAGTTTAAAAAGTTAGTTTTATTGTCTGGCTTTCTAAAATATAGGGTATAGCAAAATATTTATCGAGTTTTATTATTGTAATATTTATTCGGGTTAGCATTCTTTAAACCTACGTCATGGTTCAGTTTGATATTTTTATCAGTTCCCGGGACGTTTTACTGTGACAGACCAACACAAGAGTCTGACAGTGACGGTTCTAGAAATGAAAAACTGGGGGAGCAAGGACATTGCAAAGGGTCGATTGGCTGGGGGGTATGGAATACCTCCCAGTCACAGATGGATTGAAAAATTATGAAAAATAAAATTTCCAAAACTCTATTTTAATAATTTTCTGGTTGAAAATTGATTAGTTATTTAAAAAGAAAAATCACCCTCCAAAAACTCAATTTCAGCATATCCTTGGATAAAAATCAAATAAGCTGTAAGAGCTGTTTGTTTATAAAAGAATGGGAAAAATTTTCGAATTTTGTAATTCAATTCTTTGTCTTTATAAAATTAATTTAAGATGTTTATAAATTAAAACGGATTTTTAGGATGTAGTAGTTTTTGACAAATAAAAATGTAATATTCAACAAAATTCATTTTCTAAAACAATTTTTTTGAGTATTTGTTAGTTTTATAATTTTGTTTGCAATAATAACGTTTTCAAAACGTGTCTTAAGAAATAAACATATATAGTCTAATATAAAAATAGGTCTAAGATTAAAACTACTTAAAACATCTCTAAGACCTCATTTTGTCTAAAATTTAAATACTTTATATTGTTTCAATGAAAGGCCAAAAAACACATTTCTTGGAAATAGCCTCAATGAGATCAAGAGCTGGGATATAAATATAAATAACAGACCATTAAAAATTTAGGACAACAATAAAACTAAAAAGCTACTTACATACAAAAAACTGTGTCAATAAACAGAAACAATGATTCCATTAAAAATATCAGTGTTTATTCATAAAAATCTAAAAAGAGAAGGGAAAAAAGTTAAACAACAATACAAATTTGAAACGGATTTCAATGTTCACATTGAAAATTTGTACATTAAGTTGTTCAATTTGAAGAAAAAGTTTTTTTGTTTCTGGATAAAGTTCTTTATTTATTTAAACAACCTTATAGTGTTTTAGTTCAAATGATTTAAGAATGTAATATATATACTCACAATTGAGAGGATATCTCAATATGAAAATTTCTAATAAACATTGAAAATGATTTAACGCCTTCGCCAAGTATTAAAATAAATGCTTTCCAATTCAAAACTGTTGAAAGAAAACTGTTTTTGGTCGTACAGTTTCGTAGATTTTTTCCGAAATTGTTGATTGAAACAGTTTTTTGTTATTCACACCCGCCTCTACGTAAGTCCCCACAGTAAAAAAATAAAATCCGCAAACAACCAGCGAGATATAAGAGTATAAGACTGTACGGATGACGTTTAAAGAAATAACATAAATATTGAAATAATCGTTTAATCATTAGTTTAATCGTGTTTAGGGGATCGGCAACTGGCTTAATACGGACTGAGTTTCAGCATTGACTTTTAATTCAGAATAAAAACTCTCACAACATATTAAATATTTTTCGTCACCAAACTAAGCTCCTAATAAAAATTTCTTGGAAAAACTTTGGGGCAGCTGCCCCGGGCTAGAACCTCCACTGGAGTCTGGTGTTTATTATTAGCCTAACCTTTTCCGTCTCCTATTTTCCGATGTCAAATACAACTGTATAAAGTTAACATGCAAATCACATATTAAAAAGGCCTATTAATTTTGTTCATAGATTAGTACATATTACGACATCAAAGTACTTGGGTTTTCGCAAGACATCAAAGTAATAAACCCTTTAATGCTATGTTAAAAGACCTATCGAGCAATATAAAACTTATAATCCTTATAATTATACACATTTAAAGAGTTAAAAATCCCCACAAAACAGTCTAAGTAGATCTAGATAAAAATTGTTGTTTTTGATACGCGAACAAAATATTATTCGTTCTTATTTCCCTATTTTTCGTCCCAAAATCTGGGGAATTGGCAGACGTACCAAAACTTTAAGGTCTGCTTTATTTTAAAATTCCGCAGTAACTCCATCGAACATTGATTTCCGCCAACTTTAATAGATTTTCTAAAATTATCATAATTCTTAAAATAACGCATCCAAACAATAAGTTACTAAATTTATACGCCTACACGTTCACAATACCACAACACAAAGCATTTTATAAACCTAACGTCTAAGTATGTGTGGTATAATATTTCGGGACACAATATTTGATGTGTATATAAGGTTAGTACGGGCCCCCCGCTACCAGGCTGCGCTCGTGTCGCAGTATAAATTCAGTTCTCTCGATTCATAACTCATCCCGTCATCGACCAGATCATATCTTCCACCGGCGGAGCAAACAATTTATTAATATTCGTATCTACGGTTATAAACATTTCGTCAGTTTATGTAGTGGTTAGGAATATTTTATGTATGCAACCCCCGTTCCGAGATCCGTCAAAACGTTTACAAATACTGTACTTTCAGAATATAACATT
>JAGFPH010000029.1:383971-407646 GCA_018207615.1 Philaenus spumarius
AAATTTCTGGGGTGGTGAAAATCATTTTTGGGACTCATTTTAGGGTGAGGTGACCCGGCACACCCTCAAGTAAAGTGCCCTTACTACCATACACTATAGCTGGCGTATGGTAAATTTTAGGGCGGCGGAGACCAACGAGTGAGGGTAGGTGGAGAAATTTCTGGGATGGAGAAAATTATTTTTGGAGAAAATTTTAGGGTGGGTGTTACTCGGCACACTCTGAGTTAAATTCACCTTATTTCCATACACTATAGCAGGTGTAAGGTAAATTTTAGGGCGGCGGAGACCAACGAGTGAGGGTAGGTGGAGAAATTTCTGGGATGGAGAAAATTATTTTTGGAAAAAATTTTAGGGTGGGGGTTACTCAGCACACTCTGAGTTAAATTCGCCTTATTCCCATACACTATAGCTGGTTTATGGTAAATCTTAGATCGGCGGAGACCAAGGAGTGGGGGTGGTGGGAGAAATTTCAGGGGTGGTGGAAATCATTTTTGGGACAAATTTTAGGGTGGGGGTGACTCGGCACACTTTCTGGTAAAGTCGCCTTATTTCCATGCACTATAGCAGGTGTATGGAAAATTTTAGTGTGGCGGAGACCAGGGAGTGGGGGTGGTGGGAGACGTTTCTGGGGTGGTGGAAATCATTTTTAGGACAAATTTTAGGGTGGGGGTGACTTGGCACACTTTCAGGTAAAGTCGCATTATTCCCATACACTATAGCAAGTGTATGGCAAATTTCAGTTTGGTGGAGACCAGGGAGTGGTAATGGTGGAAGAAATTTCTTTGGTGGATGAAAAGCATTTTTGGGACCATTTTTAGGGTGGGGGTGACCCGGCACACCATGAGGTAAATTTGCTTTATTTTCATACACACTACAGCAGTAGTGTGGCAAATTTTGGGGTTGGGGAGACTAGGAAATGGGGGTGGTGGTTAGAATTTTTGGGACAAATTTTAGGATGGGGGTGACCCGGCACACCCTGTGGTTAATTTGCCTTATTCTCATACACTACAGCAGGAGTATGTCAAATTTTAGGACGGGGGAGATCAGGGAATGTGGGTCGTGGGAAGAATTGCTTGGAGAAATTTTAGGGTGGTTGTGACTCGGCACACCCAAAGGTAAAGTCACCTTATGCTGACGATGTGGTAATTTTAGAGGGCTTACAGGCTATAGTAGATAAACTAGAAACTTATGCTATTGCAGTACATGAAATTTTAAAGTTAAGGGGAGGACGAGGGCAAAAAACTAAAAACTTCCTTTTTTGTTTTTATTTTTTTTATGATACTAGAACTCATAACGAGTAATTTGACATATAAAACATTTTATGATAACGTTTGTAAGTGTACATAATTATTTTTTGAAAATAATTGTGCAGCGAGTAAAAACTTGAAATTTGCGACGTCTGCATTGATATAGTATGATATCATATAGACCATTCACATTTTATTTCTAAACTGCATCAAAAATTATTATTTTTGTTAATATTTTATAGTATCAATTATATCAATATTTTATACTATATCAATATAGTATACAAAATCGATGTAAAATTTAGAGTTTTTTAAAATACTGTAATATAGGTTACACTACTGGACAAAAGTTTCGCAACAAAAACAAAATTGTCTGTCAATGAAACGCAGGACTGATAACGACTTGTTTACTAACAATAATGCTTTAAATAGACAAAAATACTCTAAACTATAGCAAAATTTTTATTATCTGATCTCTTTTTCCTTTCTTATCTCATCTTCAGTTAAAAGTCCAAATCCTGTCCCTCTTTCGAGTTTTGACCAAAGGTAATTTCTCAGTATTCTGAAGTAATTTGAGTGATACTGTGCATTTTTATTTAGTAAGAATAATTGAATTAAATATTTTTTTAATTACTATGGATGTACACCGTCGTTTAACTACTGCTGAGGTGGTCAGAGCTAGAATTTTGGTTTGACAAGGGCGTTCACAAAGTGAAGTGGCTAGGATTTTCGGAGTACACCGTTCCACAATTGGAAGAGCTGTTAGGCGGTTTCAAGAGACTGGACGAAATGACAGAAGACCAGTTCAAGGCAGGCCAAGAGTAACTGACAGAAATGATGATCGTTTTCTAACATTAAGCGTACTTCGCAGGAGGACAGTTACCAGTTCACAGCTACAAGGTTTGATCAGGCAGGTGCGCAATGTGAATATTTAGAGCCGTACCATCCGTAGACGTCTCGCAGAAGTGGATTTGAGCAGTAGACGGCCTGCTACAGGTCCACTTCTCACTGCACGTCAACGTGCTTTGAGGCTTAGATTTGTCCGTAATCATATCCATGGGACTGTGGATGATTGGAAGAACGTTCTCTTCTCAGATGAGACTGGAATAAGTCTAGCTTCACCAGATGGGCGCGAACGTGTATGGAGAAGGCGTTACGAAAGATTTGCACAAGCCAGTTTCTCACCCATGGTGCCTTTTGGTGGAGGCTCGGTGATGTTCTGGGGTAGTTTACAGTACGACGCTCGTACAGAATTCGTGGTACTTCGTAGACCGGCTCTGACAGCACAAAGGTAGGTGGAAGATATACTGCAAGATCATGTGGTTCCGTTTGCTCCGTTTGCGGGACCAAATTTCAAACTGATGCATGATAATGCTCGACCACATACCGCAGACGCTGTACGTAGTTACCTTATGGAGGTCGGCATAAGTTCAATCGATTGGCCACCAAGAGTCCAGACCTCAACCCTATTGAACACGTGTGGGACAGTGTAAAAAAACGCACCAGGAGAAGAAACAACCCTGTAACCACTCTCGCAGCCCTTATAGCCGCAGTGATAGAGGAGTGGGAGGCAACACCGCAAGAAGAGATTCAACACCTCATCAATAGTATGAGGAGAAGGCTGGAAGAAGTAATCCGAGCAAGTGGAGGAAATACCAGATACTAGGAAATTGGTAATAAACCAAATAAATTAAATGTATCAATTTTTCTTTGAATTAAAAACTAGAAGTTTATCGGCTTTTTTTAGCTTTTATTTTTTTTACCAAAATAAAATATGGTAAAATCTAAAAGTCTTAATATTTTTGTTGCTTTGTTAATCTAAGATAAGGAACAAATAAATTAAAAGGGATTTTAGTGTTTTTATTCGCTTTTAAACTAATCAATTTAAGGGTCGGCTCTAGCTGTCGGCCATGTTGGCCGACACTCCATAAGACCAATGTTAAATTAAAATCCAAATTTTTCCTTTATTTTTGATCGGAAAATTATAAACGATATGTCATTTTAAAGCTATGGTCAATATACATGCAAATGGCTTTTTAAAAATGAAGAAAAATATTTTGTTTAATATTTATTTACAATTTAAAACATTGATTTTTAATATTTTTTATGTTGTCACTATTAATTATAGCAAAAAACTACCAAGCCATTCGCCTGAAGAATTTCCTCCCCAAGATTTTGGTATTTTTTTAAAAACGCTATTTGAACAATTGCGGGTTTTAAATGGATTTAGGCTGAGCAATGTCCGTGTAACCTACCGCCGCTATAGGGTGATTTCAAATATTTTTTACGTTGTAACTATTAATTATAGCGAAAAATTACCAAGCCATTCGGATGAAGAATTTAGTCCCTAAGAGTTTGGTATTTTTAAAAAACGCTATTTGAATAATTGCAGGTTTTAAAAGGATTTAGGATGAGCAATGTCCGCGTAACCTACCGCCGATATAGGGAGTCGTAGGTTGCTTTCTGTTTTACTAGAGCCGACATGGTTGTTGCGAAACTTTTGTCCAGGAGTATATATATACAGAAATACTACAGTAAAATTATGCAAAACATCCCAAGCCTTAAAGCGCCCCACACACGGGGGATCTTGGATCTTCGAACCTGGTTCGAGCGAACCAAATTCCCCCGTGTATGGGGCGCGCGAACCAAAATCGGGCGAACTTTAGACGAACCGTTGTCTTCCAACTGGATGGAAAACTTTGTTCGGTTCGCCGCTAGGTTCGCACTAAGTTCGCCCGTGTGTAGGCGACGGCAGACCTCGTTCGCCCTCACTCAGTTGTAATCTTGGGTTGCCGGGGTTGCTTGTCAAGCGTTGTGCTTATTAATTAAAGGAGAAACCCATTTTAACAAGTAATTAAACTCTGCTTCATCCATTCTTAAATAGTTTTTATAGTCTGTTACACTAGTTTGCCTAAGATGATTTACAAGTTTAAGGTGTGACCACTTCTCCCTCTCGCGCAGCCACTATTTTGCCCACTCACTTCTCTTCTTTCTTTCCTTTTTGAACACTCCACTCTCATCCAAAATAATGACACTGGCTGCAATCTTCGACACACTCATTTCTACGTCTAGAGGTTAACTGAATGTCCGAACAACTGTTCGCCCTCCCCACTACCGTGTGTGGAGACTGACGAACACGAACTTGGTTCAAAGAACCAGGTTCGACAATCCAAGATCCCCCGTGTGTGGGGCGCTTTAGACCAGGTACAGATGGGCCAAGACTTCTGTGCGCGCGGCCTTGCTACTACTACCCGCATTAAAAACATTGCCTGTTGCTCTATTCGAGAATACAATGCTTAATTTCCCATATTACTTTGCGTTTCGTGTTTACTCGTCAAATTTTATGTTTAATAATTAAATATGTCGGCCTAGTTCTATTCTGAGCATTAATAACAGTATAGAACAAATAAATAAATAATGTTACTATCGTTTTAAGTCAAGTATAATATTTGTATTCACTTACAGGTATTTATACAGGGTTTTCATTCAAGTTCTTCTACACCACTCATTGCGTTTGGGTCATGCTTAACCTGGCCTTTGACCTCATAGACATCGTTTTTCTCGTTTGAATTGTATACCATCTTTTAGAGGATGAAATGGGGAAGCCATCTGTATAAATTAAAAAGTAAAATAACAATTCGGGGATTTTGTATAATTATTTTAGTGCCATATTTTTTAATTCTGATTCACTATGAGTTGGAAAAAGTAGTATGCGAGAATTTTTTTTTATTTGTTGGTCAGGTTTAAACTGTCAGCGAGAAAGTTGTAGATAACATTCTGAATTTATTTTTTTGTCCAAAGCTTTTTTTTGTAATACTGCCCACTGCCACGATACAGTACATGGAATGAACAGGTTGTGCGAGAGCACGCGGTTTAAAAAGACGCCGCCCCGGGTATGGATATGTTGCGTATCTACTACTTTGTTACATTATTCTTAGAATGTATTCTTTAAATAGACTAACTGATTACTACATTTCTGCTTTTCCCTGAGTCTAGCGGCGAGTCCTCTGTCTTTGCGATAAAAACAAGCCGTGTTTTTAGATTTATTGTTACTTCTAATGAGCTAGTTTTTGTTTTGTTTTTGAGTTATGATGAATTCATGTAAAACTATTTCACAGGGCATTGAGGAAACTTATGTTTAGAAATTGTGTAATAGTGAAAATGCGAACATCTTGCACTTTGATCCTGTTATCCAAAGCTCAATAGTAAGCTTTACGTGTGATTATGAGCAAGCTAATGACAACACTAAAGAAGATCGTATTGACTTAAATTTACTATCATGTTTAAATGAACCAAAATGTTGTTATTTTTAAGAAGATTCAAACCCGGGATCTTCTGATCGGGAAGATCCCACGTTACCACACGGCTAAGACTTGCACAGAATATAACTGAAAAATAACCGCTACGTACTTTACAAAGCAACCATATTGCCTATCTCGCCCTTCGTTTATAAGTGAATTATTTTATGTTTTTAAATCATTTATTGCCGCTTCCCGAAAACCGTATTTTTTAAACTCTTGGCGTAGATTTCTCAGGAACTACTGCATATATTTCAACCAACTTTTTACTACATTTTACCAACTTACTAGTGCACACAAACACAAGGAAATAAAGATATCTCTAGTAGATTCAATATTTAAAAAATGTATAAAACATTTATTTAATGATATTTTTCAAAATCCCTGTGGTAAAGTATACTTTAACATTTATAGAACAAGTGGTAAAAATTTGGTTCAATTATCTTCAATGGTTTCTTATAAAACTGTGTACAAAATATGCAAAATTAACATGGAAAAGATACAACCCTCGCTCTCCCCTTAACTAAATCACAAGGAATGGCTTTTAGGAAGCGCAGTAAGTTCCTAACTAAAGAAAATTGGACGTTTGGTACCAAACCTATTGAAATTGTAAATAGCTATAGGTACCTAGGGATAGACCTAACCCCAAATGTATCGTTTGAAAACCATCACAAGGTAAGCTGGCTTCGGCAAAAGCTACTATAAACAGTATTTGTTCTGTTTATGTGATGTAAGCAAGTTATATTATCTGTAAAGGTAACTTTTTTTAAAGCAGTTCAACGGGCAACCGGGGCAACAGTTTCCTTTGTAGCTCAAATTTGGGGATACCTTGAGTTTAACACGGTTAAAAATCATTGCGTTCTTTGTTAAGAAATTATTGTGTTTGCCGTTAAGCACTCCAGATTGAAACAGGACTTAGTCCTGGTGGTATACATTGAAACAGGACTTAACGATCCTGGTGGTATACATTGAAACAGGACTTAACAGGCCTGGTGGTATACATTGAAACAGGACTTAACAGGCCTGGTGGTATACATTGAAACATGACTTAACGGTCCTGGTGGTATACATTGAAACAGGACATAAAAGGCCTGGTGGTATACATTGAAACAGGACTTAATAGGCCTGGTGGTATACATTGAAACAGGACTTAACGGTCCTGGTGGTATACATTGAAAAAGTACTTAACGGTCCTGGTGGTATACATTGAAACAGGACTTAACAGGCCTGGTTGTATACATTGAAACAGGACTTAACGGTCCTGGTGGTTTACAACTTAGCGGTCCTGGTGGTATACATTGAAACAGGACTTTTTTTCTCAGTGTGCCCACTCTTGTATCGTTTAACTCATTCTTTCAAAATAGGCCACATTGGTCTAATTCAGATTATTTGTATTTTCTTTTCTTTTTTTTTTCTTTTTTTGAGGAGGGTAAATCCTCATGGACACTCTGTTTGACATGTTAACATGGGTAGTGCCGGGCTTTTACTGGATGAAACTGCCTTCTCGTTGCATAACAGTACACGTCACAGCTAACCATAAACTTAGATCCAAAAGCCTCTGTTCTAATCAATCATCATTTCTGTAAAAATTCCTATTAAAAAATTTAAGAATTATAAACAAAATTGGCGACTTTGTGGACAAACTTCAATCTCAATTAATGTCAAGCAATTCTCTTAGTGTCTTAAATCCTACTTTCTTTCTCCTTTTGTGACATTACTGACTTAAAAAATGTAGTGAAAGTCTTCTTAAAACTATAGAGAGGTATTCCCTGAACTCTCAATGCCTGTGAGAGCCAGAGTGGTCCAGTAGTTCAAATCTCCAGATTTACGGGATACCTAACGACTGAAATCTTCAATAAGCTTTCTCGTCCATTTGCTTGTACCATCGTCGATGGACCATCTCTGCTGCCATTCTCTTATTGCCTCTTGTCTTAATACACGACTATTAATCTCACGGTCCTGAAACTTGCGTACTCTCCCCTTCACCAGCAGATCGATGGGAGCACCCCTGAAAACGTAATTCACTTTCCAATATGCATAAATGTTTATTCTTAACGATTATAAATTTTGAGAATGATAAAAAAAATTATCTTTAAAAAATTAAAATTATGATAACACCTAGTGAGTCTTATGAAGCTGCACGTGTTTTTTACTCCTCAATTCTGATTCTCAATTGTTATTTTATTTTAGAAAGGGTATCAACTTAAGCATCTTAAATTTTATTTGTATTCATTTTAAATTTTCACTTGATAGTGAAACTTGATACAAACTTTCAATGTATTTTTCATTATATTTATTACGTACTTTAATAAATTATAGGAAATATCAGAAACGATAATTTATTGTAAAAATGTGGACAATCCATCTTTAGAAAATAATTTTAGGAACAGAAAATATTAATGTTTTAAATTATGAATTTTTCAAAATTAAAGAATCTGCAATACTGAAAAGTAATGTTGGGTATATACAACTGCTTAAACTTAAACGTGCGTATTTGAATATAAGATACACTTGACTTAGGTGTAAGTCCTCCCCCATGTGCTGTAAGTAATTCTAGGGCCTTCAGATGCGGTCAATCGCTGGTTCGGCGGTAAGAGCCGTTGCGGTAAATCAAAACATTCTTGGCCCCACTTTTGGTCGTATTTTTTCATTTGAACTTTGAATTAGATTAGGTTTAAGACAACAAAATATGGAACTAGGCTCAAGCCAAGTGCGGATATCGAGCTAGTCTACGGCGTCTAACCCCCTCCTTGTCTTGCGGAGGTACCTGTAGGTAAGAGGGCACGTAGTTCAGGGTGGTACAGACAGTGAACCTTAATAATATTTAAACATTGTTAATCGATAATCAATCAAAAATATGCGAGGCGTGGCCTCATTTCTCAATCCTGCGTATAGGCGTAGAACTTTCCAAACGTCTGTAATCAAATTAACTATTTAAATGTTTCTCAGCTATTAAAAAAAAAACTAATATGTCATTTTTGGCTAATTAGCTTATTATTTAAAGGCGATTAAAAAAGGTACAAAACTGCTAAAAATTTGCTTTTTTATTTTATTTTACTTTCGTATTTATGTTTTACGTCACTGATAACAAATTAAGCCATGAATTTTGGCCCTACTCTTCAATAGCACCAAAAAATGTATTTTCTTAAATTAGTGATAACATTCGTATGTCAGGCATTTTTTGGAGGGAATGTACCAATCAGCCAGTAACCTGACGTAAACCAGATAAGTAACTACTTTTAAGATGACTGCTAAAATGAAAATGTAATATAGGCCTACCAGTTTAGTTGCACGGTTCAGCAAAGACTTGACAGCTTTATTTCATTGCATTTTGTAGTAGCCTACATTTTAGACTACTGAAGTGCTAAGTATAGTGAAATGCTGAAGGCAATCCCTATTTACGAGTAGACCTAAAAGTTAGTAATATTTTGTTTTACTATAAGTAATCTTATAACTAAAATATAAAAACCTCTTAGAACATTTCCGCAAAGAAATAGAGTTAGTTTAAATTCCTGGCTTTCATTAGAAATGCAATGTGCAGATGTTGGAACCGACTCCAACAAAGTTAAATTAGATTGATCAAGTTGTGGCTTGGAAGCGCATCTGCCGCCCAAACTTAAGCTTATTCAGAAACTTTATCACACAATTTGTTGATTTCAGTTTCTATGCAAATATTTCGGTATATGTAAATGGTAGGCCTACTACATCCTCTCTGAAAGCAACAGGCTGTTAAGAAAAACATTTCTTCGTTTCTTATTCAACTTATTAAATGTATACAGAGATTTTGTCACTGATAAATATTGCTAGAATAGAATTCAATTTAAATTTATTTTAATTTAATTATAATTTATTCAACTATTTGGGTTCATGTCAGCTAATTTGTCTGCACTGGGCTGTGGGTTGAAAGGAACCTCGTCATTAATAAGGTATATAAAAACATGGAGTTATTAGGCCTATACATAAAATAAATTTAATCAAACACAATACTGAAATCTATGAAATAAAACAAATAAAAAGAGAAGTTTCCACCATCGCAAATCAAATTTTAACATATAAATCTTTAATTTTGACATTTAACATTTAGACTACCTAACGAAAATAAAGACCTCTTGTTTGAAAAAATAATTATAATTTGAAAAATATTCCGATTACATTTCGTATGCTCTAAATTATAGTTAGGTATAATTAATATTTATCATTTGTCAAAAATGCATGACAATTTTTGTATTTAAAACCATTACGATTTCAGACAAAAATATGGCAACACTAAACAAATATTTACTTAAATATTTAACCCTAACTGTATTTACATAATCCATTTTGATATTTATTAAAATAGCAACAAGACCTAGTCAATCTACACATTAACAGATAAAAAAAGCTAAAAATGAAGGTTGTCAGTTTCATTTAACACAATTTTAAGTTAGACACAGGGCCGCCGAGAGGGTTTAAGGGGCCTGGGACAAATTTAATTCTTGAGGCCTCCTTACTCGAAGCTAAATGTTGGGGGAGAAGTGGAAGGAATGGTAACTTGTTTCACACGATAATTAATTAATACTAAAAAAATTTTAATAATATAATACACGTAGACAGTAGTAATACATAATAATATTAAAAATTAACGAAATTTTGCCTATATTGAAAAGTAAAAGGAAACTGTTTAGCAATATGCCTTCATATACGACCTTCAAGCTTGATTTAATTTATTTATCAAATTTGTTTATCTCCCTTGATTCTTCATCAATATAAATTATTCTATCGTCGTTTTAAAATTCATGTTTTCGTTACAAAAATGTATTAAAAAAGTTTGTATATATAGCCTTCATTTAATATTATGGTTCCTAATGAAAGGCGCCAACTATTAACAATCTGTTTAACTAGCATGACAACTGTTAGTTTTATTGTTTACATTCCATATGCAAGTGTTACAAACTGTCATTTTTATAAACCAACTACGGGCTCTGCCCCTGGACACTTCGCGGTCCCAACCCCGCCTCGGCCTTCGGCCTCAGATGGCTGCTTCGCTTCGCTCGCTGTTGGAAAATTCGCTAAAGAATCTCGTTAATCTTTGGCTCGTTTGTACATAGGTGACCGAGCATAAATCAACTGTTTTATTTGGCAGCTGACTCAAACTCATTAAACATTATCTCCATAAGATTAACATGGGGAATTTGAAGAATTATGTGCCGGAGCTCCTTCTCGGGTGAATAGCGGCTAAACGGATGATTGGATCTTGAATCTGATGGTTAATCTTAATTTTAAATTAAATTTTCTACAACTTTTGTATTTAACATTGTTTGCTATCTCTTACCGTTTTCTTACAAAACGCGATCAAAGTGGAAAAATGAAAAAATATAAAAAATCTTTCCCGCCCAAAAGGTGCTTCCAAAATTAAAAAATAATTCTGGCAATTTTCCCAAACGTTTCTCATCGAGAGCTTTAATTCAAGTATAAGGTTGAGGGGGGTTTGATTACGGGAAATGCCTAATAATTAATGTCAGTGAATCAGTGTTACCGTCTAGCTTTATATAAGTAGATGTAAATAAATAAACGCAATTAACTGAACTAAATCAACGTAATAAATCAGGTAAGTACTCCTAACTTTCGAAATATTCACACGGATCAGCTAGTATTTTTTATTTGTATTTACTCTTTAAAATTAAACGAAACGCTGCAGTAGGCCTACTGCAAACCACGCACATTTAACAACTTACCACATAAAAACAAATCTGTCCGGGTAACAAAAATCCCACTTTATAATTTCACTTAATTATTTTTCCTTTCTGATGAAAATTTTTATTTTGAACTCAGTTAAATATATCAAGTTGTTGTGGGTTTCATTCAAATATTTTAACTCATCCATAATTGAAAAAAAGTAAACTGTCTGTTAAATCAACATATTCATTTTGTTTCATATTATTTTTAATTTTTGAATTATTTTTAAGTTCAGGGGCCCCCTGACGTTGGAGGCCCTGGGCAATCTGTCCCTTTTGCCTCGCCCTCTCGGCTGCCCTGATTAAACATAGTCTGAACCATATATTAACTATGGTTTAGCGTAAATTTTTTTTAACTTATTATTGTATTTAAAAGATTAAGGTAGATTTAAAAAATATAAAACTCCATAACTGAGACCCAAATGCGAATACCCGAAGAAATATTTTTAGCTTTTCTAACAAATTCGCACTACCAAAAGGACCCTTTTTTTACCCAAATTAATATACTAAATCAAGGCAGGTTGTAGTTGTGTGTTTAACATTACCAGTCCTAATTATTACTGTGCATATCTTATAAGTAAAACTCCATAATATCTAATATCTAGAGTATATTCAATTTTATTTAGGTCAAAATAGTTCAAGTAGAATAACCACTTAGAAGTTTTCCGTAGTATTTTTATTTTTTGTATCAAATTTCTTACAAATTTGTAAGGTAACACCTCTCCAAACCCAACATTTATTCCCCAATTGTTGAAAGTTGGCGGTGAACAGAATACTAAGACATAGATAAACATAAAAAAACACTTTTAAATTAAACAATAACACCAGTGACAGAACAAATTCTAATTTTTTCCACAACTCCATCGTGTTATTATACTTAACAGGTCTGTCAAATAATTGTTATTTGTTATGTTTATTCTATCGGGCTTAAATTATTTAAACTAACTTCGTAATTTTGAGTAAAACTGGAAATGACTTCTTGGCTTAAGAATTCCCACAACTTGAAATATTGTAGGTTTTCTTTCTGTAAGCCTGTAGTAAAAATTCATACATAGGCCTACTACCTAAACGTTGACTTTATGTTCATGGAAATAATGATAAATGACTGAATGAACCTATGAATAAATATTGAGCTTTACTTGAAAGAAGATATATTCCTACTAGATAGAGTAAAACTTATAATAATAATAATAATAGTTGTATTGCCGTTAAACATAATATGCAATAGACAACAGTCATATTGGAATAGAGAACATGAACATACTCGATATCACACTACATTTTTTTTTTTTTTTTTTTTTTAACGTCCTACTGTTTTGCACTTAAGGCTAAACATCCCAGGATTAGTTCCAAATTCTGCCACCATGCCGCAGCACCAAAATGGAGCCATTTTGTATTGGTGTTTATTGGTGGAATTTTCGTCCGATGGTCATTTGCAAAACTGATTTGTGAACGGAATAAGATTAGAATTCACGCCAATGAAGCTAAATTTTAATTAAGTTGCTGGTTTAAAAAATAATAATAAAATAATTGTGTTACAAAACGAAAAATGCAAATCGCAGGTAGTCATTTTGAAGACAATAATTTTTAATTAATTTTACGATTTTAATTTTTTAAATCGCCTAGCTGGTTTAGTCGGTATCGTTGTTTATACATTTACAGTAATGAGAACAAACGCGAGAGTGACACGAAGCAGGTGCAGTGCCGCTGTGACTCACTCGCGCCACCTATCCCCATGAGTCTCAGATGTTGCTTGTATACAGTTGCATGACGGTTTCCCGCGTTTCCATCCATGTGCTCTCCTGCGATTCTTATTTGTTGTACTATTGCGTCGTCTTGTAATTATTGTTATTGAGAACGTTATTTCGTTTAACATTTGTTTTCTCAATGGATCGCCGAGGAACAACAAAATCTAAAAAGCAACTTCGGCTTTCAACGAAGGCTAACTATATCTTAGTTAGCCTAAAATATAGAAAAAAGGAGTGTAACGGGTGTTACTGAAAATGGATAGTGAAGTTGAACTTCATGTAAATGTTCTTAAAACTCTGTGAATTTTAAAACTGTAAAATTAAAAAAAAAATATGAGTTATTCCACAGTAAATGTACTATGTAATGGAACTGTAATTCAAATTGATATTGGCATTCAATTTTTTTTAAACATAAAATTAAATCTTGTGTAACGGGTGTTACATTAAAATGTAACGGGTGTTACGCTGTTGCTAAAATTAAGATTTTTAACATATATTATATAATAATAAGGTGTCAAATAACAACAAGAAGTATAATTGAGGTTTCTTTGATCACTATAAGAAATAAAAACTTATATTTCATAAAAAAAAACTTATATTTAACAAATATATTTACTTAATACATTACATGGATATAGTTCAGTACTTTTTATACCATGCCTTAGGGCCTATTATGAATTAGACTTACTAAAGATCAGTCTTATATATGCCCCTATCAAGAATTAATAGAATAGGCCTAAAACTTTAAATAAAAACAAAATAATCGCTAAATCAAATTCTAGAATTAACAATTTGGAACTTCATAAGCTCATTCATTTTTCAAAAATATCAACTGCTAGTGGAAACTCGTAAAGAATTGTAAAATGTCCTTTGGGCTACTGTAGGTTGTTGTAATTTGCCAAAAATATTCTTAAATTTGTCATCTCTCAGAATATAATATTTAATATCCCAGCGAAATCTGATATATTGATGATAGTTGCGCTTCTTATTTTTCTCCCTACATTTTTTTACTCTGCTTTGGATCTTTTCAAGTTGTTCTTCTTTTAGTGTATTATTCTCTTCTCTTCTTTTTTTATCTCACTCTCTGGCTTTTAGCAAATGCTGCTGACACTTTACAACGTCACTCATCATTTTATCGTGAGGAAAAAAATTTATGAGGTGTAATAGTAATAGAATTAAAACTTTAAAGATAAATAAAATCAATTGATACGCCTAACATTCATTGCCCAGAAAATATGTTAAAAGATTGATTCTGGAATTACAAATAGGAAATTCGCAGTATGAAATTTGAAGGTGTTATCGTGTTCAATTTTATTTAAAATAACATATCATTCTTAACTTTTTAAGTGTTGCTACCAAAATTAATAAACTCTCAATAGGGCTATGTATTTAAATTCTACTTAAAATGAATATAAAAATATACTAAACACTGAATGGTTGTGAGTTGTGTTGAATTGTAACACCCGATACATTAAATTATGTAACACCCGTTACGCGAATTACTCATTAAATTATAAAACTAAAATTAAAACAATAATACCAAAACATTAGGGAAACAAAACCTCTTACTTTTACAGTAAAAGTATTTTCCTAAGGTGTTTGTTCATTTTGTAATACTAACTTTTATAAACAAAATGAAACGGGTGTCACATCACGTTTAGGCAAATTTAAGTTTAAAGGCAAATTACAAATGAAAAGACAATATATTATCTTAAATTATGGCATTAATAGTTAGAGAAGTCTTTCAGCTATCTTCTGTAGCAACTTCAATCACTAGATCAGCTGTTTCATATTTATTGCAGTGCTGCTAAGTTCACAGAAAAAACATTTCCGGAGGATAGCTATTGATACTCACAGAACAAAGAACTTAAACTAATTACAAATAAATATCAAAATTTGCTAAAAATGTTAAACATATTATTAAAGTAGAACTTTTCACCTTGACATGCAACATATTGAATTATATTATATTTTATTTTTATTTTTTACACTTCAGGCTTACTTTAAATAAATGGTATTTTGGACTATTAATTTTTTATTTATTTCTCGTTTTCATGTATTAAAATATAAGTTTTATTTGAAACAAATAACTAACGTTATAGGGTAATATTATTCATACCCTGGTGTTATTGAATAATGTATGGCCAAAGAACCTGTATATAGGCCTACTTTCATAAATCCTTTAATTTGAACTACTGTATATTTTTCTATATTTATTCTAGATCAATTTATTTCCAAATTAAATTTTATTTAATGGACATACAAATTTCTCCAAATGTTTAATCTCACTATTTTACTGAATAATAGCCTATTATTAATGCACAAACAAATATCTCCTAATATTTGACCTCACTATTTTACTGAGTATTAGCTTATTACTGATGAACGTAAAAATGCCTCCTAATGTTTGACCTCACTATTTTATTGAGTATTAGCTTATTATTAATGTACAGCCAAATTTCTAAAACTGTTTGATCTCATTATTTTTATGAATAATTTCCAATTATTAATGACCTTACAAATAAATTAAAATTTAAATTATACAAAAGTATATTCTTTTAGTTAGTTTTACTATACACCTAATTACTAAGTGCCAATACACATCTACAACATTTTTTTTTTTTACGTCCTGCTGTTTTGCAATATAAGGCTAATGAAGACGGGACCTACAGTTTTACGTGGAATCCGAACCACAGCCAACGATGTCTGTTAAGAAACCATTTAGAAAATTATTCGGGGTCAATGGGAATTGAACCCGGAACCTTTCCATTGATGGTTGCCATGACGATTGATAAAGCAATGACGCTTTAACAACCACGGCCACCGTGGCATATATCACACTACAAGTAGGCCTACGTATATCAATTAAATCACAATTCATGAATTCCTCCACAGAATAGAAAGCTTTTTGCTTAAGCCATTTTTTAAATACACTTTTGAACGTTTTTCCTGTCAAAGTTCTTGCATACAGAGACAGTTTATTAAATATCATATTGTACTGTTGGTAATAATAATTCTTAGGAGTGTTAGATAGTCTTATACTAGGAGCTGCAATATCACATTTGTTTCTAGTATTGCAACCATGTTATTTTTTATCAAATTGCAATATATTTTGCTGGACATGATTTAAGTCAATAGGCAAGGCAAAGTCATAATCCCAAGTTCACAAAAACCGGGACTTAAGGATTGTGTATTGGACAACCCAATACTCTTGTATTTTTTTCAATATAAAAACTCTCCCTGAAGGACCCGAATTGCCCCAGAGTCGTACGCTATACATTAGAATTGAATGGGATAGGCCATATAGTATGTTAGAAGAAGCACTTCGGAATTAACACACTGCTTTCATTTTCCTAATAATTAAATTGCCCTATATAGTCTTATGCAAAGATTTGCAACCTGAGATTCAAAAGTAAGCTGTCCAAATGCTTACCCAATAATTTAACGGTATTAAAAGTTTCCTTTCCAATAGCGAGTGGTTAAGCGAGAAGATTATATGTTCGGTCTTGTCTTCGTCAGTTTTAAGATTGTTTGCCGAAAACCAAGTTACTGCAACGTTTATAGAGTTATCAAGTTTAGCACTAGCTGTTACAGGATCCTTACGTAAACTAAGCAGAGTTAAAGTCATCTGCACATAAAACCGAAAAGGATGGAATATTACTGTGAAAATGGATTATAAAAATAAGACTTGAACATAGGCTATAATCTCACAACTAATACGAAGACTAATATTTACTCAACAACAATGTCGCCATATTCAGTGATGCATTAAATACAATAACCAAACTATATCTACCTTACTATTTGATTTGATTATTGTAAACACTTGCATCACTGAATTGTCGTTGAAACACGTTTGAGTAAATTCATTAACTTGTATTAGTTGTGAGATTATGTGTTCAAGTTATATTCTATCAAGCGAATGAACATAATCATAAAAAAATCAACATTGTTCACCTACATAAAAAACATTAAAAAAGAAATCGTTGGTCATATTTTTTTAATCTGAAATTTGATTATTTTAATGTTACCAAGTAAACTATTTTAACACGACTTACAAAATGAGGAAGCACAATGTCCATTTCAAAGGTATTAAAAATTAAACTTTTTTTTAAACAACTTACGAAATAAGGAAGCACAATTTCAGATATATTACCAAGTAAATTGCACACACTGCTATATACACATGTGTAGGCCTACTATAATATAGTAGAGCTTGACGGAAAATGCGTGACGGAATAGAGCGTGACGGAAAATGCGTGACGGAAAATGCGTTACGGTAAAATCCGATTTAAAAGTTTTTGGACGTGGTGCGCCTTTAGAAGTTTATACTTCAAAATCGATAATTTAATGATTGTATGCAAACTTTGACGAGTATTGATGACTTGACGATTTTAAATTGTTTACAGATCACATTATTCTGTCTAAATAAGTAATTCATTTTAAAACGCTCTTTAAATGTGCAAGATATTGGCTATATTTGCCTAGGTTCTTTTGTATCTACTTTGCTACTATAAAAGGAAACAAATTAAAAAATATCTAGTTATATCGATTACCGGACTTTTCGTCCCACAAGAAAAATGCGGACTTTTCGTCCCACTTTTGGGGGTGGCTACCTGGGTTGGGTTTGATAATGATCTCCAAATATTTCTAGGCGGACTTTTCGTCCCACCTGAGGGAAGGGTTGCAGAAAGGACCATATATTATAGAATAATTGATCTGACCTTCTTTCCCTCATAATACGTTATAACGATTTATATCGATTAGGATTTTTTGACCTATCAGTTTTACAAAATTTTAAGTAAATTCAACCATAAATAGTTACGCTATAATTTCATGATTCCCATCACATTTTATCGAGGCTTTGGACTAGCAAAATAATTATAAATTTTATAATCATTTTGGCGTGTTTAAAATCAGCTGTGGTTAAGCTTATGACCTAACCTAACCTAATCTACCTGCATACAAATTTGAGAACGATTGAATTAGTGGTCCTCGTAGAATAAAAGTTTAATTTTAATCAGTAACAAATGAATCGCATAATCGTATTTATCAGATGAAATATACTGAAAATAGCTTCAGTTTAAAATGTCTTTGATCAAAATATGAATTGATGAATATAACGTATTATGGGGGAAAGACGGTCAGATAACTTTCTGCAACCCTTCCCTCAGGTGGGATGAAAGTCCTTGGAACGAAAAGTCCGGACACCAGTCCTATCAGCTATTTTGAAAACATCCGTACTTAAACGGTTATTCTACCCCAGAGTAAAATATCTAGGAGCAAATCACGGTAGTTAGGATTCTTCGATTGAGATTTGAATTTCTTTACCCAAAAAGAAGGAGACTTGTTTCTTTCCAAGTCTTGGTTAGAAAAACCAATTGTGTGACAAAATAAATTTCATTTCTAACAAAATAGCCAACAAATCTTTTATTCGACAAACAAATCCCATTTGATACAAAGTCTTTAGGAAACTTCACCAATCAATTTATCTTAACAAGAGAGGAGGACAATTGACATAAAAATCATCTAATAAGCCTGGAAAGCATCGGAAGTACACCAATCGGAGAAGGAGTCGGTCACCTTGAGACATAATCCAGCCAATAGAAAAGTCCCGTCACGCCTCTTACACTAACCAGCTGCTATTTAAATAATCAATGTGAGATGAAATGAAGCGATGTGTTTAAGTGATGGATAGCTGGAAAGATTCACTTATTAAGGATGGACCATTGTGCCTATGCCGCCGCTCGGAACCGCGGCAAACCCATTGAGCAACAGGAATGACAGTTTCAATAAACTGAGTCTGACGTTGTTAAAGCCTAGATACAAATTAACCTTATCTCTCAAAATCTACTAGCAAATTCAAGAGCTGTCGATTAAAATATGAGACATGAAAGCTGAAAAGGCATTTCCTTGGTCTTTAATAGATTAAATAAGGTCCTGTCAAGAATTAATCAAGAATAGGTCCTGCCATGTAACACAACATTTGAAAATATTATAACTTAGACTACCATTTAGTAGCCATTATTACAATAATGAAGATTTTTTGCACATTTACTTGAAAATTTTCTGGTAAAAATGGAGGATGACCAGAGATTTTTGGAAAAAAATTAATATTATGAAAGAACACGTAAAACTGAGTGTAAAAACATCAAAAATATTATAAGGGGAATAAATATTATAGAAAATATAAGAGAAATAAAACTCGAAAATATAGAGGTTAGGAACTTTAATCATTTTTGATATTTTAACACTAAATAAAATAAATAAATCACTTAATACACCAAATAATATAAACAATAAGTTGACTATTGATTTGAATAAAAACCCCGAACTACTAAACAAGGAACAAAAACAAAAACTAAACAACTAAATTGTAAGTTATGTTTAATACGTTATCTTTATGTACATTTCGATGACATGCTCAAACCCTCTGAGGATAATGACCATGTCATCGAAATGTACATAAAGGTAACGTATTAAACATAACTTACAATTTAGTTGTTTAGTTTTTGTTTTTGTTCCTTGTTTTGTAGTTCGGGGTTTTTATTCAAATCAATGTGATTTTGTCGCCACAGTGCTCTTTTATTTGTTTAATAAGTTGACTAAACAAAATTAATGGAAAAATCACGAAAATGTACGAGAATTTGTTAAATAATTTCCCAAGACGTATAGTTTGAAAAAATAAAAAACCGAATGAAATAATATAGAATGCTGAAATAATGGGTGGGAGAGAGTTGATTTAACATAACGTTGCCACATTGAACATATAACTTGTATGTATATTATATTTAAAACAATATCTTGAAGTTCTAACTTACAGTATCTAATCTCAGTATGTGTCTAGTCAGTCTAGTATGTAAACTTATTTAAAAGTACGTAACACTTCTTAGTTTGCTAAAAAGGGTTTTTAATTTCTAAACATATAATTATAGGCCTATTACAATATAGGTAGCACTTTGCCTTACATTCTAGTTCAAACAAAGCTGGCAACCCTGTTAGTCTTGTGTTACATGTGTCGCGATCAGTGAAGTGTCTAATTTCATTATGTATAAAGGAAAAAGTTAACTTTAGTGTAATTCTATTAACACGTCATCCACTACAGAATTATTGAGTTTCTTGAACAATATGTACTCATTTTTTAAGACAGGCCTACATCTACCAATGTCTATTTAACAATAATTTATAAATTCATATCTCATAGAGTAAAAATGTTATATTCATGCCTCCAGCAAGCAGTATGATAAGTAAGATTATTATTATTAACACGTTAATATAATGTTGATTTATAACTAGTAGTACCTATAATTCTGAGGACACTTCTTTAAACAAATTCAGTTAATTTTACAGATATATGATTAATTTCTACACAAACCTATAAATTTCAATTTATCAAGCTTTTATACAGCGACACAAAATAAAGTTGATTACTTTCTCACTATAATTTATTATAGAGAAAGTATAGTGATCGCAAAAGAATCGATGTTGAGATTTTTGTGCAAATATCCGTTTTGGGACTCCCTGAGTCCAAAAAACGGGTTTTACAAAATATCTGTCTGTATGTATGTATGTATACAAAGCTAGAGAGAAAACTATTCCATCGATTTCGAACAAATTTGCAGCAAAATTTGTTAAAAAACAGCTCTAACGATTTTGATAAAATTTGGCTTATTTGTAGCCCTTAATGTACCCTACCATATGCAAAAAACCGCATCTTTCTAAAAATTTTCTTTTAACTAATAATAATAAAAACTGATTTTTGGAGGATTCTTGCCAAAAAAGGGGTTGTTTTTCAAAAAATGTCAAACACTTTTTTCCTGCATCTATACTATACAGGCCTAACTGACATGTTTGGTGCAAATTTGTTCGAAATTAATCAAATAGTTTTCTCTCTAGCTAATAATAATAATATTTATTAGTTACTATCCTACTTTAATGTAGACTATCCCCTCTCCCACTTTAATACAATTATGAAGTCACAGTGAATCTTTTTAATAATTTATATACGTTTGTGAGAAAGTATGTGCCAGTTTCTGGTACCGTTTACTATTGTATAATTTGCGTTTTCACCAGCTGAAAATTACTTTCAAATTTAGTGAAACCACAATTTAAGTAAGGTAAATCAGAAATAGGGATAACTGACTTCAAAGACAGATTTTTTTGTTGAAAGTGACTTGATCAATAAAATGTTGCTTAATATTACGGAAAGTAATCAATAAATGAACTAGGCCTATATGCTATAGATTAATAATATTAGCATAGGCCTAGACGTAGTAGCAAACTCAATATAATTTATTTATAGTAGTATTTTTCAATATAATTTCGAAAATAAATAGAAACTTAAATTAACTATTTTCTAAATTGCAAACACTTTTCTAAATTGTATCAAATCAATTCATAAAATAGCTATATTGCTATAGAAGTTCTAAGATAACTGCATCCACAACAAAAGTGGTTGCCAAAGCCTTTGTGATCCTGTTAAAGCAGATAAAAGATATTCTTAACAAATGTCTAACTGAAATAAAAAAGTGAACTAGTTGCAGTCAAAAACTAGCAAGCTGCTTAACAACTACTTGCAGAACAACTATCCTTGGTTTTGGATTCATCATTCATGCAACAATAATCATACATTTGTGTACTTATAAGTACATACTAAGCAATTATAGACCAAGTGGTGAATTATAAGGTTTTATATTTAAAATGAAGTTTAATTTCACTTTAACACTTTAATTTTCTTAAAACATTAATTAAAATTCCAGTCAAAAGAGATGCCTATAGTAAATACAGAGTACCTTTGTCAATCGCAACGAACCTAAATTAAATACTTAGATCCAACACTTTCAACACACAGTAGGCCTACTTTACAGTAAATGTATAGGCGTAAGTATTCAGCATCATAAATAGAAGTAAACCTCAACTCCTTTACAGCGTTCATTATACATGGTTGTACAACTTTGGCTATAGGCTACAAGGCTGTAATTTGATTATCTCCATTATTAAAAAAGTCCATGTCAATTAGCTGCAAAAACATAATCCACTATTGAAACAGTAATATGATCCGCAACATTAGACGTAAGTCCATACCTAAATTACCAAAACCTTCGAGTATATGGTCATAGGCCTATTATCAGTTGACGAAAGATGGTAAAGAATTGGTTGTTCTTATCAATAATCCACGAGGACTACAAAACTTAAGGGACGAAAGAGTCCCATACAGACCTCTTCAATATACGAATTTTGAAAATAATCTTTTGTAATTTGTAGGAAATCGTTCATGAACATCTAAATTATAATTCGTAGGTGACGATAATTTGTAAATTATACATTTTTATTAAAGATATTTGCTTACAAATTAGACGAAAACATGATTTTCAGTCGAGTCATTTGATAGCAGTAAAATATCGGAGTGAATTTTGTTTACCTACTAACTATACATTGGAGCTTTCTGCAAATTTAAATGTCGTACAAACTTGGGGGAAACTAAAAATAAGACCGGCGTTAGTAAACACGAAAGTGTATATAAGCGATATTATAGTCGCGCTCGAACGCTTTACCAATATAACATCATTGGCCGGCTTTCTCAAAGTTGGCTCCGCTCTCTCGATTCGATGATTGTACTCGAGTGGTTTTGCAGAGCCTTATGCGTCTCCTAGGAGCCTATATCTCCTTAGATTTTAAGTTTCCATAGAACTAACAATTAGAGATAAAATTGTCAAAGTGTAGCAGATTGAATACAAATCTGTTCTCTCATATATCTTGACTCTATGGTCGTAGGTAAGCTGACAGAATAACGTTCCCTACAAATTCATCTCAACTTAAGTCTAGTATATTTATACTAGTAACATTTGCCCCAAAAACTGACCAGACAGTGTTAAATTACTAATTTACCTGACGAATTACGGAAACTGGTCTGTTTCTGCGAAGCTGTCTTTTGGAAGTGCTGAAACAAAATCTCTTGAGCCGAAAAACAAAATTCAGTCTCTATGAAAAAGGAATAAGTACGTACACAAGCAACGAAGACAAATACATTTGTAAAGGAATGTATAAACTATCCACCAGTGTTTTGGAGGAGAGTATTAAAGGATTTTGTAGCCCTGTAAAAGTACTAAACGATTATAAATAACTTGATGACCTGACGAATGGCGATGATAAGAGAATGTAAACAATGATTATGGAAGGGTAAAAAAAAGATGTTTCCGTGATGTCGAGGATGACCTGATGAGGCTGGAAGTTGCGAACTGTAGGCCTGTATCCGCCGACAGAATTAGATGGAATCGTTTTGGAGGAAAGGCAACATTGCCGGATGGTAAGATGAGATTGCTAGCTGAAATTTGACAATGAAGAGAACAAAACTGATTACACATGACCAAACCAACTCAACAGTTACAAAAAATGTCGAGAAAGTTTGCTGCCTTTTTTTTAAAATCCGTTCTATTGTACTTGAATTCGTACTAGTGGGCTCTACCCGTGCTCGCTTCGCTCGCCAACCCCAGCGTTGACATATGGGGATGCCAATGCAAATCACAAAATCCACAGACTGGCAGAAAGAGAGGAACACAATTTATAAATGTTTGTTTAGGTGTTGGTAATGTGTGAATAACCATATAAGCGGTATGAGCCTAGAAAAACGTATTTTGAAATTACAGACACTTTAAATTTATTTATAGG
>JAGFPH010000029.1:419754-431783 GCA_018207615.1 Philaenus spumarius
TTATGAAATGAGGAAGCACAATGTCTATTTCAGAGGTATTACCAAGTAAACTATTTTAACACAACTTACGAAATGAGGAAGCACAATGTCCATTTCAGAACACTATATATACTCTGTTATATACACATGTGTATTATAATATAGTAGAGCGTGACGGTAAAGTCTGATTCATCGCCAGCAAAATTTAAAAAATAAATTGGACCCTGTGCGCCTACAAAAATCACACTATATTAAAATAAGGTGTATGTAAAATGTAAATAAAAACTTAAGGAAATAGTGTTTAGGAATTAAGGAACTGAGATGGCTTGTTGGAATTTTATTTATATGACTTACTTGCGTTTAAAATATAATTTTATTTACTTTTGTTAAATGATTTTAAAATGATGATAACATTGAAGTAAGTGAAACACATTTTTGTCAAAACTTATTTTCAAGCTCACAAACCTTTGGGCTGATTACTTAAACAATCTGAACATACTCACACGTACAAAGGTTGACATTAACTATTCAAAGTACGCCCAATGTTTGGTTACTCAAAACACTGTCGCAAATTCTCCCGCAGGGGTCTGCCTTTCTGTTGATATTTCACTTCTTCTAGGAAGTAATAAATCTATTTGAACCTTGTAGACGCAGAAACATAACTCCTTATAAATCTTGTTATCTTCTAATTATCTAATTTGTTTGGGTTATGAATTATTTAACAAGACAGCTGGACTGAGGAAGCGACAAGAGGTGGCGAACTACGGGGGTTCTGCCATCCGGTACATGATATATAGACACATATAAAACAGATTTAATGGTACATATTTTTTAAAGCACAAAATGTGTTCTCGTTAATGTTAGGAAGTGTTTGAGCAAATAGTTGTGAAAGCGTTGAATTAAATACAAGAGTTGACAAATTGTTTTAGCTCGATGTGGAATAATTTTACACGGAAAACTTCTTGTAACATCGCTGGATCCTAGATTTATTTACAAGAAATGTTTCTGTGTTTAATTTCTGCATAAATATTGGAATAACATGAATAATCAATAATTCTTTAAGTTTTTTCATGAAACTTGGGTAGAATAAATTCACATCTTTAAGCTACCATTTTATGGTTAGGCTATAATGAATTGTGAAGGGTGTTCTATTGTCAGTTTAGAAATTATTAGGCCTTAACTAACTTATCTTTCATTCTTATGTTAACTTATTATGTTAAATTTGTCTGACTGATAGAATACATTCCAATTTAGACTAACACCAATTAAATTTATATTCAAAAGGGTCTAATTGGCTTTTTACTTTACTTTTATTTATTACTAGAGTGCTCCGCCCCTTGCTCGCTTCGCTCGCCAACCCCCGAGTTGACTCGCGTCGAAGCAAATGCAAATAGGTTATTTTATATAAATATGCCCTACTATTATATTCCAATATGTCTTATTTATTTGGAATTATTATGTAACATAGTGGTTTCTTATTTTTAAATTCCTTTATTTATTAAGGATTTATTCTCTAGCCTTAAGAAAAGTATATAGGGGTTGTTACTATATTTTCACCCCTTAGCAGCACGCGACAAAATGATCATTTATCTATGTATGTTGTAAGAAATAAACGGTACCAGGAACTGGCACATACTTTCTCACAAACATATTTAAATTACTAAACAGATTCACTGTGACTTGTAGGGTGGGGTAGGAGAGGTGATTTTTTATTAAAGTTGTAGATTAACTAATAAATATTATTATTATTATCTAGAGAGAAAACTATATTATCGATTTCGAAAAAATTTTTACCAAACACGTCAATTAGACCTTTATATCGCATCTGCATGAAAAAAGGGTTTTGAAATTTTTTGAAAAACAACCCCCTTTATGACCAAAAAACCTCCAAAAATCAGTTATTATTATTATTATTAGCTAAACGAGAATTTTTAGAAAGATGCGGTTTTTTGCATATGGTAGGGTACATTAAAGGCTACAAATAAGCCAAATTTTATCAAAATCTTTAGAGCCGTTTTTTTATAAAAAAATAATAACAGATTTTTTGGGGGTTTTTTGCCAAAAAAGGGGTGTTTTTCAACATTTTTCAAACCTGTTTTTCGTACATCTATACAGGCCTACTTGACATGTCTGGTGCAAATTTGTTTGAAATCGATCGAATAGTTTTCGCTCTAGCTTTGTATACATACAGACATACATACAGACATACAGACAGACATTTTGTACAAACCACTTTTTTGAACTCAGAGGGTCCCAAAACGGATATTTTCACAAAAGTCTCAACATCGATTTTTTTTGCGATTACTAAATATACCTTCTCTATACTATAGTATAGTGAGAAAGTAATAAATGTACAAATTTTCAGCTCACTAACTTTAATGAAAATATAACAATTAATTTTTATTGTTTTAGGGGTTTGTATCTCATTTTTCGCCCTTAGCATCACGCGACAAAATGCAAATTTTGTTTATTTTTCTAGGTATCTTGTAAGGAATAAATGTAAAAAGTTTCAACTCTCTAGCTTTAAGGAAAGTATAATAATTAATATTTATTGTTTCGACCCTTAAATCAAAATTAATTCTAGCCTATGTTACTCAGGGATAGTGTAGATTTTTATTAGTAAAACTATTTTTTCAATCTGTTCGGTAGATCCAGAGGTTACCCCCTACATACAAACAAACAAACAAATTTGACCTCTTGTACCACCTTTAAAGAAATAATGACAACAATTTGGAATACGTGCTGGGCTAAGACTAAGATGGTACATACAATCCTATAAGAATTAAAACTTTACCTAGTACAGCAAAATATCTGTAACCTTACCTCATTTAAAGTTGATATTGAACACCTGAGTTAGCTATTTACAGGAAATACAATAAATACTATTTATATAACAAACAGTTTGTTTATTAATTACTTGCAAATTGATATGCAAAATCACATGCCCTTAAAAAAAAGATTTAAATTGCTATGCCCTTAGTTATAATTGAAAAGAAAATTTAAAAATAGTTTACATTTACAATATTGATTTTGATTAAATTTAAAAGATCCCTCCCCTAAAGTAAAATTAGAAAAACCCTCCCCATTTATAATAAAAAGATTTATTACAATTTATTAATTTTTACAAGATTACAAGATTAAATACATTGCACCTTGGATTTATTAATAACATTTGTTTTGTTGGCCAACCTTAATACTAAGTCAAATTAAATAATAAAAATAATGGCGTTTAATGATTTTCAGAGACGTCTCTCATGAAAAAAAAAGGTTTTTTGAATTTAGAATTAAATCTCTTGAGGATTGTGGTTCCAAAATTTTGCTAGCGGTCCCATCCAAATTATTTAATTAAAATAAATTTACATACAGCCTTTATCATATTATTTTTGTATTTTTCTTGTTATAAAATAGCCTTCATTAATTCTGATTTTAAGACACAGGCAATTGCTATTTTGAATTATATATAAATTATCTATTAATAGTCACTGATATTTCACTAAGTTGGAGTTTTACACTAACAGTTCTTTTGAAGGCAGAAATTTTCAAAAATTAAGCTTATTCAGTTTGTGTAGGTCATTGTTGCACCAGTTGTAAACTATGAAACAAAATACAACATAATTTTAGTTTCAAAACCAAAAGGTTAAGTGTAAAAATCATGTGCAAAACAGAATTGTAATATTATGCAAGAAACTGAATGTATGGTAACATATTGTTTTATAAAATTAATAACGGAAAAATTTGAACAGAGACTATTACTCTACTGATATGTTTCTCCTTTATATAGCACAAAAGGCTACTATATTTTAAACTGAAATTTGCTGAAGGTTTATAGGCTGTATCATAGGGTTAAAAGAAATGGCTGTATAGGTTAAATTTACTTATAGATTAACAAAATTACTCTGTAACTGCAGATATATAATTATAGTTAAAATTTACAACAGTACAAATTAATATAGCAACTCAGATGGAAATATAATTAAGAATTTGTTTAAATCTTTACCTGGTAATAGATGTAAAAATGTTTAAACGTATTCACATGTTTTGTGAAGTAACGAAACTTGACCTTCCGCTTTACAATATGAATAACTTTCGCGACATTACTGTTTTTGATTTATCGCACTTTGTAAACGACTATTTTTGATTAAAGAACTAGTTTACGTTTCACTTCGCATTTTACAAACGTTTACTTTGCCATGAGGTTTTCGAAGTTTTTCATGTCGGTCGTTGAAGGTCTTTTCAAGTTCAAGGTTAATTTCAAAGAGAAAGACGAACGGAGGCTTGGATTACTTGCCTTTATCTACGCATGCGCTTAGCAATTTTAATAGTCAGCTGATTGGAGTTATGTTCGCTACCCGCTAGATGCCATGGGCGTTCAGTGTATTAAGCAGGGATTTACCTTTAGTTTAACGAGAGTGGATTTTTGCTTCAAATAGTGGCGCGCTATTTAAATAACGGCACACTCTTTATAATATTAGTATAGATTATTTTAACGTTTTTTCCTAGTGCTGAAACTCACATGAAATAAAATCTCGCTATGATACTTATCTAAAAACGAATTTTAGGGACATAGCCTAGTCAAAAATTCGACTGACTATTAAAATAAAAGCGTAGGTCACAGAACATAGTGAGTTATACGAAAATATAGTCCACATAATAGGTATTCCTTGATGTATGTACTCCGAAATGCTAATGTTTTACTTAGTTCTGACATGGTACAAATCAATTCACAGCAATTTATTGTATACAGGGTGTTAAAACAACCTTTCAGGACTTTGGGATATGATTCCTCATACAAAAAGGAAGAAGGTACGTTCAAATAAAGGTAGCCTATGTCCTAAAACGTTTAGTTTTCCTTGTATCTGTTTGTAAGTGTTTTTTTATTTAATACCTTATATCTTAGGAACCTATGAAGATATCAACTTTAACCTAGGTACATGTATTTCTTCTAATAAGACCCATTTTATTATCTAATGTCAAGTTTATATATGGCAGCCATTTTCAATTTATAAATCTCAATATCTCAAAATCCGTAAATTTTACAAAAACTTTACAAGAGCTAAAAAACTTGCTAATTTTATTTCCTAAATAACGGTACATAAATTATTAAGATTCCATGACTATTAATTGAGTTTTTGCAATTTTACGGAAATTACAACATGCGATTTTTTGGTAATAATGCGAAATTTCGTGTTTCTAGTTCGAAAAGTTGTTACTATTAAGTTATATTATAAATCATTCCTAAAAGTCCTTATGCCATTCTCCGGGTAAGAATGTTTTCTATTGCATTTTAAAATACAGTAAAAAATAATGTGACAATACCTTTCCAGCAGGTTTTGGTTGTTTAAATCTAAAACCAGTCCCATAAGCATAAAATGAAATTTCTGTTGAATACAAGATGATTTGAAAACAATCTGAACTAACCCACAAACACCAGTTGATTGGCGATCAGGATCTTCAGACGTCACACTTTTAGATTACAGTTGATAAGGTTAATGCTTGTAAATACATCGGATAAACTGTCGTGCTGTCCTTCAATGTACTATGACGTCTCGCAAGGCAACTTTTAAAGTGCATTAATTTAAACATTTAAACTAATAGACTTTTAAAAGCATTTTATTTGCAAATACGTTTTAAATAATATAAATACAATATTAAAAGAAGTTAGAATGAATAAATTGTATTCTTTATATTACATTACTAAAAAATGTATGGTTTTGTTTTATATTAAACGAAATATAATTAATTAAACTTGGAGCGAGAAGTTAACAAATATGTTTAAAATTATCCTATCTACACTTTTACCTTTATTGGTAAATCTCAGAAAGATTGAACTCCCCTTTAGTACATAGCCTTTACATTATGTTTCGTGCTTTGTTTTGTTTTAAAAATATATTTACTTCTTTATTTTATTTACAAACTGACGATTTTCAATTTTCCAAACAATATTGTTTCACAAACCCGGATTTATGAATCTTTTTTTTTAAATGTTGGTATTTCAGTTTTCTAAAAATATTTTGTTTATTTGTTTATCTTGTCGTGTATTGTTTGGAAGAGTGTATTTATATTTAAGTGTATCAAAAGAATTTGTTTGAAATTTTTGATTTATAGTTTGTGACAAACTATTTTCTTATTGGCTCCTACTTGTACCCAAATCAAATTTTGAAAATTCTGTACTAATAGGCCTATACTTTACTAAACAACTGCAGGGGATCAAAACTTTATGAATCAGCAAGTTTTCATTCATGCTGAGTAAGTAGCCTACAATAATACGTACTATGTTTGGGAACCGTCACCTCTTTTCACTGGTCCTTACGTCCAATTAATAATTTATTCTGGCCATGTTTATTGTTATCGGTTTGGTGGAGTTACTCTACCCCCTCATCCTACGTCTGACCATATATCATTAATCTGACGCGCTACCAGACGAGTAAAGGTGTTAAACAAAGTTCTCAGTTCATAGGAAAGAGTGAACCAAAAAAAGGTTAAAGGCTGACATATATATATAATCCAGATTATAACTATTGTTAGTTTTGTAATTTAAAACATGCTTACGTACATATCATACAATATTCCTTAAGGGAGTGCAATACCAGGACAAAACAATTATTTAAACCCTTTTACAGTATAACTACAATTTTATAGATAACTTGAATGTATAATCATTATACAGAGTGGGAGAACGGCTTAATATTTGCTGTATAAGGACATTTTTAAGGGAGATGTGATTGAGGAACCTGCTCTATGTAAAAATACTATTTTATTAAGTTGTCAAAATTTGGTCCGCCATCTTGGATCCGCCATTATGAATGTAACTTTTTTTCAATAGGAAACTGGTCATGTGATTTTTTTAAATCAATCGTGAAAACCTCTCATCCATATCACAAACCGTTCTGAAGATATTTGAATTTATTTTCATTGAATATCACTTAATGTAAAAATGAAGTAAAGTAGGCTACATTAAACGTTTTTACCTATCAAATTTTAGTGTTAAATAAAATTAAACATTATAAAACAATCAAATCATACATACATTTTAACAATAATGATCAATAATAATAATAAATTTAAATAAAAGTAGATTAAAAATCCCTAAATATGAAAATCCAATCTTCAATCCTCATGAAAAAAGCTACACCAAACTAAGTTATATTTATTTATTATTAGGTATGCTTGTTCATTATTGTCAAAATTGATGTACATTAAATTAATACCTTATGATTTCATTGTTTGATAATGTTAAATTTTTTTAACATTAAAATTTTTTAAGTAATAACTGTAAGAAGTTTAATGTACTTCATTTTATTTTCACATTAAATGATATGATTCAACGTAGACTAAATAAAAATATCTTCTGAACTGTTTCAGGTATGGATGTGCGATTTTCACCATTGGTTTTGTCTTAAAATTCTACATTGAAATGATGTATCACATGACCACTTTCCTACTTAAAAAAAAAGTTACATTCAAATTATAACTAGCATACCAAATTTTTGACATCTTAATAAAATAGTATTTTTACATAAATCAGGTTGCCCAATCACATCTACCTTCAAATTTTCCTTATGTACGAAATATTAAGCCGTTCTCAGACTTTTCTCCCATCCTGTATAATGATAGGCCTATAGGAATACATTCAACAGTTTTTATAAAACTGTTGTATGCGTAAGGCTAAAATAAAAAATAAGACCACCATTAGTAAAAGCAAGTAAGTGCTTACAAGCGATATTCTAGTCGCGTTCGAGCGTCTTGCTAATGAAATACAGTTCAAGGTCAACTCTCTCAACCTCGCTTAGTTTGATGCTTTTACTCTATTGGTATTGCACAACTTTAATTGTAGGGTATATATATCAAACTATTTTACTCTATGAGTTTATGGGGAAAGTCCTGCAGAATGAATAGAGTGAAACTCCAAATAAATTAATACCAAGTGAATTGTAACCTTTTTTTAAATAACAATGTAAATTTATAATTATGTAAATTGATAAGCCTAACTTATGTATATTTTGTGATATATTGCGTTAGATAACACGCATGATACAGTGTTTACTTTGGTAAACAAAATTATTTTAATCTAACCTAAAATTTATTTGAAAAGAAATTAGATTCTAAACGAATTAAATTGTTTTGGTTAGAAAAATGGAAATTTCTGCTGAAGCTAGTTAGGCTCTTTTTACTTTCTCCACCCTATACGTAGTATATGGAGAAAGTATTGTTTTCGTAAAAATGTTCGAATTTGAATTTTCAGTTGAATTATCTGTTTTGGTGCTCCCAGAACCCCAAAAAATTGTTTAGTGCAATTATCTGTGTTGGTGCTCCCTGAACCCACAAATATTTTTAGTGGAATTTTTTGTTTTGGTGCTCCCTGAACCCAAAAAAGTGTTTTTAACGTGGTGTCTGTCTGTCAGTGTGTCAGTATGTATACACGACCAGAGGGGACACTATTGGTCCGATTTTCATGAAATTTGGTATGTAGGTACTAAACCCTAATATCTCCAGGCGTTTTTTTCATTTTTTGGAATTTTTAATTTTTAAGGGTAATTTACCCCTAAAAACCAATAAAAATGACAAAAATGCAAATTTCTCAAAAACGGCTCTAACGATTTTGATCAAATTTTCAGTATTTATAGTGCTTAAGATGCCAAACAAAATGACACCACCCGCTTTTATCAAAACTTCGGCGTTTCATAATTATGGGGAAATGTTAAAAAATAAACAAGTTTATGTTGTCAATCTAGCATCACGGCAACGGCCGCACGGGGTAGCACAACGGTAGCGAGGACGGCCAGTAATTCAAAGGTCGCGCGATCGAATCCCGCCTGGGACAATAACTTTTTTATACGATTGACGTAGGTAGAATATTATTTTTTTGTTTTGTTCTAAAAAGTAGTAAATAAAATGATTAAAAACAATATTATTTTGACTACAGTAAGTTGGGAGAAAGTTTGTGTCAGTTAACTGATACAGTTTATTTTATATACCCCTACTTCTGACAACCCAATTTCTGAAAAATTTCACTAGATTTCTGATTCAAAATAAATTGTGATTATCGGCCGATATAATTTAGACAATATTTAATTATTAAGATAATACATTTTTTTTTTTTTTTTTTTGAGAATGGTTAGTATTAGAGCTACAGAAAATGTTTACTCGTTAGGCCTCTAGATTTTTTTTTTTTAATTTGTACAGTTAACAGTTTCGAGGTATAAAGGTGAACTTTTCCTATCTACTTCCACGGTGACAATGTATTTTTTATAATGGAAAGTTTTAAAAACATTTCGTGATTTTAGTTACGGTAGTACGAAAATAATATTCATGAGCACTATTAATTTCGTCCTTTGTGCCCTCTAATTTGACATATCCATAAGAGAAGGGTTCAATAATTTGAGTGAGCCCCTACATTTCCAATTATGTTGCTACACGGAACAAGGGACAAGATTCCACACTACCATAAAAGAAACTCAAAGTGATCTAGTTAGACTAACATTCCCAAAACATATTCTATTTAAATTCAAACAAAAGTTAAAATGAAGGGGGGGCTGTATTCACACCATGTATAATTTTAAGGAAATAAATAAAATGTAGCTCCTACCCAAATGAGCGAAGTAAGATGTTTTCTGTATATATAACAATATTGTTCTATTTTAAGACTAAGTAACTATAGTTAAATATTTCTCAGTTGTAAAATCATACGTACAGTCTAAACAATAAATACTTTATCGTTATATCGTGAAAGGTTTTCTACGATGGAAGGCAAATATGTAAGCATAATAGTCTGTTTCATCAAATTTAAACTGTATTATGAGCAATTAAATATTGTTTTACAGATTAAATAGTCTAATTGAGGGAAAATCATTATTTGAAAATTGTTAGTCCTAAAGTGTTAAGCTGCATAGTTCATATTTTACAAATTGTATTCTTATAATATTTGTTGTCAATATAAACCTAAGTGTAAATAATACGTTCAATAAAAAGTACAACTAGGTATTGTTTTGTAAAACAAATTTTTTAACCTAGAAAGAATTGGTAAACTGTACAATTTGAATAGTGTTTAGCTAAATAATATTCTTATATTTATTCCAACAATTAATTGATATAATTTAATCGTATCTATGTAGTTTTTTTTTAGATAGGTATATCTAAATAAATAACTAAACCTATTGAATTATGATACAACATATTGCATTCAATAAACTATTTGACTTTTATAATATACATTTTGTATTCATGTTGTTACAAGTAACGAAAACCAATTCAATTCTTGCGTCCTGTTATTGGGCGTATAATGTACTGTACTTTGGAAAAAAGCAAGAACAATTAATTCAAAAAGTTAGACGATGGTTCACGTTTACAAGGTCCGAGGCGCCACAAGAAATCTTTCGGAGACAACAGCGTTTAATTAACGGACCGTTTTATTGGGCCCTTTCGTGAGTCGAATACTGAGTCCGGGTCCTTTGGTAAGACACGCCGCGCTCTTCCCCTCCCACTCCCACCGAATACCTCCAAAACTCTATCTCTCCAAGCTGTAGCCGCGCTCTATCTACCGACCGTTTACCAAATTATTAATACTTTTTTCTCCCTCCCCTCCTCTTCAATAGAAATATATCTTCTTACCTTAATGCGGCTCCTATAGTCAGAGAGTATACTGCTCGCATTTAGTGTCCTTACAGGACGTATTCAATTGCATTGGAATGTTGTTGGTACTTGGTTGTTAATGCAGATCCTTCACAATGATTTATTTTTGTTCAAATTAAAGCGTGAACTAACCCTGTGAATATAGGTAATTAATAAACTGTCTAACATTATTTATGTAAAAACTTTAAATAAAAGTATTATTTTGCAAGCACAAATATGAAACTATTCTTAATCTTAGTTATTGCTAAAAATCATTCTACTTGAAATATAAATTAGTTTTTTATTATTAATTAGGCTACTATGTACTAGACAAATATACATGATGGTTTCAAAGAAATAAGTTACTTTTTTATTTGTTATTAAAGCTAAGATTTTAATTACTTTCGGTCATGCTTAATATTTACTTTAATACTTTGTAGTCCACGAGTATTAAGTTTTGAGTTAGTTTTAATGTTTAAAATGTATAATAATCATAACAATCAATTAAGCTTAATGATGGCCTTTAAATAGTATTTAAGAATATTAGGTGATGAAAACGTTGTAAAAAAAGTTTTTTTTTTTTTTTGAGTTGTGAATGAACAAAAATAATATACCCAACCTCTCAAAATCAACTAAATGTCTGATTGGAACAACTCTCCACTTGTTCCAATGTCTTTGAGATATTGCAAAGTTAAATGTTTGATTACATCGGTAAAGCAAATATTGAAAATGTTAGCCCTTCGACTTTTGTGGATTATTTTTTGTACAAAATAACTAGATTGTAAAAACGTTAATGCAGCTCTAATTATTAAATTGAATTATTATGGGTCTTATAGAATAATATTATAATCGAAAACATAAATACCTCGAATGCCTTCTCCTTTTGAATTACAAAGCCTACAATTTCTTTCAAAGTTGGTTCAATTTGGGTTATAAACACTAAATAATCTAAACGTGTATTTTAGAAATACTTCTAATTATAACACATTAGGCCTACTTTCATGTCCCAATGTTATGAAAATACTATAGCTGGTTCCCGGTGCGTTACTGCCACAGAAGAAAATTCCCCTCCCCCATACCCCTCAACCACCCACCCCCCGGGAAAATCCTGAATCTTTTGCTAAATGTTCCATCACAATCTAATGAACGGTATGGCAGCGCATAAAATACGAACACTCAAAATATTGATTTTTATATATTGGATTAACACAAATTTAATATAGGCCTAAATAAAATGGTGTTTTAGCAGTGCAACCTTAAATCTTAACATAGACTAATACATCTTGATTTACAAATTTGTAGTTCTGTTGATTAATTTTTTAAAGTTATTTTGTAAAATATATCATTTATTAACTACTGTAATTTATTTTGAACATAGTATTGATAGCCTCCAGGATTGTAAATATTATCAGCTATTTCAGGTTAATAATATTACCAACAAG
>JAGFPH010000029.1:431996-486868 GCA_018207615.1 Philaenus spumarius
CTGCGCCGTTAAACTGATAGTGTGTTGGTCCCTTTACATGTGAACACGTTAAAGGGCCCACACACTATCAGTTTAACTGCGCTGTTTATCACGTGAGACGTCATGTCTGAGCGAGAGACTCTACTTTGCACCGATGAAATGCGCAGTTAGTTCAGTTAATCGAACAGTTTGCTCCGTCTCCAGTGGTCACGGCAATTTTTCTTCCGCTTATTGACTTCTTCTTCTTGACGGTTGCAATTACACAACACACTGCTGCTATTTTTTTTTCGGTCATTCATTGTCGAAAATATTGCACGCACAGTAGACTGTGACTATACTGCACGAAAAAAACTGAAAACGAACAGAACTGAGGAGGAAACTGAAGTACCCCACACACCAAACAGTTCACTCAATTGTGTAGTTTTATTTTCACAGATAAACTGCGCATTTAAACTGCACGTGTATGGGCCCCTTTACAGTTATAATTTATAATAATTTTGTGTTGTTTTCATGTCACTTTTCTCTTTTTAAGAATTTTAAAGTTTTTGTAAATTGAACATAAGTTTTTGTCTGTAGCGTAACTAGGTCTACTGTCGGGAGCACGAAATAAGACGGGAGAAAATGTTTGTGCTGTTGCCAGATATGAGACTGGTAAAGCGAGGAGCGGTCGAGAATCGCGTGCTGTGGGGCAAGCACTGGATGCTTAGTGTTGTCAGATCGTGCCGGAGGGCAAGCTATTCTCGACCGCTCCTCGCTTTGCCAGTTCCATATCTGACAACAGCGCAAATATTCTCACCCGCCTTATTTCGTGCTCGTGACTGTATACTTTGTTTAGGGAATGTACATTATACATAATAAAATGCAATTATTTGACCTGATGATGAAGGTATACCGTTGACACCGCTAATCCATCAGGACAAACAAAATTTGCTAGCGTTGAGGTACTTATTAACCCAAACTAACTGATAATAATTTATATTAGTACACAACATGCTTAGCCCAGTTAAAATACAAACAAAATTCAAACAAGTACAAATACAAGAAACAACAACTTAAATACTATTTAACCATTACTAACAAATTTACCTTCACTTTATAATATTGTGTACTCAAAAGACGCTCAGGACATTTAATTTGATTACTATCATTAGTAACCTATTCCTTGTTTATATATGATTTCTTCTTCAAAGGGTTTCCCTGTGTTGAAGCTTTACACAAACATTTGCTCTATATTAATATCAGTCCTGATCGTTGACCAATGACGTGATTGGCAATCACAGTTACTTATAAACAGGGGTAAGCTCCCTTAGTTAAGCCACGTCAAAACACCCTAATCCCGGGGTTGGAAATGTCACAGAAATAATAACACGATCCTGGGAAACTCCAATAAGTACTGTTTACAGTTCGTCACTATTCTATAAAGCGTTTTCTGTCAATATATCGTAGGCTATTAGCAAAGTATTAAATATTATTTATCGTTTTGAGCGAGCGTTTTGTTAAAGCAAAATGTATTTATTTAGTTTTGTCAAGAAATACATAGCCTACGATTTGTGGGAAAAAGTTCTCACAAATAAATCGCCTATTTAAACGAGTAGTGCATTGTCAGGTATTGTTATTTCTTGGTGATACAAAAATTGTAGAAATCTAGTCTCTTGTATGTAGGGAGCAGCGATAGCTCAATGGTAGGCAACTTTTTCGAAAAACTAAAACGTTTGGACTGTCGTTGGTTTTTAATCTGGTTATTATTGTTATTAAGGAGTAGTTTATTCCACTTCCCGTCCTTCGTTGTTCTACCTGCACAAAGTAAGGATTTTAGAGATTTTAAAAACACAAAAATGAAATTTAAAATTATTACTCACTTAAAATAGTACAATAGTAAAAATATGTGTGTATGTAGGAATAATATATGTAATAAATACTCAGACATATAGATGGAGAGATAAAACTAAAAGAGGTTATACAAATTTAGATGTTATGAGTTACAAATCTTTGAACGTTTTTAAAATATATAAGTCACTTTGAAAATGTACGAACATTTACAAAATACCAAATACACTGAAAAAGAAAGAAAAAGGAAAGACACAAAATGAGCATTAGTTATAGGCTATCTTTCAACTGCATATAAATTTATATGAATCATGAATGTCCTTTTGGAGCAATAAGAATACAATAAGTTGGCGTTGTGGCACATACAGTTTTATCTGTTTTTATAATAGATTGTCGACTGAAAATATAATTTCCGTACGTTTTTATTTCTATTAATTTTCTTCGACTATTAAGCCACGGAATTTATTTATAAGGATAGTTATAACGTCATTTCGAATGTTACATTTGAAACATTACAAAAAATGGAAGCTTAAAATGCAAAAATTACAATTAGAATAAGTTTTTAAAATATGTGCGCTTTTAAAAATGTAGGTAGAATATTTTTTAATTAAATTCAAAATATGGAATTTTTGTAAATTCTATTTTTAAGTGTTTATACTTTTAGAGATTAGAATAAAGCTACGTTGATTAGGTATACAAGTAATATGTTTACAGGTTTTTTACTGTTTTTCAACGTAGGCCTACACGTACGTGGCCTGGGAAGCCTAGGCTATATCAAAGTTCAAGAAACTTTAAATACAAATCAGCAAACGTATAAGAATATTTGCTACAAATTAGCGAGATAATCTTTCCTCTTTGCTGTAGCCTATCTATTGAAATTATAATGCTACAACTCAATAATCAACTGAAATCAAACAAAGGCTGCAAACATTCGAATTTAAAAAAGAAACATTAGTTCATGTTTTATATATAAAATAATATTTTTATAATATTTAATTTGTTCACTTTTGTGTATTTTACACCAAATCTTTCAGCCAAGTATTTAATTCAAGATGACTCGCTGGTCTTATGGTAGGCCTACGTTTTAAAATAATTCCAAGTAAACTATACAAATCATAGGCCTGCTAAAGGAACAACATCTAAAGTAATATTAAGGAACCATCACATACTTTCTCACAATCATATTTAAATTACTAAATAGATTCATTGTGACTTCATAATTGTAGGTGGGGTAGGAGAGGTGACATTAAAGCAGGAGATTAACTCATAAATATTATTATTATTATTAGCTAAAGAGAAAACTATTCGATCGATTTCGATCAAATTTGCACAAAATACGTCTATTAGGCCTGTATAGATGCACGAAAAACGGTTTTGAAAAACAATGCCAAAAAAAACAAAAAAATCTGTTATTATTATTATTATTAACTAGGTAAACAAGAATTTTTAGAAAGATACGGTTTTCTGCATATGGTAGGGTACATTGAGGGCCACAAATAAGCCAAATTTTATTAAAATCGTATGGGCCGTTTTTTTATAAAAAAAATAATAACTAATTTTTGGGGGGTTTTTTGACCAAAAAGGGGGTTGTTTTTCAAGAATTTTCAAAACCTTTTTTTGTGCATCTTTATATAAGCCTAATTAACATGTTTGGTGCAAATTTGTTCGAAATCGATAGAATAGTTTTCGCTCTAATTAATAATAACTATATTTATTAGTTACTCTCCTACTTTAATGTATCCCCTCTCCTACTTTAATACAATTATGAAGTCACAGGGAATCTGTTTAACAATTTAAATATGTTTGTGAGAAAGTATGTGCCAGTTTCTCGTACCGTTTACTTTTCTATTTATTAGCGAAAAATTAGTTTTAAAAACAATTAAGTTTAGTTGATAAGTGAATTAATACGTAGGCCTACATCTTCACGTCCGTTTTCTCACACTTTGCCCAGTAAAAGAAAGCTTTTAATTTACTAGCGAAGTAAAGTCCAGTCCTGTCCACGAAAAGGGAGCAAAAGTTAATCCGGTCTTTGTGTCCGCACTAAGCTCCTTAGTGATCGGGAAACAGATGCTATCCCGCGGGACTCTATTATTGACAATCAATAAATCTGTACACTCAAGATGTCGCACAGCACCCCCAATCCAATTGTCACAATCCCATCTCTTATTTACACTTTATTTTTTTGGTTTTTTTACTTTAGGGACGATAGGGGAAGTTGGGTTAACAAAGTAAGGGTTTTCTAGTTTTAACTCTTGTTCCTTTAGTTCCATCAACTCTATTAGGTTATCTGAGCTGAACTAATTAATTACATTATAATTATTTAACGGCTTGATATTTTATAGTATTTTATCACTCTAAACAAAACCATTTCTGATCAACACAAATTATGTTTAACTTTTAAGTGGATTAAATTTGAAACTTAGTGCATTAAAATTAAAAATGTTCACCTGTCCAACCACAATTTACAAAAATCCTAAATATTGAGGAATTTAATTTCGCAAGTTTTTCAATGTTTAAGAAACCCAAATACTTTGTTTAATAAAGGCTATTTATTATTGGTAAAATTTACATGCTAATTGCTTTGGTTGGAATTTTCATGTTTATTGAATAACTTAGGCCTATCATTTGTCTTTTTTTAAGTTTATTAACATGAAGTTAAATTATGACTACTATTATTTGTTTAAGCCTAGTAATTTGTTTATAACTTAGATTCAACACAGCATTTCATTTGTAGGCTACTAAGTTTTGAAGGAAAACTGCTATAAATAACAAATTGACTATAAAGTATGTTTAAAAAAACATTTCTGGATTCTGGGATATGATTCCTCATACAAAAAGAAAGAAAAAAGTTCATGTAAAGGTATGTCCTAAAACGTTTAGTTTTCCGTCTATCTGACTGTAGGCCTATGTATTTTTTACCTAATAGGCCTACGTTATGGGCCTATCTTAAAAATCTCTGAAGATATCAACTTCAAATTTGGTACATGCATTTTGGTATGTGATATCAAGTTTATACTTTGTACCATTTCAAAATGGCGGCATTCTAAATGTCCAAATCTCGAGATCTCAAAATCCGTAAATTTTATAAAAAAATTACAACAGACAAAAAAGTTGTTAAATTTTATCTCTAAATAACAGTGCACACATTATTAAGATTCCATGACTATTAATCAAGTTTTTGCAATTTTATGGAAACGACTACATGCGCATTTTGTGGTAATAATGGCAAAATTTCATGTTTCTAGTTCGAAAAGTTGTTACTGTTAAGTTATTTTATAAATCATTCCTTAACGTCCTTATGCCATTTTCATTCAGCAAAATTTAAGCCATTATTTGTATTTTCAATACAAGTTCCTTAAAGTTTAAAATAAGTGTAATAGTACGAATTGAAGTAGGAGTAAGAATTAAAGTATGTGAGGTACTGGTATTAGGAATTAAAGTAGGTGAGGAACTATATAGTAGTGGGAATTTTAATGTCGAGAAAAACCCAGACAGATAGACGGAAAACTAAACGTTTTAGGACATACCTTCATATGAACTTTTTTCTTCAATTTTGTATGAAGAATCATTTGTCAAAGTCCTGAATGGTTTTTTTAAACATCCTGTATAAAGATATTGGTTGGCAGACTGCCAAAACTATTTAAAATGCCTAAGGTGTAATTTGTCTGTTCTAAAATTCTATAACAATTACTGAAATTGCAAATTTCAAGTATAGGCCTACGTATTATTATATTGTTGCTAATGTCCTTGGGCCTACTTTATGTCAGTTAGTCTGAGAAGGCGGGTTGTAGGCCTATATGTAGGCTGATATTAGGTTTCGCCAATAAGGTCCATAGCACTTTTTCCATAATATTAAATACAATTAAATGTCATAAATAGGTAAAATTATTGTTTTATTCTTAATAAGTTAATTTGAACAATTAGGCTACCAGCTGATATAGGGGCCTAGACCTAAGGCAATACTTACAGATGACTTTTATTTCAGACAGTTTTAGACCAAGAAATATATATTTTGGTTTATTATAGGAATACTTTATTGGTACTGATTATCTTAAAGCCATTTTAGTATTTTTCTGAAACATCTAAGAAATATCCCAAGAAGAAAAACACTATTTTCTATAAATACTTGTATTCATACGAAACTTTTAATAATAGGCTATGCCTATATTTTTCAGCTGGTTGTTTAGTTCCTTCAGGATTTATCCCTTTTTAAAAGATAATTCCACTCTGAAATCATAATAATTTGGTTTAAATAAAAATATAGTACGATTTTCAGATTATTTAGGATTTTTAGTTTTTATCTCAGCCTAATTCCCTTTTTTTCTTTACTAATCTAAATATTGCAGGTAACTTTTTGTTTATTTAATTTAATGTTTTTCTTTTTGTATAAATTGTCTTCTTTGCTTTTTCAGCTAATGCCCTAATCCTATTGTATTCCTGCATGAATAATAAGGGATGTTAATAAAATTATTACTAAACAAGAACATAAAGTTTAGTATTAGGCCTACAGTAAGTAGGTGTAAATATATAAATACACCTATAGGTGTATAAATAGGTGTAAATATATGTAATTATTATTCAGGTCATTCAGTTTGGATTAGTTGTTTATATAAATTACATAATAGCCTATGATTAGACCATGATTTGAAAATGTAACCTAAGTATATTATAAAGGTATGTTTGAAAAATATAACCTTTAGACTTATAGTTGCAAGGCTAATCATAATAAGGAACATTAAAGTAAATTCAAGTAGGAACATTAAAGTAAATTCAAGTAGGTATACTTCATATAAATACTGTTTATAACAACGGGTTCTGTGTCTTAAACAATTAGCATATTGTTTTTTTTTAAATTCCCTAGTTTAATGTTACAGTTAAAGAACATAAAATAATTTACATTTAATTTTTACATAAGTATTATTTAAGTTTTTTTCTTACATTATCATTCATACTTCAAGTTTAGGGCCTATTACGACTAATTTTTAAGAACGTAGGCTAATTATTTATTGCTAATCAATAATTAGGATCTAAGAATAAAAAATATTAACTGAATGTAGTAAAAAAACGTGAAAAAACTAACAGAATACAAACGTTTGTAGTTAATCATGTGTCCAATTCGCAAAGAAATAATGTTAAACTTCAACATTTTTCGGTTTTTTAAGTTATGTAAGCTGTAATAGTTAGGGTTAGGCCTACTGCTCATTTAAAAGCGAATGTTTTCATTTTTGGGGGCGAAATTTACTATCGGTGTAGGGCCTACATATCCACTTTAAAACAAATAATTGCGAAATTGACATTCAAATTTTAAAATTAAAACATTAATTCAACGTGAAATTTTGTTTAACAAATATTAAGTTTTTTTTAACTAGGTTTTCAAAATGTCTTTTCTGGAAATAAAAATGGCAGGGTTAAATGTGTTTTAAGTGGGTTTAAGTCTCGATCTCTCTTTCCCTCGCTCAAAAATTGTTTCTATTTAGGCTATTACCGAAAACCGAATAAAGATTGTTTTGAAACAACCCCGTAAAACATTTGGACACGCATGTAACCTACTTCATTAAGCAAATTATAAGAGCTTAATTTGGTGTTGAATATCTCTTAAAATACTAATTTATTTAATTCAAATAAATAAAAACAAACTGGAGTAAATTTAAGTTTATAAACAATGAAGTTTGTTTTGGCATTCGTTTGATATTAGCTGAAGAAGTAGGAGCTTTGAAAACGAAACATTTAAAGTTTAAAAGGAGTAGAAGTAAACGGAGAATCTTCTTTCGGCCAAAATAAATATCAGATGGAATTCCTACTTACGCGGTTTTACGAAATTGTACTCGAGTCGACTTCCCATTGATTGTAGTGTCGCATCCCTAGCAACCACGCTATCTAGGGAGTAGTCGAAAAATTAAAAAACTCCCCATGTGCGCGCGACTCTACCCTCCCTCAAACATCCCCTACCGAACAGTTTTTATCCGAACGTTATTCAAAAGAAAGCAATTCGGAGTAGAAGATCTGTGCGAAGTGCTGCAGCCTGGCGGACATCCCGACATGCAGATTCTGAGGTTACATTCTTCTCACTCACTCACCGTTCTAGACCCAAAGGTACAGCAACCCTCTCTCTCTACTCTCTAACTTAGTTTATTTACGAACTCTGTCTATTCAGATGTATTTAGTTTCGTTACAAAACAATAATGTAAATAATGACAAAACCAACTACAATTTTATTTATTTATTCATCCTGCCTATTTTCAAAACGTCTTAAGTATTTGAAAAAAACTAAATTTAATTGTTTGTTTTAAGATGCTGGGCCTATTATAGCCTACTGTTTTATTAGTTTTATGAAGATCTATTTAAATATATCTGTGAAAAATAAACTAAAATAATATTTGTCTAACTATGGGAAAATGTAACGCTTTTTATTATTCTTTGTTGTTTTTATTGGTGTTGTTTTTTAATTTTCAACATAATGAAAACCTAAGATAATTATTTAAATTTTTTATTTAGCTGCAAGATATATGACATAGGTTAGACCCATATATGTTACACCACCAACTGATTTAATTATAATAGCCTACAATAAACAAATCCTCCTTTCTATTTTTATTTGTATGACTGCATCAGTTTGAATGCTGAATAATTATTTCACAACATGCAAGGCATCGTACAAATACAAAAACTAAATGAATATCTACTAATAGTTATTTCTATATTACAATCATTTAATATAATTACCATAAGGGGTTCTTATTCTTACATACACCTTGTTTAAACCTAACCTCAATAAAATTAGTAATAATTTTACTATCGTTTTTTAAATAGTGTAGGCCTAATGTTTGTTACCGACAATTCTAACTTTAAAAATGTGTATTTTTACTGAACTTTTGTAATTTTTTACGATAAAATCTGTTTTTGTTTCTTACAGTATTTTTGTCAATAATAGATTACTTTATTTTATAAAAGCACATTTTTTAGGACAAAGTTTATCTTAGCTTGAATTAACCTAGATTACTTGTACAACATCAAAATTATTTAGATTTAGGCCTTCAACAAGAAATATTTCAAGACATTTTGTGAAAATTATTACGCTTGAAATTATTCCTAATTTATTGTTTTATTACTATAACTGTTGCATATCTATAGGCCTAACTGTTATAAACTACAAGAATAGGCTATAACTATTATCTGTTACACAAAAGACGATGAATGAAACTTCGTATAAAATTGTTAAAATCTTTGTTATTGTGACAAACGAATTTGAATGTGATATTTATTTGTACTCTTTATGGCGTATTAATTGCGAGTGTTTAATGCTCTTTAATTTTGTGTTAAGCATTTATCATTATTTATTATTACTGACATAAAAACATTATAGGCCTATTTTCAGTTGATTCAAAAGTATAAATTATACTCGGCGAAAACGTTGCTAAATAGTGAGGTTATGTCCAAAATAAATTTGAAGAATGTAATGAAAATTGGCGACAAGGTTTGAAACGACTTTATCACAATAAAAATTAAATTAATTCAAATACTAGGCTAAGTTTATTTATTTATTATGTGAATCAGGTTAGTATTTGATTTGTTAAGTTTTGTTTTATAATATGAAGTTGAATTTGTGTTTACATTAATTAATACCTAAATGATTTGTTACAAAAAATTTGAAAATTCAAGGCTGTAATAAAAGTTTGAGATATCATCACGACTTCGGAATTTTCTTGCAGGTAGGCCTATTTTTACAAATAAAAATACAAATCACCGCTATTAAAAATTAAACAACAGTGTAAGTGTAAGTGATTGCCCTACGAATTTTATTTAGGCATAGGCCTACAAAATGTTGACTAATAATATTTAAATGTAGGCTAAACCTACAACCTACTTAAAGGTATGACTTATTAAACCAAACGTGGCGCTACCTGTGTGTCATCATAGTGAAGTATAGTTTAGTAGCCTATCACATATAGGTCTGTTACAACAATTGCATTAATTGGTATTGTTAATTCCACGAATTTGAATTATAGACACAATGTTTACATGTAGTTAATCATTGTTTACATGTTTGTAGATTTAGTAATTAATCTTGATTTAGTTTTTAACCAATAATAAACAACCATTTTAAAATACTACCGGCCTAAGTAAATTTGAAAATTCAAGAATAAATGTTGACTAAACCTGAACACACTGTTTAAATTTTGTTTAATAAACCTGAACATTTAAATATTTCTTAGATATAATAAATGTAGCTTATACTTACAAAGCGCACTTCAAAAAAGCATTTAAATGAGGAAATTAGCTGCCTTAATCGTGGGAGTTGTGTTTATTTTTAGTTAAATTTACTTTTTTAGTAGCCTACTATTAATGTAGCAATGTAGCCTATTTATAATCAAAAACATTTGTAGACAGCATAGCCTACTATTAAATATAATAGGTAAAAAAACATCTATAGAGGCTGTATTACCTTATTGGAGGCAGATTAAAGACAAAGTCAAGTTTAAACTTTTAAATTGAAGTAGGCTACTAATGTAAATACTTATGGGCGAATATTAAATCATTAAATAATTTACTGTTTGTTGCGAATTTCTACTATTTTACAATCATTTATCTGATTGACATAAATTAAAATATCTTATAAATTAATGAGCTAGGGTATTAATGTGTTCAGTGATTTATTAGTTTTAAGCTTTCGATTTCACAAACTTTTCTAGAAAAGTCGAAACTATTGTAAAAGTAGATAAATTGCAACAGTTGGCTAGTCAAGCAATTCTGAATAATTACAACATGTTGTAGACTATAGTTCAACAAATACTGTTCATTAACTAACTAACTGTGAACAAGCGGAATGAATTCATTGATGAATTTGCTTTCGGTTTCATCAGGGTCGAGTATAACATTGCGAAGTGGTCTGTTCTGTGATTAATATGCATGTACGGGGTCAGTCTGAGACGCCATTGATTTGTTCGGGAGGTAGTGTGAACATAGGAATATGTACAACACGAGAGATCTATCATAGCCTGAGACTGAATGACACGATTGGAGGGCATCAGGCCGAATGGGCGGGGCGAGATGGTATCGCGGAACCTATCAGGACGGCGCGCGACCCACAGAAAAAAGAGAAGCGAAAGAGGGGAAAAAGTGAAGAGACAGAGAGCGGGAGGTTTTTCAATCAACTGGAAGGGAGAAGGAGGGGTGAAGTGGGGAGAATCAGACACTTGTGTGAAACGTGTTTATAGTTTGTGTGCATTTGTTGAGACCACCCTCTGAGCGTTAGCGCGACATCCCCCTAACCGTAACAATCGATGACTCCAAAACCTTAGCTTAGCTAAAACTACGTACGGTAATATTTTCTTAGCTTGAACGTTTTCTTTCGTTCAATTGTTTCTTGAAATAAATAAATTACAATGAGAGTTTATATTTGTATGCAAATTATTATACGGGTTCTATAACGCATGTATAAGTTCCTTGAATAAAAGATATATATTTATTCTAACTATCGAAGGAAGCGAGTACGGGCTGTTGAAGCAAGGAGACAACATCAGAACACGCGTTACGGTGACTTCAGCTTTCAGCGACAAAAACCACAACAACTAAACTGGACAAGAAAATAGGAGGGGCTGATCGGATCCGTAGAGGGGCGGGAAGAGGGGAAGTCTTCGTGGAGGGGCCAGACGGGAAAACGAACAAACTGAGGAACAAGGCGATAGTCACACAAAACAAGAGTTTCTCCTCCCCGAAAAATAGCTTTTTTTCGGCGGGGGGTTTTCGGGCTTGTGTTATCAGAGGCGCCCCCTCCTTCGACGCGGGCCAGGCTAGGCCCCACTCGCGATCCAGCAGCTTACACCCACGGTAACCGACAGGACGCGAAAATCAAACCGAGGAAAAAATCTAAGCGTACATCGAACATTATATTTCATTTTGCAAGTGTTAGTCTCGTGAGTGTGGGTGGTTTAAAACGTTCAAATCTCGACGGGCGGTTATTTAACAGTGCTGGTGGGGGGTCGTGAGTGTGCGTGTGTGTGTTGTGAGCCAGTGTGTACAAACATGCGTGTAGGATAGTCACGTGGTTCCGCGATAACGGATATCGAACATTTTTAACAATGATTTCGGTGTAAACTTACTGGCCGAGTATTAAATTAATTTCGCTAGTTGTTTGTTCAGTGATTACACTATAGAAGACACCGCTGTATAAGTGTTAAGATAACATAGATAATGGATTTCCCTCTCCAAGGTCTACCTTTAATGGATACTTTATTGTTGACATGTTCAGTTTTATAATGTTAACATAAAATCATCAAGTTTTTAGTATGTTGTGAGAACAGATACGTGGACTATAGGGAGTGTTGGGTTGACCCCCATAAAATGTCACAGTTCCCGCTTAGAGGCTCGCCAAATAATCAGGTAAGTTTTATACTAGTAAAGTTAGATGCAGTATTAAATTATTTAAATTTAATTGGGTTAATTTATGTACTTGATCACTAAATGCAAATGCTGTTATATAGATAATAGGATAATTATTATATTGTTAAAACATAATTATTGCTTTGATAAAGGAATCTAAATTATGTTGTAGGCTATGTGGCCAATGTAACGAACACTTTTGTTTTTACGAGTTTAACTATAAGTGAATTATAGACATAGCCTAGGCCTACTCGTGTTTTTAATCTTTTGGAAGAGTATTCAGTCTAATCAAAAAAATAAGTAGATTTAAGTTAAGACCATACTACCTTTAATTTGAAAGGTAGGCTAGGCCTACATTAAAAATGATAACAAGCATTACAGGTTAATCAGAAAGAAAAACTAGTTCTATGTACCCTAGGTCTATGTCTTATATTTGTACAGAAGTTTCCATTTTATAATAATTATTTTTTATTTAAATTACCATGCTTGGCTAAATTATGCCTAGGCCTAGGTTGTGTTTACTTATGTAGGACTGGATCCTATTTCTATTTATAACATTGCAAAACAAAAAGCAGAGATAAATTTGGTTACTTGTGATGAGAAATTTGTTTAAAGGTAGTTTACAATTAATTTAAAGGCCATAATAGAAAAATATTGTGTTAAGCAAAAGCGATATCACTCTAAAATAACAATAATTTTTAAATCAAATAGGCCTAAGTACAGTGAGTAGGCCTACATTAATGTAAAGTTTTAAGAGCCAGTCCAAAATCCAATTAATTGTTGACAACTTAAATTTGTTGAATTATGATAAAAACATTGCTTTATGTATCTTGTTTGTTTCTGTTTTAACTATTTATGTGTCCCATTGTTATAATCCAAAATTAAAGGTTTAAACTATAACAATTTTTCTAATTTCAAATATTTTCATTGAAAAACTCTTGTTGGGCCATTTTAGAGTCAGCCTAGATTTTGTTAAAAATATCCACAAGTTAAACTCAATCTATTACAATGTTTGTGAATTCCACTTCGTGTTAAATTTAAGGAAGCGATTTCAAAATCTTAGCTCAATTGAGCTTTTAATATTCTGACACTATCCCAATATTAACATTCTAGTATTTTTGTAAACAAAGCTAATGTTATTAGAGTTAAAAAAATTATTACGCCTATGATATTATGAACGATATTTTATTTACAAGGTAAAGTTTAGGCCCTAGGTCTTACAACAAAAACTATGAATTCTGTAAAATATATAGGCCTACCTAAACAGTTTTATCATTGGCAAAGCAATGTTAGTGTGTCTTAAAAATATAGGCCTAGTTTCAAGTATGACAAGTACTGTATAGTTATGACAATAAGAAAAGCAAACCAAAATAATTAAACAGCCTACAACAGATTTTCTCTTGTAGAACGTGTGCAACCTCTAAGAGACTAGTTTTAGGTTAAATTTCAGCTCAACGTGTTTCATTGTTTTATGCTATAATTTACCTAATGTTTACGTGTGTGACAAAAATATAATGACCAATTAGAGCAAAGTTTAACAATTAAAACATGTGAAAACAGCGCACTGTTAAAATAAATAACCGGCGTTGACAAGATTCATTGTTCGAAACCACCTAAATGTTCTTTTATTAAAAAGCACGAACCGTAAATAAATTTGAGCAGAGTGAAAAGTGGCTTCCTTGTAAGCGACGGGAGTGTTGTTATTTCGATGGCACTGTTTCTTGTCACGGACAATGCAAATGTGTTCATTCTTTTAGCGAACAGAGTTTAGAGTTTCTGGCGTTCTACCAAGTCAGGTGGAAAGCTCGACTGGTACAGTTAGATGTCAACAGAAATTTAAAGCAAGATTTTTTGTTCGAATAGCTTTTATCAATCTAGCACTGTCTCATACCGGCTCTATTAATTTGCCACTTTCTTATTTAATATAGGTTTAGCATTTTTTAAAATCATTCTTGTTTTTCTGTGTCGGAAGGATTTAACTCTACTAACGAGCGAAAATTTAACTTAAAAGTAGTTTAAAATCTATAATTAATATTATAAATTAACAACAGTTTTATTTATATAAATAAAACAAAAGTTATTTCCCAGCCTAAAAACAGAGAAAACATTAATCTGAAAATATTTTGAAGGCTAACTAACCATCTTCCAGAGGAAAACTTTGTTTTGTACAAGTTTTTAAGTATAACTACTTCATTTCACTAGCCTATATTTTGTTTTAATACAATAAATAGTTAGTTGGTCCTGTAGTCTATTTTAAACCTGTACCAATCAAAGTCTGATAATTTAAGTTTTTTTACTAAATTCTAGACTAAAATACAGTTGTAAAAAAGTAGCCCGAAACTACATTTAGTTCCTACAGTTTCAAAATTGAAATATTTGTAGTTTGAGGCGACACTGATAAAAATTAATGAAACTTGGAAGTTATAAAACTAAAATTTAAGACACTTCCCTTTATGAAAATTAATATATAACTTATCCGAACATAGCTACAAATTCGTAGGTGGGTGGAAAAATCTGAAAGAAATTTGAGAAAATTATTTTATTGTAGGCCTAGTCTATAGAATGCACTATTTAATATAGACCTACAACGTATATAGGTCTAATTTAACAAAATTCCGTTGTAAAATATTATCATAATTTACTTTAAGTAGCCTATACGTTTGGTAGGCCATATATATATGTACAAAAAACCTATACCTACGATTAAAATTTATAAAACTGATTTTATTTTATCAATAACTTCAACCATCTCATGATTTTTTTATATACCATGTATGCAGTCATTAAAATATGGTACATTTATTCTGTTTGTTAAAAAATACATGATATTTTGTTTTTATCAAAGCAAAAGTCAGAAGTAGTCTATGTTTTATAAAGGATCAATATCTTTCCCGTTCAAAACATCTTGTATGAAATCAAACAGAAATGCCAAATACAACAGGTCAAAGACAATAAAACAAAAAATAATGTCTGGTTAAAATGAATAGGCTAATATTCGTACACGATAGGCCTACAAAATGATTGGTTTCACTTTCATCAACATATTTTCCCCTACAACACTTCAATAAGGAACAAAAAGACACATTAGAAATATTATTAAATTCACAAAAAAAATCTTCCAAATAATTTTTTTTTTTTTATATTTAGAACTCAATATTTTTGTTAAAATCCATCGTTAAATGAAAAAAACAAAAATTTTAACAATAATACAAAATACTACAAAAATTCATATTTGCTATAAGTTCAAACCATTAACAATTCTTCATCTTATGAATGTATTCTTTTTAAACTATAGGCCTAGGCTACATATTTGAATTCATTTACATGTTTAAAAATAGTAGTAATTTTACACCAATATAGTTAGTAAGTAATTTAAGGCAATGCCAAATTCCATACTTAGCCTACTAGACTTAGCTAAGTACAAAAGACTATATAGACTAGGACCTACTACATTTTATACACTTTTGATGGTTTTACAATAAAGCCTATTTTTGTCTGTATAGGCTACGCAAAATGTTAAATATATATATATATATATATATATATATGCTACATGTACATGTAAATATATTAAGAAAGTGAAAACCTAAATGTAAGGTTCCTTAGAGGTAATCTTAAATCTTGAATCTTAAGACTCAACTAAGCATTTTTATTTTACATTAAAATATCATTTGTTACAAAAGTTTTGTTGTAATCGTTAACCCAATTAGCAAACATGTTATCTGATTTAAACTAAATTGGCAATACCTGTGTGATCCTCTTCCATTACAACTTGGCTTACACTACCTACATGAACACTGTTGTAGCACCTATGCCCGTTAACCACTTTTATAACAAGGCAACAACACGATCATTATGGGTGCTTGTCGACACGAGTGGATTTCCAAAACTAGTGTTGTGCGTAGCATTCAGTCAATGAATAAATATAAAGGAAATACAACTGATTGTACAATACGATTAAAGCAAATTTTGTTAAATAATTATTAGAAACATTTTTTTAAATTATGTGATGATACAACAATTCCGCATTACTGTTTGTGTAGTAGGCCTACCATGTTAGCCTATACATGTTTAAGAATAGGAACACCTATATCAGTGTGGTATGCATTTTGCTAAGTAATCTAAAAAAAACCGCAACTAAATCAGATAAAACATTTCTTTTTAAATTTATTACGCGTATTTTTGTATTTTATATTTAAGCCTACTTATTCGAAAGACACACGAGCAAATTATAATTACCTTTTAAATATAAAATCTGTTAGTAGGCTACAGAAAGGGTATTTAAGGATATATTTATTTGGGCGTTTTCCGTTATTTTACGGAGTAGCATACTGAATTTATAGTTTATTTAAATAAAGTCTACACTTTTGCCTCATCTAAAGACATATTGCAAGATAGAAACACTCAATGGCAAGTCATGTTACGCTATCTGGAAACGTCTGTAAAATGAATCATTAGAAAGGTTGATTGTATAACCGATTTTAGACTACATGATATAGGATACTTTCTGATGATACCGCGTCCAAAATAAAAAAGTAAAATTTCTGGTTGTTTTCGTTTTAAAATAATATAGCCTAATGTATAACTTTATTTCTGAGGCTAGTTAAAAGCATTAATAGAGAGTAGATTACAAATGTAAGTTAAATTTGCTAAATTTAATAAAACTGTATAGTTAATATAACGTTACTTAATTTTGAAACTGTCTCTAATGTTAGATTGGCAACATTTTATAATAGACTAGGCCTACCAATACTTCTTTCATCACGGCTGGGTTGCAATCTAAAAAATAAAACCTGAATTAAAACAACTTACTGCCTTTAGTCACAGTATTTTTCCACTTTCTAAAAAAAAAAGATTCAGCAGATGCTATTACAACAAGTAGTCTATTCTAAAAGTTCAATTGTAATAAATCATGCAATAGGATATTACTCTTATTAAAATATTTAAAATTAAACTAAATCTATTAGTTTCAAAAATTAATGTTCACATAAACTATAATATAGGCTAATAAAAATATAAGCTTATAAGTTCATAATCTAAACAGAAATAAAATTATTTTTAAATTTTTATTTGTTATAGCCTACTAAATTCAACAAAAATAATTTTCTTATTGTTTAACTGTTCATTTCATTATCCTCAAATAATTTATTTGGAGCTTGAATAGTACTTCAAATATAAGACGGCCGGGTTACAACCTAAAAAGACCTGAAATAAACTAATTTACAGTCTCTAGTCACAGTATTTTTCCAGTTCATAAAAAGAGATTCACCTGATGCTATTTAAAGAAGTAGGCTAGTAGTATTCAAAAAATTCGCTCGTTAGATTATACCATCGATGTATTGTTTATACATCGATGGATTATACTTGGTTCAAAATATAACTTGGTTTGAATTATATGAAGTTATGAACGTAGTGGTAGGAATTGTTAAATGTTATTTTCAAAAAAAACTGTCGTTTCGGTCCCTTTTTACGTACGCTAGTCTACCTTTTAGATATAGGCCTAGGCTACGATTAAACAATATGAGGCAATAATCAGTCTGCCATAGTCTAAGTTCATCTATTACGGATTTCCTAAGTACAGTTACAGGGTATCTATGGCAGTACAGTTATAAATAATTATATACGTTGGATCATTTTAAGACTCTTTCAGAAAGAGATCAAACAAAAAGTATTGCTGGGATATAAAATGCATAAAAAAACTGTATAATAGAAAAGGTTATCATGCTCACAAATACATGTCACTGATCACAAATTTAAATTTTTTTTTTTATTTCATTACTTTTCATATTCGCAAGTAATGATTTTCTGAAAAAGCCTGGAACGATAAGATTATTTAGGACACTGGCAAAGGAGAGTACGACAGTTACTACTTCAACGATAGCCAGCGCTTTTGAAGTTCTTAAAACCTTAGAATTTTAAACTGCCTTTCAAACTTTAAAATGTATTGCAAACAAAACTAATTCATTTCATAATGATTAGCAAAAACTCGATGACTCTTTCGAAACTTAGGTTGGATTTCATGTCATTTACATTATTGTATAAGTATTATAGATCCTGCCTTCTTATTAGTTAGGATATAAGCCTAGATTGTTTCGAAGGATATAACTAGCAACTTGAATTTTACAAAACATTGTTTTGCTCTTATCTAACATCACATCAAAGCAATCCTCTCAGCTCTTCAACACTCAAAGTGAACTTCAAGATCTTTCTCCAACAGGTTATATATTCTGCAGTAAATAGGCCTACATCTCCATCTATTTAAGCAGATCGTAGAGAGATCCACGACTAACTTTCAACAAACATACCTATCGTGGTGAATTGGTTATATGGCGGTGTATTTCACAATCAAAAGTCCTTTATTCTCCTGTACAACATGGTGTTATGTCGAGTTCAATTGCAAAATCCTTGTAATTTTGCCTGAGCTTGTTTTTTTTTTTGTTAAATATTTCTTCAGAGGGAAAATTAATAAATTGTTTAATATCTTTGATTTGTGAACTCGCCTTTGAATTTGTTGAATGCAAAACACTCGTGGATATTTTTTGTTTTCTGATTATTCTATGATTTGTTCAGATTGATTTTTCTTCGGCCTTGTCAACCATCTTAGTTCATATACAAACAGTGACATTTTCTATAACCAAAATCACGCGCTATTTATGTAATTTATTGAGCTAAATTCAACTGAAGACAAATCTAATGTTAGAGCGTATGGAAAAATACTTCTTTCAAACGTTAACGCTTTTTCAAAGCTGACGAAAGCGATCAAAACAAATTTTCATATTGTTTTTACAAAAAAGAATATAAATTTACCCAACATAACCTCACAATACAATGAAGTTCTGAAACTGATAAGGTAATCTAATCTCTTGAAAACCTTGTTTGATATCACCTGAGTCATGACATGAACCTCAAGAGCTGAAACACTTTGATCTGTTCCTGCTTTTTATCAAACAAATATGTTGTAAATTTCATACGTGTGCATAATCTAGCTTCGGTTAAAATAACTAGATTGTAAGTCACAACTACTGAGCGTAACTTGAATCTTGAAGATATTGTGAGGTACATGACTTGACATTGTTTCAGTGATTAAATTACATTTAACCTATTATTTTATTGAGTTGTGCTATATTCAGACACTAATTAATTGTAGACTGAAATTAAGAATCGGTCAAATATGATGACTATGAGAGTCCATGTAATTTCTATGGTATTGTCATAGGACATTTTGTTCAAAGTAAATCGTTTCGCGTCCTTAATTTACAAAAGTTTAATTAAAGCGAGTAATAAATAATACAAAGTAGGCCTAGTGAAAAATAGCACTTCAGGTCCTACGCAAGACCTTCTGAACTTTTACAGACTTGCAGTCACAAAAAGGATCGTGTTTTCAAGTGTCGAATTTAAACGTTTTTTAATCGCTGAATTAGTTGACTTTTTATTTTGAGAGTGTGCAGCAATATCTCGAATAAATATATTAAAGATTTTACATGTACCTACAAGCACTTTACAATAGCTAGAAAATAGCTTGCGAGCATTTACGCTTTTGCAAATGGTTTTCATTTTTATTTTAGTCAAGCGAATAGAACAGTAAATTTTGAAGAAAACTCGAATTTATAAACCAGACGATGTTGTACTGTTTTCAAGTCTTAATTCAACTTGATATCCTGTTTTTCGTCCCAAAGAGTAAAATTGCTAATGCAAAATTGTTGTTGACAAAAAATTATAAATAAATTTCAGCAGTTTTATCTTCAAAATTCTAAGAAAGTTTCGCAAGTTTGCACAGGGGTGTGTCGTCCTGATAACATTGTCCTTGTATTGTTAATTTGTTTGACAAATAACCTAGCCTTCATTAAACGAAAAGTTTTAAATTTAAATTTTTGTATGGTTAAGATAAACGTCGAATCATAGATAGGCCTACAATTTACAAGCATGTGAACCTTTCTGCATCTTCAACGTGAGTTTTGTTTGTATTATTAATAATAAATACTATTTATGCTATACACCTTCCTTTTAATAAAATGTGACAAACATTCTCTGTTTCCAGAAAATCATGCCCCATTGGAACTATCACAAATTATTCGTTACGGTAAGGACTCTAATTTTAAATAAAACTTTTTTAGTTTCTCGTTTTCCTCCTTTAACAGGTAGGTAAAGGGTGACTGTAGATTCTCAATGGACAGGCGGACTACATGTAAGGTCTAAGCCGTAATAGGCCGGTACAGTTATAAATTATAGTGTCAAGTTGGTGATCCTATCTCGAGACAGGACGAGTTTCAAAACCTTTTGGTCGGAGTATAAAAAGTGTGAACATCCGTACAACACCCATTCATCTTTCATTGACCTGTCTTTCGAGTCGGGTCCTCTTTCTTGGCGCCTTCTCATCCTGTTTTCTGACTTCCAAGTTTTGTGTCAACGCCGAATAATCGTTTTAACACTTTATGTATACCGCTCGTCGGCGAAAGAAACGGCCGCTTTTAAAGAAACATACTATTATCGTTTCAACTTTTTATGTCTTACGAAACAGGCATTTTGAGATTAAATTTGAAGTTTTTTAACTCGATATTTTATATAGGCCTATCGTAAACCTTTCTTTGTTTAAAGATAATATAAACGATATTTTAGTCTTTTAAAACTGGATTTTTAACTTTTCATTGATGCAATTATCTTTTGTTAGCATACTGTTATGTTAAGCAAGCAACAAACAGCGAGTTTTAAAACGGATTTGTTAAGTCGGGTGAACTTCACTATCCAATCACGAAGTAGACCTATAGAGACTTTCCATTGGAAAGATGAGCTATTGCAGTGATCCTTATGGCGTCGAGAGTGGTAAATGAGTACCGATGAAGGTCCCTAGAACATGTTTTGGGATGTCATAAAACATTTTATATATCAATGTGTTCACACTTTAGCGGCCCTAATTAAGTTCTATTTTGTTCAAATTTGGTACACACGTTATTTGTCTAAGTCATTCAGACGAGTTCGTTAGTTAAAAAAATCCAACAACCAGACGCACGTTATTGACCGGAAGTAACTTGAAGTTTTTTTTTATAAAAAAATAATAACTGATTGTTTGGGGGTTTTTGGCCAAAAAGGGGGTTGTTTCAAAACCTTTTTTCGTGCATCTATACAGGCCTAATTGACATGTTTGGTGCAAATTTGTTCGAAATCGATGGAATAGTTTTTTCTCCAGCTTTGTATAGGCCCTACATACAAACAGACATTTTGTAAAAACCACTTTTTTTTACTCAGGGGGTCCCAAAACGGATATTTACACAAAAACCTCAACATCTATTTTTTCTGCGATCAGTATACTTTCTCTATACTATATTATAGTGAGAAAGAATAAATATAGGATATTATTCTGCACATTTTCTTTTTTTACACGATCTCACAGCTCGTTTGGTTCCCTCAAAATTGAGTAAAATACCATAAAAGTACCCGTTCAAATCCACGAGGGGGAATTTAACCATTGGGGCATCTTCAGATCCTAGGCCGAGGCCGATACCGGAGGCCGCAAGGTCGAGGCGAAATCTCGCAAAGTTAGTTTTTCCGCTGCGAGTGGAACGAAGGAGCGCTGGAGGCTTAGGTGCAAACAAATTCTACTAATATATTTCGTACAAAAAGGCAGCAATTCAGCACTTTCGTGAATAGATAAATTTCCCAAATAGTTGGTTGAAACCCTAAAAAATATAAACTTAATTTTGGAAATTCGCTCATCTCACGTCGTCGATTCAGCTGTGTGGTCGAATATATTAGCGCCAAAATATATTCTAATAGTCTTTCACTACATTGATTTATTATTATTGAAGCTATTCTCAAAAACTTATTGTGCGCCATAAATAATGTTAATTTTTATCTTAAAAATAAAGACAGAAATAAAAGTACTAAACACATTTTCTGACAATCCTTTTAGCGCCGTAACTATTATTTTACATTTTAAAAATAGATGTCCTTGCAAGTCTTTGTGATTTCTATTGTGCTACAAAATATGGTAGAGGGTTTAAAATCTTAATAATATCCAAAACGTAATTTAAATAATTTTTTACTGAAAATTTCTTTAACTAAGGGTTTACATTAGAATATTATGAAAGTCGTTTAACTGATAAATGTGTGCACAATTAGGTACGAAAACCGAGGTCATCAATAAAAGCCGATTGCAGTCGCCATAAAAAGAAGTTGAAGTTCTAAATACGTATATCTCAGCGTTCTATATTCCGGAACACATCAAATCGTTTACAAGTCAACGATATGTTGTAACAATATGATTGTACCAACAAATCGTTGCAATACGTGTGCTGCCCACACGCTACGATTTTTCACCACAACTTTCCTCTTGATTCTCAGTTTTGTGCTGTACATCAAGTAGCCTATAATCGACATGGAAGAGATACTTTTGTGGTCTTTTTTAATGCTATTTGTTTAGCAAAAATTTATTTTCTTCACAACAGCGTTCCTATCGGCTGTAGGTTCCATTTCATTGTACTTACAAACTAATATACTTCTATCGGAATACTCCTTGCACTTGATTTGCCATAAATAAGCAAGGAAAACGTCTATATAAATCTATAAATTCCGTCAAAAATTCGCGAGACTCAAATTCACCCATGATTACCTCACACTGACGTGGGAACACTGTTTTTAGGTTAAGTTGGAGCGATAAGTTTGAGCCGTCTTCTACACGTTCCAACCTGTCGCTACGACCTTCCAATATCGTGTCCAAATTGATGAAATTTTGTATCAACCGTCCAATTGCACTCCCACTCCAATAAGTTGTAGCGATCTCTCGTCCTCACGTTCGCTATAACGTAACGGTATGGTTTGTGCAAGTCAAATTGTTTTTATACGATATGTCGTTGACGTGTAGACGGGCCTCTAGACGTTATTGTGTTTGATACGCGAGAAATATTCTCATATAGGACACAGAAAAAACGACACAAAAAGCACCTTCAATTTGTATTTGAACACGAGTTGGCGTTGGGCTGATAAAATAATCACTTAACATAAATTGAAATAGAATTGCACTGAGCGTGTACAGTGAGCTATACGATAGTGATATCATGACCTTAAGACCTCGTTATCAACGCTAAATTATCACTAATGCATTGATAGCTCTGACGTCGCCTAGATTTATTCCGATTGTGAGGGCCAAATTATTAACAACATCCGCTGAAGGTTTTTTTAGGTAAAACAGCAATTTTATTTCATTTTCATTTTATATGTATTTTTATTCGTTGCTCAAAATAAACATAAAACCAGATCTAAATTAATATCCTAGAACCAGAGCCTAGCCTAATCACCGACCCAATGTAAAATTTACACCGACTTTATCTTAATAAGATAACTACTTTTCGTTGACTAGGTCAATTATTTTATTACTTACAGACCCACATACGGGATGCTGCGATTGTTAACCCAATTACTGTTTAAGCAACATGTTTGTTTAATATCTTAAGTCACATTTGTTTTAAATAAAGATAAGTTACCTTAAATAGATTCCGTCAAGTGACTTCTTTCTTGTTATCCAATTACGATGTTTGTTTTCTATTGAAAATATTGCATTATCCAATTTGAAACAATCGAGTATTTCTTGTTAACGATTTTGTTGTGGAAATTACTTACAAACATATCAATTATTGTACTTTTCATGTTTATCCAATTTTATTAAAAGTTACAGGTTCAGGCCCCTTAAGGTATAGTAGTAAATGGTAGCCGATTTAGATTTACGTGAGCAGATTTACGGGAACCAAACCTCAAAAATAGTAGTTGCTATACGCAATTTCAGTTGAATGTAATTTGATCTTCAACTACCTTAAACACTTAATCTAACATTTTTAATTAAAAATTATGTTGACAATAACAATTTAGTAATATTACTAATCAGATTGGCTTATTGCAGGTCAGATATAATTCTTGAAATTATTTTTCCTAATCAGTCCAAACATCAACACCGAATTATTGAAACCATTTTAAAACAAATACATAAACAGTAGGTAGGCTATGAGAAGAAACAAAGAGGGAGTATAACTTTTTAAATATTTTTCAATCGGGAGCGCGTGTGTTACACAACCCATGTAGGCCTACTTCTATATTATTTTTATATATGACACGAACATTGTTCTTTTTTTTTTAATGAGTCACTTTGTGTAACGCGAATGTACTTTATCTGTTTTACAAAGAAACAATCGGATTTTGACAACCTTGTTAGTCAGATTCCGAAGTGATTGACAGAACGGATAAGAGAAAAGTGTGAATGTAAAAGAAAACAATAAAAGAAGAAACCTTGATTGTTGAATAGACCGAAAGAAGGAAGGTCGCTGATCGGAAGGTCAGATAACATAGCGGCCAAAGAAATTAGTTGCTTTCGGTGAAAAAACAAGTTGCCATCACGGTCATAAAAAAGGAATAAATCGTCAGGACGTTTCCAAAGTGGTGGAACGTAGTTTGTATAATTTCTGTAAAATACATATTGATAATCACTTCATATATTTAAAAAGTTTGCTTCAAGAATCACATTTCTCACCGATGTTGACTGAAAAAAAAAACTAACGAAGCTGTAATTTTTATTTTTGACCGTCAAGGTAAAGTAATAAGACGAATTATAAATAAATGCAAATTTAAACTTATTTGTGCCTTTTAAAAGTTAAACAAAAGAAGTTTTTGAGTAATATGAACTTGACTTTCTTCGATATAAGTAGGCTAAATTACGTTCTTTAAATCAAAATTTAAAAGGCTGGCAAAAATTACCGAGACAAAAACTATTATAGACCTTTCACAGTATTAATTCTCTCTAGGTCACTATTATTCCCTAAGTGTTAAATATGCAGCCCTAAAGATGTATTGTCAAGCCCTAAAATTATCAGAAAATATTGTGTAGTTGGTTCATCTGTGGCTCTTTTGTTCAATAACGATCCAAACCAAACCATAATAATTGTATTCAATTTACTACTTTTTAAAACTTTTAACTTTTAAAAATGTTTGTAATATATCTTTCAACTTCAACTGCTGATTGATATACTTTTTACGAATCATGTGCTTAGAAACACCCAAGTTTACTTATATTTCGTCTTAGAACTATTCAGGCCTGACTGTAAAATACCTTCTAAAGTACATATTGCATTATAATTATGGCCAGTCATCTTATTACTAGACCCACTTCAGATTAGAGCATACAAACCTATTTATAATGCAAATGGTCGACCCATATTTGTTATCTAAGTGATTGAATGATCAATGACAAGTCTTATTTTATTTTTATCAGGGAAAATAATTATTGTGCGTTCCTGGAATCGATTATGTGTAATGATAATAATGACGTCAGATCAGCTTAAGTTTAATTTAACTCAATATAAACTAAGCATCGCAGAGATTTTTATAATTTAAAAAAAAATCTTTGTTGAATACGTTGATGATATACTGGAAAAACGACTTATATTTAGAGAATTCAAATATTTTCCAGCCGTGACGTGATGGCTGTATAACCACCTCCATTTGATTACACAGGGAGCATAACTCTGGAAAAAAGACGGGACGTGACGTGACGGGTGTATATAGCCGCACCTTGAGTTTACCTTTAAGTTTTTGAGAAATGTTGTTAATAGCCAACTGGGTTAATTGTTGCGCTTAATCATTCCATGATACCTTCATGATTGCTCATGGTCGTATTTTGGTCAAGCAGGAGCGCCACCAAATCGTATTTTTAGAGAAGACCGATGAAAGATAAACAGTAAAACTAATAGGACTACTGTAAAGACATCCCTGTCTTCTAAAAATTGAATATTTTTTTAACTCGATTTTGATGAAATAGTTAAATAAAGATGTAATGTAGAATACTCATAAAACATGTACTAACTTACAGAAAATAAATGTAAGTGCCTTGTTTTTGACAGAATTCAGTTGATAAATTATGCATTTTCTCCTCAAATTATTTCTTAAAATTTATACTTTTAACCTCATTCACTACAAAATCGATAAATTCGTTAATACATTTTTGCAGGACGGAGGTTTTTTATTTTGAACGTTTCATGAGATAGAAAAATATATTGTATACAATTTATCAGATTTTCGGAGAGGGTATTAGCCCTTACGTTCCCCTCTCTAGAGCAGCCCCTGGAACTGTTATGTAGTTATAGTTTTGTGATAGGTCTCAAGGTCGGCTGCATGTTGGTTTTATGTTTAACTTCGTCTCAATTAGGTTAGAATTAGGTAGTTAAAAACGCAATTTGTGAGTAGATAGCCGTCCAAGTTTCACAGACCATTATGCCCATTAAATCCCTTGATTGAGGATGCACGGTATTTGATAGGTTATTCGAGTAGGTGTTCATGGTTTGTAGAAAAATGCGTTCAACAATTTCTTCGTCGGTTTTGTGAAGCAGGTTGCGAACGTCTTATTTTCTCCCATCTCTAGTTCATGGACGAAACAAAGACCGTGTATTTTACGATTAATTTATTTGAGTCTTGATTTATAATAAAATTTTTATATACAACTTCTTAGTAAACATTAAAGTTATAAAAACAAGACGGACACAAGAAACTAAGTTATAGCCAGGATATGTTAATGTATAACGTTTCTTTGATTCTATCAAGTAAAGATGGACCTATACGGTTGCATGAGTAGCGCACATTGTTCTATGCCGTATGAATATTAAGTCAGTCAGTAGTTATTGATGAGTCATTTCCGATTGGACAATGTTTGTCAAGCAAGTTGACCTGCTGTCAACGCTTCCTTCCGGTCCGAAATCTCGGAAAAGTCTTTGTCAGTCTTTGTTTAGTTGATATTGACATTTTTTTAAACAAATCAGAAGTGGCTATAGCATTCGAGGAAATGCGATTAATACGGTACATAATTAGGCTTACCAGACGTCTTCATTTACCGCGCACAGTCTATACTTCTTTTTTAACCTCGTTTGCGAAAATATTTGCGGCTATAATATGTCCGCGGTTATAAACAAAATAATCCGCGGTTTTTAACTAGCATAAATAAATTATATTTTTATTAGTTTTTAACAATTTTAGCAACAGAAAAAAACCGTTGATAAAAGATGCAGAATTGCAGCGCTATTATAGCTTTATTGTCAATGGCTGCATGCAGCAATGACTTGTCATGCGCAATAGAGTAACGCAGTCGGAAACGTACTTCAATCAGCTGTTTTTGTAACCTGTTAAGTTTATTGTTTGTCTAGTTTACTGTGGTATCGTAACCCGTATTATACGAACTATACGTCTTTTCTGCAGTTCATTTAAGTTAAGGTTAATATTAAGATTAAGATGGGCAAGAGGAAGTGTACATTTAATGAGAAACTTAAAAATGAGCATACATTTATAAAACAATGTGTGTGGTTGTGGGACTTTCGTCAGGAACAAAGTTCATCACGCATTTTCTTCAAATCCTAATGTAAAAAAAAAACATACACAAAACATCCTAATTAAACATACACACATAGTTTTAGGTCAGGCCTAGACTGATGAACCAACATTTTATGTTTATTGAATGTATTTACAATGAATGGACATTTAACTGGTTACCATCTTAGCTTTGAGGTTATAATTAATTCTACACCTTTACTATAATAACAACGTATGGAAACAGCAATACTTGTATCAAATATAAAATTATATTTTTTAAACTTAGGGCCTACTTTTCTAAGTTTGTATTACTATTTTGTATTACTAAGTTTGTATTGTTAATTCCAGCGCTTCGATAATATCCGAACTAAAACTGACAAAACCGAACGTCTACTAACTTAAATTGATGAACACATGTTTCTTGAATGTATTTACATTCATTACTATAGCAACCAATTCGAAAACGGTTTTTCGCTAAGCGTTACATTTTCTATTTGTCAACTCCTACAGCAAGCAGTGTAAAGGAACTTCGTTCCAACAAGTTGAAAATTATTATGAGAGAGTGTCATGTGGTGTTGTTTTACTCAATACTGCACAGGGGCCAGAGAAACATTGAAGATTACGCAGAACACAAGAAGGCTGTTGGCGGCATCTACGCTAACAAATTTGGATAGATTATTTAATGAAAAACACCTACCAACTTCAACTAATTTAGATATTGCCGCTAAAGAAGCCTTGTTTGGCTTTCATACGGCAAAACATGAGCCGTGATTGAAAGAGATATAATGTGTTTTTTTAAACAACAGTTTGGGCTTCTTTTGTCTTTGGCTTAGAGTTAAAACAGTTAAAAATAAACCGAAACAGTAGGGTAAGCGCTAGAAATAGTCTTAGCGAAAAGAACTACACAAAATTTAGCAATGGCCTTTCTAATGCTACTAGGGCGACCACTGTGTGCTTTGCCCGCCAAACCTTTGCTAAATATTCATATGTAAGAATTTATGTTTTTAATAAAGATTTAGGATTTGGTAAGTAATGTTAAATGTCTACATCAAAATATTACAATAAAGGTTAAAAGAACCATCATGACTTCTGAACAAAACAATTACCTACAAATTGTTCCAACATTAGGCCTATAATTATTGTAAGAGTTTAATCAGCTGAAATAATGTATTTCAAATGGATAACTAGAATATTTAGAAACTATTTATATAAACTTTCTGAGGCGAAAACCCTGAGCTGTTATCATCGCCTCGAGAGAGGTTGGTAAAAATAGAAATCATTCAGAGATAATGTGAGGTTTCAAAAACAATTTGTTAAAAAGTCCGGGTTTTGACATTACCTCGCATTATATTGGACTCTTACCATGCCCTTCAAAGAATCGTAAGATTTACCAACTCTCAAGTGGTCTTTAGGTTTTCGAACTTTTTCCAACATTTTTTGAAATCTTGACGTTTACCAGTAAATCTCAAGTTTTACCGCACGTCTGATATTTTAATAACATATCATAGGTTTTATTAAATATTATGAAAAATTTAGATATTATCCTAAAGAATAAATAACGTAATTACTAAAACTGTAAATTAGAAAAGGACGTAGGCCTATACTGCACCAACTCATTCAGCACACACAGGACCACTCATAGACTATATATTATTTCAGGGCTGAAAGCTTAAATGAATATTGTCCTTGGGGTATGTTTTAATTTATGTTTCAGTTAAATTGGTTTGTTAGTTCTCCAGTTAAAGAACATTTTGTTTGTTGCAATATTATTTATTGCATTATGAATACTAGAATTGTCAAAATTTTACGTATTTTCTTAGAATATGGCCTACACAAGTCGCAGTGAAAACAAACAACAATATCATATAGGACATCCATACAGCCTACAGGTGTCCATAAAATAAGGAAAACGTTGAATATAATAAAAATGGCTTAACATTAAAGTTAATATTCTTTGTATAACCATAGACCATATCAGCATTTATTTGATGGTTTTTAATATTAAATCTATCGCATGTCAATAAGGTCGTGTTATACATGATGTTACAGTTTTATTATTCTAAATTTAATGGTTAACTAAATTTTAACGCTATTCACGAAGTTTCATGGTTGGCAAGTTTCACACGTTGTTTGCTTTTTAAGCACAAAACTTAATAAACCTACATTTACTACATTTGCTATGGGTTTTCAGAATAACGGGCGTAATGAATCATACTTTAGGACAGTATTGCCATTGAAGAAAATAACTCAATTTCTATAGGCCTAATCCAATCTGACCGCCTATATAGCCTATTGAAAACCAGTACAACTAAAAGATTCTATCACAACTTTTTATGTTAAACCATTTTGCATTATGGGTACCTGTATAGGACCTTTACCGTTAATTCACCACCACGTGTTCTTGGGCTTGCAATTCTGTTTATTCACCACCACTAGCTTAAGGGGGCGCTTACCTACCCGCCATATTGAATCCGATTCCCATAAGAGCAATGCTACAGAATAAGTCATTTTTTCCCGTTAATTCGTGGAATAAATTTAAAATTTTTTTTTCATTTTGAAGTACTGTCATATGCGGATGTTGATTGCCGAATACATTTTCAAAAACCGTTTTATTGTTTTCATAAACGTATGATATAAATAGTGAAAAATAGTAAACTTTATTAATTTTTTACTCAGTTGCAAAAAGAGATATTGCAAAAATCCTTAGCAATCAACACCCACAATCTATTTTACTTTAAGAAAAAAAATACAGCTTTCGTTTTTTAACAAAAACAGCACAAAAATATGCTTAATAGTGAAGGTATGTTTTGGTTATTTAACATTGAAATTGGTACCCAATATCGTAGTTTTGAATGTGGAGAGCCGAGCCTTAATATTGGTATAAATAGTAAAAGGAAACAATGTACAGATAACTAATGTTTAACGTTTTTATTCTTAGGCTAAACACATTTACAATAAAAAAGTACACGTTGTTTTACATTCTACTGTTAAATTTTGAATAAAGGTAAACATACTGTGACTAAATAGGTTAGGTTAGAATCTGTTAGGTATTTTTTTATTATTATTTTTGCATTTCTGCACATACAACACATATACAATGAAAAAGTACGTGTTGTTTTACATTCTACTTTTAAATGTTGAATACAGGTAAACATACTGTGACTAAATAGGTTAGGTTAGAACCTTTTAGGTATTTTTTAAAATTATGATTTTTGCAATTTCTGTTGCCATAGGTTAGCCTAGAGTCGAATAGTAAAGTTGCATCGTTATCAGTGGTCTTTAATGGTGGTGAATAAACGGAAAGCCCTAGAAAGCGTGGTGGTGAATTAACGGAAAAGGTCCCCTGTATATATTATGGTGTAGTTATAAAACTAAATGAATCAAATCATGTGACACAGTGGTTGAAGTACTGTAATAAAACCATGAGATTCGAATGGATAGTGGACAAATGAATCTTGAACTAAACGGATAAGTTTTGCCAATACAACAGAAACAATTCAAAATAAACCAATGCAATATGTAGGCCTAATTGCAAATGTTTGATTAAGATTATTTCCTTAATAGCATGTTTGCTAATAGGCCTATAAATTGAAGTTTTCAATGAAGTAGGCTTACAAAATAAAACAATACATTTAATACTTTCACAACTTTGACTGATCTCTTAGGTAAAATAAAGGTAATGTTTATCCACCACATTGTTATAAGTGGATAGCAGTATAAAATCTCCATTCTTACGTTTGCCGAGGGAGGGGGAGGGTAGAAGCGGGAAGGGATGATAGTAAAAACTTTAAGATCGCGAGGGTTAAGTGCGGTTATATGTTTAACAACCCGTTAAACAGTTTACTGAAACACTTAAAGGGAAAATTTCACACACATTAAAGCCAGGCAAACAATTTATTTATACACCTGCTCGGGGAATAAACGGCTGGCGTTTTTTTAGCATTTTATACGCCTATATTTTCAAATATTTTGTCGATTGTTTGACCGTGGCTTTGGATTTTATTTGGTAGAATTTGTACGCATTAAATGAATCTCTTAAGTTCTTAATCTATGACTGTCGACAATTTTGCAGTTCTTCTATACTAATATTATAAAAAGGTACAATTTGTTTGATTGTTTGTTTTTTTTTATGTGGGGGTAATCTCTGGAACTACTGAACCGATTGAAACAAATAGTTTTACTAATAAAAAGCTTCACTATCACTGAGTAACGTAGGCTTTAATTCATTTTGATAAAAACATTTTTTATTTCTATATTTGTAAATTTAGTCGGAAAAAATCTTAGGTTAGGCCTAGACTGGTGAATTATCATAGCAACCAATTGAATAAAATAACACATAAAACAGCTGTTTGCTCTAATATTTCCATTAACAGCTGATTTCAAATTTTGAAGCAACTATTTTTTGAATTTCTAACTTTTAGGTTAGGTTTTCATTAAAGTGAAGATCTGAGCCTTGCTGGTTCTTTTAACCTTTATTATAGGCCTAACTGCTGTTATAAAATATACGAAATAATTTGGGGTTATCATTAATCCTACACCTTTAATATAAAGAAAACATAACATGATTATGTGTATAGAAGGTTCCAACGGAGTTGGCGTGCGGAGCACGCAGGGGTTTCCCTTAGTTTAATATTCAGTGATTCAACATTCTATACTAACTGAAAACAATAAAGTATTATTACACTAAGTCGCCTATTCGCAGTCTCGAAATTAACCTGTTTTGATAAAGTTTTGGATAATCTACGTTTCGAAAACGCTCTAACTTAATTCATCAAAAAGTAATTTTGATTACAATAACTTAAAATAGGTGTTGTCTTATTTCTATGTGGCTTTGTTAGAAAATACAAGAAATTTGAGTACAAGTTTGAAATAAAAGAATTTTAAGTGTTCAAATCACGTGTTTATTTTACTTATAAGTAGGTACATAATTCAATGAAACTGCACATAGTAACTGTTACCTAAGCCCTAAGGCTTAAATTCTACATTTATAAATAAAAATTATATAGAAAATTTTTCGAAAATAATCGAATTCAAAAGGTTTTGCTAACTTTTTTCTAAATCTTTTGCTTAGGTACAGTACTAGTATTAGTCTCATTCAACTTTGTAAGGCCGATATTTATTATTTCTAAATCTTTGTAATAATTGTTGAGTCTACGCTATCGTTTTTTACTTTAATAGCTACTAATAAATAAACCACAATTACTCTAAACATATCCATTCCTACTAGTAGCTGTTTCAAAAAGTCACAAAATTTAATCAACCGTATTTTTAAAATGGCTGATTGTGAAACGTTATCATTTTAACGATAGAATGGCGCTTTCTGTCTAAACAAATGCATGTGGAAAGGGCGATTCATTTTTTTTTTTGATTTCTTAGTGCCGTCAACATAGAATCTAAACTAGTTATTTTGAACAACGACAGCAGCTGCCATCTGCCCTCCATTATACTCTAGCAAAAGTTTTAATTCAAGAACAGAAGATGTTATAGTGTCTAGAAAAAATCAAAACTTAGTCTGCAATTCAGTGTAAAAAATAAGTTCGTTTTTTTAAAATCACATAAGGGGAAGAAAAATTTAACACACAATAACAAAATATAATAAAATATTTTGAAATGTCAATTCGACAACATCGTAGCCTACACGTAGCGATAATGTCTGTAGATGTATTTTTGTCAAAGTTTGATTTAAAAATATTTTCTTGTCTTCAAACTTTAAAACGGACTAGGCAATACGCTCTTTACACACTACACGTTTTCTCCCGAATGATAAAAACTCGCACGGTTTTGAATCGTGGTCTGTTCACACTGTACGATTAACCATTCGTAAATATTATTTGCTCTTTGCAGACTCTGTTGAATTTCTGTTGAAAGTTTGCATCGTAATCAATTTTTTTTTTTATTGTCTTTGGAAAAAACAAAGAAGAAGTGAAAATACTGAAACAAAACGTAGATCCAAGCTACCCTCACTGGAGACAGATCCCGCACAACTCCAACCTTCTAGTATGAAAGGGTGCATTTGGTCACGTAGACCACTGAACAGAGAGGCGATACGTTAGCCGTGAAGCCGAGGGGCTCAGTAAATAAACAGCAAGGGCAGTTTTTTTCAGTCTACTGATGAATAGTTCGAGACCTTTCACATTATACGGTTTCAACACGGGCACGATTTTTAGTCGCTTTGCAGCCGTCCAAAGCCACTGGATCCATACGGATAACCTATCATCTCTGCTCAGTGGCCTACGTGACGAAATGCCTTTCATACCAGACGGTTTTAGTCGTGCGTGAGCTGTCTCAGTGAGGGTCGCTTGGTTCTGCGTTTTTTTTTTCAGTTCGTGTGTTTTTGTGGCTTTTTACGAAAAATATAAAAATTGAAGCTGGAGGCAAAACCTGTGCTATGGGACAAAACTTTTGATTTTTATAAGGATAATGTGTAGAAAATCCCAACTTCCTCACGTCTCTGGTTAATTTTATGAGTTTTGTCCGGATGTACGAAATACTGCCTAAACGGCCATATTATGCACATAGGCTAAATAGTTTATCTAATTAACTTTCAAAAGCCGTTATACATATACATTTACCAAAAATAATATTAACTTTTTATCAATTCCTTAATTTGCAAATTAGTGACCTCCTATTAAAATACTGGTTTCGAAAACTTAAACCAGAAATCCAGTTACTCGCTGGATGCAAAAGTATTGACAAAGTATAAGCTAATTAGAGGTTCGGTACTCCTCGTTGTAAGGCAAATAATTGATATCTACTTGGACAAGTATTTGAGCAATGTTAGGTCTGCGTGTGTTGACGAGACCGCATTAGAATAAAGCGGAAACGGACTGGTTGGTTGGGTTCCAGAACAGCTGTTCTAGCAACCGTAGCTTCGAACTTCCAATCCATTGTAAAGTTGCGTTCTAACCTTTATTATTGATCTCGTAGTTGTTGTGAATGTTTACTCGGATTCTAACACCACTGTATATTATGTTTGTGTGTGGATTGAATTGCAGTAGAGTTAGGCTAGTTAAATGTTGGTAATTTTGATTTATAATGTAAATACAAAATGTTAACATTTTATGTTTTGAATTTTTCACCTAATCAACAATTTGCATTCTTCCATCGTTTATTTAAAAGATTGGTCTACATTAATTAATGATTTCGAAAAGTAATATATGCTTTCAAATCTTTTTGTGTTTAAATATTGTAATTTTGAAACAGGCCTGGTGATGTAAAATACCCAGGTTTTTATGAATCAAGGTAAATAAAAAAAGTTCATAAATTGTAATTAAAAATCCCATCTCGAAGTTAAACCTTTTGAAATGCACACAAACTCATTTTTCAGAGTTTTTACAACACTAGAAAGTTATTAAAATTAACAGAAATTAGAATTGGGACTTAGCACTTAGGTTAAAAGATTAGGAAAAACAAAAATTGGTTTAACTTGAACAATTAAATGCTTCAGGAGTGTACATACGTAGTGAATTTCTCTTTATATCCTTATTTGACCATGAACATTATTAATTGGGTAAAAATAAATTGAACTTCAATTGAAAAAAGAAGGTAAAAGAAAGGACTATGTGAGATTGTTAAAGCTTATGTTAAAAGTATTTGAAAGTTTTTATTATAAATAAAAGCCAACTACAGTAACTAATTAGGTTCTAGTTTAATATTTTTTTTGTATTTTGCTATTTACAGTACACTGTAATGAAATGTTACCATACAATATTTCAGCATATATTAAACAATAAAAAGTCGTTTTCAACATTTTATCTTAGTGAAGAAAAAAAACATTAAAAATCATTGAAAGAATTAAGATAGACAATAGCACTGCAAACTGTTGTAAATACCCGGACGTACTTTTTAGTCTTAAAGAATAAATATTGTTGCTAATTACAATTTAATGCATAAAATGACTGTGTTTCAGTCCTTGTTTGCCCAACACTTCATCAAAACATCAAAAAATGTTGTATAAATCCCAAAAACTAAAAATATTCTCGTTTTGGGTATTTAAATGACCATTGGGTAAATACCCAATTAATACCACTCTGTATTTACCTGGCCGACATCACTAATAGAGGCTTATTGCCGTTTTGAATTTATTATTTTGATTAATAACATAATAATTTTAAAATTCAACTAGTTATTTATACATGGGGTTGCACAATCAATTATTGTTTTATAAGTTTATAAAAATAAGATGAAACAACTATTTTAAGTTTTCTAAAGTTTACATTTTAATATTTATATATAGGCTATACTAGTTGATCCGACAATGCTTTGCTACTGCTTGATTTAAATGTATAATTGATACTCAGATTAAATTAACGAACACAATTTAGTGAAGGCAATGAAAAATTAAGTTTGAAGTGACTTGTGGTTAAAATAATATTCTTACGATCAGGGCAGATGGTCGCGTGCAAATTAACATTTGTTTGTTTAATGTTAATGAAATTTATTGTATATGGGTAACTATCCCATTTTAATTTATTATTTAATTTGAAGAGTAGTTATCCCATTGCAATACTTTGACTGAAGTGCAGATGTTTATTTATATCACTTAAGAATAATTTTAGCTTTATAGATTGTTGGAAGTTAGCGCAATTTATTTTTATTGTATAGAGGTAGCAACCCCATTTTAATCTCTTTGATTGTAACGACCATATTTTCTAAACAATAATGGTATTAATATGTATACCGAGAAATTTTATATATTATATATAGATTAATATGAATATTAGATGGTTCTTAAACAGAACATTTCCGCAGCGCAATCTCGCAGAAATAATTTAATATTTGTAATTGAATCAGATGAATGTTTGATTTCAAATCATTAGCAAATCGAATCTTTCTGTGATGCGTGTTAGGAACTTTTTTATTTCTGGTAAACTTTGTAGGCCGAACTTTTAACAGCAATTAAGCGATGGTTCAAGTGACTTTTCAAACAGATTTCTCTTCGAAGTATTTTCTACGAAAAGTAAACATTTTCAATCCCTTCAAATGGTTATTCTGCAGATAGAGCGTAAGAATTTTGTCTGTTTGGATACCTTAATGGTTAACTTCACTCTCATAGAACAGTGATGGGATAAAATTACAATTTTTTTAAATATCAGTTTTCGACTTATTGCAAAATTAGCCTGAGGTTTAATAGATAGTGTTTAGCTTGCAATTCAATACTTAAATAATAGAAGTATTGCTCATTAGTTTAGGTGATCCAGAGCCATGCATGCGAACAGAAAAAACGTAATTTGCAACCGATTGCTTTACTGGAATTAAAGATATAACATCAACTCATATAAAAGCGAGTGTACGTCCATACATATTATTGTGTGTAACATATTATGATATACCAACTGATTTCATTCATCAGTATACTCAAACTTATCAGTATACTTCATCAATATTCATTAGTAAACCCAGGATAGATTATACTTTGAGGTTATGTTTACAACTTCAATCATTACAATTTCTTGCAAAGTGATTTTTTTTAATATGAGTTATAGAACTAATGTATTGTATAATACATTATAAGATTTGCTTTGAGGCTATAAACTGTATATCAACCTTTTATCATCAATATATTCTTTTATACAAATTTAAAGAAGAGATACCAATTCGTTTAATAACTTCGGAAACATTCGTATACATCTTTACATGTAACATAATAATAAACATATTCGATTATTAATTTCATCACTATATTATTATAATAACTTCTAAATCATTTGATCCATCAAAATGAAATAAAAAACCATTAAAAGATAACATTTTTATCTTTCTTTGAGTATATAATAACGTACTATATAAGTAGAAAGTATTATTAACAAATAGGCCTACAGTTTTATAATTGTACACATTTACCGAGTTTAAAATCCCCTTCAGCATAGTTAGGTAGGCCTAGATAAAGTCGTTGTTTTTAAATAGTTTTTTTTTAAATGATGTATTTCTGAAGTGTATCTAATTAATCTGTCTGTGATTTTTCACGGGGGCTTACTAGTATTAAATATTTCTATGCTTGTATATTGAAAGATGTATTAGTTCTGTTATTAAAAGACGAGTATAGAAATATATTTAGTATTAATATTATTTTATTGCAATAATTCAATAATGTTACATCTTACCTCTTGCACCTGCTTAGTCTGTAATTTAAACTATTTCCTTAAACCTACCAAAACAGAAACATAGATTGGAGTAGCGTATCCTAAATTGATTATTAAATATTTATTGTAAGTAGTTATAAGACTACAAAATATTGTTTTGTTCATGAATAATATTATTTTTAATTCATTAATATATTCGAGAAAGACAAAGGCAAATTATCAGATACTTAAAGATAAGTTACTTAAAAATAAGATAAGTTAGATAAAATTACAAATAATTTAGTATAACATTAAATGTGTTCAAGTTTAATTTTATAATTTAATTTCATATGGTTTTTTAATAATAGTTTTAAAAACGTTTAAAGTCAAACAAACTCTGAATAATTTTTGAGATAACGTCTCAGCCTACCTGGGGGTTTTAGAATTCTTACGTTTTAAAGAAAATTGATAACTTGTACCACTTTACATTTCTTTTCGTATAAAATATAAAGAATACTAGCTGACCCGTGCGAAAATTTCGCAAGTTAGGAGTACTTACCTGATTTAATACGTTCAGTTAATTACGTTTATTTATTTAAATTGGTTTATAAATAACAGTTTATAGCACTTGTATATGGAATGGCAATCAAACTAACAGTTTTCATGTTTGTTAAACAGATTGTTAATAGATGGCGCCTTTCATAAGGAACCATATGAAGTATAATTATAACAGTGTTTCTAATCAATTTTTGTAACGAAAACATAAATTTTAAGCTGTTTGTCTATTTTTCGTCAATAGCGTTGAACTTTAGCTTTAAAATGATGAAGAATTTTGATGAAGAATTAAGGGAGATATCGCTTAGCGACAAAAACGCCTTTGAGAAAGAATATATAACGATTACAATAAATAATTCTGTGAGAAAATTTTTACTAAATAAACTGTCCAATAAAATTAGACAAATAATTGCGTTTGCTTGAATATTATTGAGAGTTATTAATTTGGTTATTATGGAGACCTTTTAAAAAAAATAGAGCCACTAAATTTGCATAACGAAACTAAGCAAAACTACGGACTTAGTAATTTCTTGGATTATGTTCGAAAGCAATACATTAGTCCATTTCTGAACAAAACCTTGCTGTTTTAATTGCGTAGCTAAATTTGAATATTTGATTAGTTAAACTACGTACTTACAATGTCAATACTATTTAAAAATTACGTTGGGCGTTTGTCGCTACACAGGCAGTACTTGAAGTTTATATTAATTAATAGATATGCTACATGAGTTAAAGCTTGTTAAGGCCCACGCCGATATTTAAGTGGCAGTGTTTAAAATTAAGTCATGCTACTTGTTTTAACTAAAGGCTTGTTTGCAGATAGTGGCGTGTAAGATCGGTTTTAATTGATTTCTAGATTTCTTTGCCCACCTTTTTTATTGTTTACTTCGTGATAAACATTAATTGATTACATCATCTTCGATTTAAAAGTGGCCGACTTTTCTTTTACAGTGCTGCCTAATGTCCAGATGCGTAGAAATAAACACATACCATTGTTTGTACATTACACGTTTTCACCCTCACGATAAAAACTCGCACGGTTTTGGATCGTGTTCTGTTGTTCTTCACACTGTAAGATTTTAACGTTCAAAAATATTATTTGCTCTTTGCAGACTCTGTTGAAAGTATGGATCTTGAACAAATCATAGCATTATGTTTTTTTATCGTCGTCGGAAAAGACAAATTTTTTCACCGATTGCTTTGAATTTTGACACAACATTACATTGGAAGCCAAGCATGTTTTTATATACTTTTTGAAAAACAACGCCGTTGTTAGACGTAAAAACAACAAAAACTAAACTAAATATTTTACGGCAATGGGACCGCCGTACTAAATAATAAATAAATATGTTATTGTTGATACAGTAACCAGCTATTTGCTCTAATATTTCCATTAACATCGGATTACAAAAATGTAATAAATTATCTGTATTTCTAACATTTATAATAGGTTTTTGTTAAAGTGTAGACTTGCTGGTTCTTTTATACTTTATTATAGGCCTAACTGCTGTTATAAAATATAATAATAAATAATTTGATTTGGACATTTAACATTATTTACCATCTTAGTTTTGAGGTTATTATTAATCCTACACCTTTATTATTAAAAAAACACAACATAACTATGTGTATAAAAGGTTCCAATGGAGCTGGCGTGCGTAGCACGCAGGGGTCTTCCCTAGTTGTATAATATTTCTGGTAATATCTTCATTATGGAAAGTAGGCATTTTCAGAGCAATGCATTGTTGTGTACAATTTACAAATTTGTTCAAATTATATTATATTTATTTGCTAAATTTATTTTTTTAATACGTTGAAAATGTGGCCTATTACTGAAATATAAATATCCCTTTTATAAATTTTTAGAAATGTTTCTGTTTGTGATTTTTTTTACACTCATTTTAAATTATGTCTTCAGTATACATTTTCGGCATAGTTCTCAAATAGCTCACGTACAACAACCAAAAAACACTTTTTAATTTTGAAAAAAATACTATTTTTGAATTCCTTATCAATCCTGTGTTGATAGTGGGCGAAAACATTATTTTACACGACAGAACAGTAAATAAGAAGACAATACAACTTTAACGATAAGCAGAATGACACCTTTTCGTTACCACCGTAAACCTGTCACCATATCTGCGAGCGAATTGACCAACGGTGATAGTTTACGACACTACCTGTTGTTACCACTTCATAAATTATGATTTTCCTCGTTTAATTATTCTCCAGTCTTAGCGTGCGTTTAAGGTGGACAGTTGGCGTAGTTAATTAGGTGAACCACTGAGGACATACACGCACCATGTCAGATCTCCATCAAACAGGAAGTTTTTAATTCCCTGCCTTATAACAATCGAAGATTCTAATCTGTAGTTTAATACAACAGTTTTATTTATGACTTGTTGCTAGTCTTGTTAGCTCAAGCTCGGTCTCTGTAATTATTGTCTGTGTATTATCGTACGAACACATCGGGAACAAGCGTGGAAATGGGAGACTTGCCGATAGATGATAAATGTTTCGAAGGACATTTTATGTTGGTTTAATTAACGGACGGATATTGAGCTTATTATTAGGTTTTTTAGGAAAGAAAAATTGACACGACAGTATTTTTACAAGAGTATTATTAAAACAACGCTCAATTATAATTTACGGTTTACATTTCTGTAAAATAACCTATAAGATTATTAAGCCTTTTTTAGCAATTTTAATTTATGGTATAATATAATTTTTGACACCCCTCTAAAACGCATTGCTTGATACATTGATTTCAAATTGTTTTATTCAAAAGATATATTTTACAATGTTCATAAAGCCCCTTTAACCACCTTTATTATTATTTTTTAATTGATAATAAGTTAATAAAACTTTGTATTAATCTTGTGTTGCATAACAGGACACATTTTTTGACATAATCTGATCTTTATGATATTTGGGGGCTTGAGGGGTTAAACAATTTAAAATATAAAGGTACATGTAATAAACCATTAAAAAACTTATTAAAAGAGACACATAATGGCGCTAACTATATAGAGCTTAGTATCTTGCTTCGTTTCAAAGTAATGGACAATCAAAGTTCTGGAAAATGATATGGTTATCATAACATCAAATCAGGTTATTAATTTGTTAATATTAGGAATAAGTAGGTTGTATGTTATTTTCCAGAATTTTGATGTTCCGTTACTTTGAAACGAAGCAAGATATTAAGCTCTGGTTTGAGCCATTGTGTTTCTCTTTTAATATTCCTAAGCTTTTCAATGGTGTATTACATGACCTACCTTTAAATTTGAAATTGTTAACCCCCTTACTCCCCTAAGCCCCCAAAATCGTAGAGGGTCAGATATGTAAAAAAATGAGTCCTGTTATGCAACACAAAATACGTAAGTTTTGTTAACTTATTATCATAAAAAAAATAAAGGAGGTTATGAACACTCTGTATACTGTACCGGGGATCCTATTGTTTAGTTGGCAAACAGATCAACCTAGTGCTTAGGTTAACAAGTTTTTCCAGAAGAAATTATTGGGAATGAATAATTTCTGTTAAAGTTCTTTAGATGCTAAAACGCAAGATATTATTTGTTTGAATTATTAAGGGTACATTGACCAGATTAAAAACTGCAACACTCCTAATTTGAGACTATTCTGTCCGCCATCTTGAAGAAAGATATTTCCAAATTTCTTACTCTTAAAATTTTCTTTTACAAAGACTTGAAAATGGCGTAACCCATGTTTGCATTTAAAATGTCTGAGAATTGAACGCCCCCCAGTTTTTAACTCTTTGTCTACACCCGGTATAAGTATAACTAGGCCTATATCCGATTTGAACAAAGTAGGCCTAGTACATACAGTAGTATGTATTAGTATACATTTATCTAGTATCACATATTTACATTAAATTTGTAAACGTAGACTATAATTGTAATACTGTTTACGTTTCATATTAGTCCTATGGTTAAATAAAATTTTAAATACAATAAGTATCTGATTTGTATCGTGTAAGTTTTGAGTAATCTAGTAAAATTAGTAACAAGATATTAACAGATTCTACTAGTATAGGCCTACATTTCTCTTTTTATTCCTACCTACAGTAAAACTACAGTATACTGCGTTTTAATTCTGTTTAATTTAATTATCGCGTACACCAGCCGACTTTAATTTTAAGAAGATCAACTATACTGAACAATTCGATGAAGTTTTAATTCATTGCCTCTTAATTAACTTTTGTCTAGGTTCGTGATATTTTTGAAATAAGGATGGATGAGGTAGTAAATGTTAGTCCAGAGCAAGAGACCCGATAATTTACTGCTTATTTTACGACAAAACAGAGAAGTTAGAAGGCTGTGGTGGATATTATGACACGACAGTTTAGTGGCTCACTTAACTAATGCCCCTAATGGTGGTTCGCAACCCACACAATCAAATAGCTATTTATCTACTTCGGGTTCTTGTTTCCCTAATTTGTGAGTTTAATATAACATAACAATTACCCTGATTTGTGGTGCATATATGTGTGCGAATAAGTTGTCCAATTATGTATGTGTTTAAAATATATTTTAAGTCTGTACAAGCAGAAATAATGTGATTTTAAATCTTAATAAACAAAGTGCTTTGCTACTGAATTAGGGTTTACGATTTATTAAAACGATTGTTAGCTTCCTCCCTAGGTATATTTATTAAAACACATTATTGTTTATTTGTGAGTATTCCCAAGTAATTTTAAACGTAGCCTATTGATATTCTGGTAGTGCGTACTTATTTATAAACAAAGACATTGTTTCGATATTTTTCTGTTTAGTTTTATTTTGACACTATTACTTGCATTTTTAAAATTGGTTTATTTTAGGCCTACTTATTAAATTTTTCAACAGTAGACAATTTTGGACAACACAAGACTAAATAATTTAATGTATACATATAGAGTTCACGAACATCATTAAATGGGTAGAAGGACTCTTTAAACATATTTCAATTTTATAAGTAACTAGAGGGCTCCCCCCCCCCCTGCTCGCGTCGAAGCAAATGCAAACTGGTTATTTTATATAAATAGGCCCTACTATTAAATTCTAATATGTCTTATTTATTTTTAACTAGGATGTAACATTTCTTATTTTAGGGTTTCTTATTTTTTAATTATTAATTTATGATGGGTTTATTCTCTAGCTTTAAGGAAAGTGTAACAATCGACATTTTTCATAGGGGTTGTTACTACATTTTCATCCCTTATCAGCACGCGACAAAATGTCAATCTATGATACTTTTTCTATGTATGTTGTAAGAAACAAAGGAACAAATTTTCAGCTCACTAACTTTTAAGGAAAATATAACAATCCATTTTTATTGTTTTAGGGGTTGTTATCACATTTTCACCTCTTAGCAGCACGCGACAAAATGCAAATCTAGTTTACTTTTTCTATGTAAACTATATAAGAAATAAATGTACAAAATTTCAGCTCTCTAGTTTTAAGGAAAGTATAACAATTAATATTTATTGGTTGTTTCAACTCTTAAATCAAAATTAATTCTAGTCTATGTTACTCAGGGATACTGTAGCTTTGTATTAATAAAACTATGTTTTCAATCGGTTCAGTAGTTTCTAGAGATTACCCTCTACATACAAACAAACAAACAAATAAATTTTACCTCTTTATAATATTAGTAGGGTGAAGTGGGGCCGCGGGGTAAGTAAAGCCAGTGGCTACCACAGCCTTGGAAATAAATGTTTCAGTAAAAAGATGGCAAACATATGTTTTTTATGGTGTTTTATAACATATTTCACTTTGATAACCACTTTCAGTGAACAAACCATACGTTTCGCAACCGAATGGAAGTGCCATGGGCGGAGTTTGCATGACTCTCGCCGCTGATTGCAAAGACCTAGACTCAAAGTTGTAAGAGTTTCTGGTATAGATTCAGCCCGTATAAGCCATTTTGTTCAATAATGTACATTTAAAAAAATATGGCGCTGGCCTCACTTACCCCATCAGTTTTTGTCATGGGGGAAGTGGAGCCACAGAGCATGGAGTAAGTGCAGCCTATACCGAAACAGGTATTTGTTTTGGATTTTATCTACGACCATTGCAATAAACACCAATAACGCTATTACAAGTAACATCAGAAAGATGTACTTTACAAACCAAAAGCCAACCCGATTAGGTAATGATATCTTTACCTAACAGGAGTCACTTTACATAATAGGCTCTAGACCAATGAGAGCTCGTCATTTGACGGAAGTAGAGTTGTAATAAAAATAACGCTATTCGTACATCAGCTGATTGTACCCATACGTTCCGGATGTTAGTGTGTTATTGTAACTAACCTCAAACGTGAGTTGACGCATTCCGCAAACATGAGTGATAGTGATGAATTTTGTTTAACTCCAGAGGAAATTAATACAAAAGCAAATTCGGCTCTGAACAATTTGTTGCCAGAAAGTGTGTCATCTACTGTGAGTTATTTATTTATATCCCAAATTTCGATTAGCTCACTATATCTTTACTTCACCTTTTTTAGTATGGTTATGAGTAAAAGGAATGTTAATTTCACTCCTGTTAAAAGGGTATCAAATTGAAGAATTATTACACACTTCTTATTTTTTTACACCCTGTATATTTTTGGTCGTAGATAAAGTAGTGTACGCAACGATTGTATTCAGCCTTTAAGCCACTCGTGAGATATTTAGAACACTCGCTTCGCTCGTGTTCCAACTTACATCTCACTCGTGGCTTAAAGGCCTTCATAATACAATCGTTGCGTAAACTACTATTACAGCACGTATCTTACTTATATTAATGTTTTAATCCTTTTATTTTGCTTTCGAAATATCATTTTCCTCCTACAACCTACAGTAAAAAAACAACTATACAGACCTGTAAATAGTAAAATACAGTAAATTCATATTAATTACCAATCTTTTTTATTTTCAATTTATATAATTTTTTTTATTTCTTATTTTTAGTTCATTAACTCATGCATATGTTAAAACAACACAAGGAAAACAATGTAAAAATTAATAGTGTACATTGTTTACTAATAGTAAATATTCATGCTTAAACTGTCTAACACGACACATAAAACAAGCAAAACCATTGGTGAGTTCGCACAAGTAAGGCTGACATTATAATTATATCGTATGTAGCACGTTGTCCTAAAACAGATTTTCTTTGTTCCAGTCGAGCGTACCGCCTTCGAGTCCGCCACAGTCTGGTTCGCCAACTCCAGCGGCTGGATCACCGCCTCCGGGCAGATGCTGTGATACTGGAAGACCTCTGTTTACCGACCCTTTGACTGGACAGACCGTGTGTTCTTGCCAGTACGATCTCTTAAGCTACCAAAGACTGGCAGGAGCTTCTTCCTTGCCAGCCCTACCTTACGGCGCTCCGTACCCCGAGAGTATGGCTGCGTATTTCCCAGCTTTGGGCCCCGACCAACCGCCCTTCTATACCACTGCGGTAAGTTGTTAGTTACACTTAAAGTTGGGATAAGAAATAAAAAATGCCACTCTTTACGTCACAACTTGAATTTAGAAAAAGGAGGTATTTCAATCTTAATTCAAAATATTCATTGACAAATATTAAAATAGTGAAACCTACAAAAAATGATTGGTATAATTTGTTTGATAGGCCGTTCGTTTTGCCGTAAGTTCGAATCAAGCTGTTAGTCCTATGAACGCAAAACAAAGACATCAAGCAACAAAAACCAAATAAAAAATAATTATAAAATTGCACACCTACAATATAATCGTCCTTATTACCTTACAGATGTATTTTATTTTAACTTGAGGGACAAATACCAGAGAAAAAGTTGTAAAATTGTACACATTTTTTTGGTTCAATTTTAAGATCAAATAATTAGATTGAGTTCTTAAATAATTACCATAAAAAGATGTCAAACGTTTTGTAAAAGGATTACGCATTTTGCCTGTAGTTGTGGATATCTAAAATCGCTGCCCATTTACAGCGATCGGTTTTTTTTCAAGTTTGAGATTTGATTACAAAAACCCAAGTTCGGGCTCCAGTCAGGAGCATGGTTCAAGGACATTTGTACCACGACAAGACTTTGATTTATTAGGTATACATTAAATAAGCTAATTAAACAATATTAATTAATTAACTACTGGCGATAACATCATCATGTGCTTTCTCGAACTTCGATAGCCTGGTCTAATGTTGCCGAGCGATTTACGGGTCATTTTCATAGTGACAGGACTCAACATGTTTGGCGTCATGATTGATTTTGTTTTTGTTTTTTAATGATTTGAAATTCCTTTCTTATTTTAGTAACCGAGTTAGATTGGAATTCGTTAAATGGCGGTGTTTGAAAAAATAGCCATGACAATGGAGAAATATAAAGCTCTGTATTATTTGCCAAAACTAAATATAATTTGGTAGAATTAATTTTAAATTTTATATTTTCAAACTAATTTTATAATTAAACTAGGGGCTTCGCGTCCTAACCCCACCTCGGCCTACAGCTTCAGATGGCTGCTTCGCTTCGCTCGCAGTTGGAAAACTCGCTAAACGCTCTCGCGAATTTTTGGCTCGTTTGTACCTGGGTGACCGAGCATTGTTCAGTATTTTTAACATCTGGATTGTATCTATTAGAATACTTTCTAAGTGACTTGAAAGGTGGTATAAAAAGAAGTTCAGAGTTTAAATTTTATGCGCGTTTTTCTCTTATACTGGCGTTTGTTCCTGATAAAATTTCCCTGACACAACACTCATCTTGGTTTTTGACAATATCAGAAGGATAGACAAATTCTATGATACTTTTTCTATGTATCTTTTAAGAAGTACATGTATAAAATTTCAGCTCTCTAGCTTTAAGGAAAGTATAATAATTATTCCTATTTATTATTTTAGGGGTTGTTTCGACCAAGACCAATTCTAGCCTATGCTACTCAGGAATAGTGTATGTAGCTTTTTATTAGTAAAACTATTTGTTCAATCGGTTCAGTAGTTCCAGAGATTACTCCCTACATACAAACAAACAAACACACAAATTTAATCTCTTTATAATAATTACTAGGGGAAACCCCTGAATGCTCCGCACGCCAACCCCGTTGAACCTTCTATACACATAATCATGTTATGTTTTCTTTATAATAAAGGTGTAGGATTAATAATAACCCCAAAGCTAAGATGGTAAATAATGTTAAATGTTCAAATAAAATTATTTCGTATATTTTATAACAGCAGTTATAATAAAGGTTAAAAGAACCAGCAAGGCTCATTTCTACACTTTAATAAAAACCAAACTTAAAAGTTTGAAGTAGCCTATAAATAATTGCTTCAAAGTTTGAAATCAGCTGTTAATTGAAATATTGGAGCAAACAGCTGTTTTATCTGTTATTTTATTCTATTGTTTGCTATGGTAATAAATGTAAATACATGTGTCGGTTCATCAGTCTAGGCCTAACCTAAAATTATTTACGACTAAATTTACAAATACTAAAATAATTTTTTTTTTTATCGAAATGATTTATTATAGCCTATGTTACTAGTGTAGCTTTTTATTAGTAAAACTATTTTTTTCAATCGGTTCAGTAGTTCCAGAGATTACCCCCTACAAATAAACAAACAAATTTTACCTCTTTATAATATTAGTAAAGAAGACACATTTTGTGTGCAGTGTTTCTGAATAATAACGGTGCTGAAATACATAATTTCATAACAATCTAACAGTACAGTACGACAGTTTATAAATTCAAATCTTTTATAGATTTTAATTATTTACATAATCGTGACTATTCAATAAATTCAGTAGTATTCGAATAAATTGATCATAAAGTGTTTACAATGAGAAATTTCAAAATAAAGCCTCACGACGACAATATTAAATCTACTAGAAACTTTAGAATTGTCCTACTAAGGGATTGGAATCTTTGTATTATATACACAGTAGTAGTCTAATAGTGACGAGGATATACCAAAGCAGGTGTTTTCCCATTGTTTATTTCCGTTCAGGCTGCTCAAAGGTCGAGGACTTACAACAGTTTAAATAACCCACATATTAATTAGTTTGGACAGTAGGTTTTTGCATAACCTATTTTCTTAACGAATTAGTAAAATTACAGATATTAGTGTCATCAATGGTAAATTTAAAATTGTATAAGTAATGTGAAATACTTATACTAACCTAGGCTCAATGATAGGTAGGCCACAAGATGTAGTAAACAGAAAATTTTAAGTGGTTTTGTTATTAAAGTTATTGTATGTTTCGAAATTTCACGAAATACGAAACGTGTCTCTTGACGTTATATTTATTTAAAAACAGGCAATTATGTATGAATGAGTTTCTTTTCGAAAAATGGTTCAGAATTATGTCCTAGGGAAAGAAATTCCATTCCGATTAAATTGAGCAATTGTTGATCAATTTTAGTACTAACCGAGTGATTTCAGCTTCGAAAATGTCTAATTCTGAGAGTTTAAAATGTCGCGTTAGCTAGATTAAAAAGTTAAATAGTACGTAGAACTTAAAGGCGTGAAATTCCACTACTTTTATAACAAAACAAAGATATTGTATTAAACACTCGTTAGTTAAACACATCGAAAGTATTATTTTACAAACATTTCCAAACAAACAACAATACTAGTCGATGTAGGTCGTCTGAAGTTGTGATGTTTACATTTGTAATTTCTGATTTGCAAAGTGTTGAATATGTAAACGGCGTGTTAATTGAACATTCATGGACATAACAGGAGGTTACTCCATTGTTATACTTTCCTCATACAGATGTCATATGTCATTGTCAATGACATATTCTCGAGCCTAATTTATGACAATTCTAACATAGTCAAATAGGAATATGTATAAGGTGGGTTTTATATCACAACCAAATAACTCGCCGTACTAATCGAGTCTAATATATTCGGCCTGCGTGGTGTATTGGCATTGTCGTAGATTTAGTTCGGTTTAGGTTGCGTGTAAATGCTTGACATTTATTTATTTAGAATAATAATAATAACAATTTGTAGTACCAGCTTTTGTGTTTGGTAAAATAGAAAACACCTTTTTGACTTCCCAGAAAAAAATTAGAACCAAGCCTATCAATTCGTGCTGGTAATACTTTGTACATCATTTTATGTATAAAGTAGCCTAATTAATTGAAAATTGTACTCCCATTTAAAATTAATATAATTTTGTGAAACTTTATAGAAGAAACTAGGGGCTCTGCCCCTGGACGCTTCGCGTCCCAACCCCGCCTCGGCCTTCGGCCTGAGATGGCTGCTTCGCTTCGCTCGCAGTTGGAAAATTCGCTAAAGAATCTCGTTAATCTTTGGCTCGTTTGTACATAGGTGACCGAGCACAAATCAGCTGTTTTATTTAGCAGCTGACTCAAACTCATTAAACATTATCTCCATAAGATTAACATGGGAAATTTGAAGGATTGTTTGGCGGAGCTCCTTCTTGGGTTAATAGCGACTAAAGGGATGATTGGATCTTGAATCTGACGGAAAATCTCCTCTTTGAAATTTAATTTTCTACAACTTTTGTATTTAACATTTATTGCTATCTCTTACCGTTTTCTTACTAAATGCACTCAAAGTGGGAAAATGAAGAAATTGAAAAAATCTTTCCCGCCCAAAAGGTGCTTCCAAAATTAAAAAATGTTAAACTCTGGCAATTTTTTCAAGAGTTTCTCGTCGAGAGCTTTAATTCAAGTATGAGGTCGAGGGGGTTACGATTACGGGAAGTGCCTAATAATTAATGTCAGTGAATCAGTGTTACCGTCTAGCTTTATATAAGTAGATGATACTCTTCGTTGTTATACTAAACAACAAATTAACTTCCAGTTAGGTAAAAAGAATTGAGCTAACTTGTAGGACTAGGCGTTTACAAAAAGGAGAAAAACTGTGAGACTGTATTTGAAATGTCTTTGTAATGATTTCAAAATGATCTTCTGGAGTTTCCGTTAGGTCAATACCGTTTGCCCCGTGCCTGCCTTCTAAATATTAGGTCTTTATTCACTTGCTTATTAAAACCAAAAAAAGCAATAAGATATTAATAAATTTATATACATAAAATAGTGTCTTTTATTTTTCTATTTTTGTAAGATTTTTCTGGAAGGAAGTTTTTAAATAAACAGCCCTTTTGGAATTATGCCCAAATTTAGAATAAATCAATCCATGTAAAACATATAGTATAACTTAATTACAAGTGAAAAAACCTGGACCAAGATCGTAAATTAACCGCTTGTAATTTAATCAAATATACACTTGCTTAGGAAGCGTGTAAGCAGGTAAATTATTACAAAAAATTCAAAATGATAATAAATAACACCACTGAAGGCTGCATAAAGAATTAAGATTGTTTTCTATGTCGCATATACGAGGTATTCAGTCTATTGATTCAATAAATGCAGTAAAACCTTTAAAGGTTTCAAAGTTATGTTTCTGTCATTAAATAAAACAAACGCGCAGATATTCCCGACCAGTATAATAATTACTCTTAATACAATTCTTCGCCTTATTTAAAACAAATAACCTCGAGATAATTTTAATTGGTGAAGTTGTTTTCAAAACTAAATCATCGTACAAAATAGCGCCAACATAAAACAAATATTTTCAAACTATTTTTTCCGCCGTAACATTTTTATTCATCAGCCCGGAATTAATTGAAGCGCGCCCATAGAGCACATGTGGATGTAACGAACACAATGGGGCCCGGTACAAAAGCTACTCTGAATTGAGATATCTCCAGCCACTGACAGAACGGAAAATAAAAAATGATGCCTTGTACATTAATAATTAGTAGCACAATATGGTCTGGCCTAGGCTACTATGGGATCGACCCATTAATTACGGGGCTATTATGAAGGTGCCCGTACTGACTGACGGACGGTTCAAAAGACGCTTCTCGTCTCCTTTCACGCTCTTCTCTTCGCAGGATTATTTTTGCTGTGTGTATCGAAATGTGAAAAGGCTCGTTAGCGTTGTGAGAGGATGGGTTAAGCCGTACAAACACATATACAATGTTAGGCCACTTCCATTTATACATTGTCATCTTGCAGACAAATACTTTTCAAACATATTCAATGAATCCCCGTTTTTATAACCGAATGCTAAACAAATATAATGTTGGGTTTTCTGTATCTACTTTTTGAAAACCGTCCAAGAGTGGGATAAATTTAATTGAACTTCCGTAGATATTGAAAAACAGTTTTTCAGAATGATTACAATGTAATTTCTTGAATTAAAGAGATAGGACATTGTGTTTCGAAATATTCAATTGCATACAGCGACATTTTCTGTGAACCACCGTTTACATTATTTCATACATACAGTAGTAAATTATTGGTCGCTTGTACATTCGTATGCACATACATGTTTTTCTTTTTCGAGAATTTAGTACGTTTTTCTACTTTTTTACAAATAGAGTCGTTTTTTTGTAAATAGTATACATTAATTAAAATAGCGCATGATTTTACCTAATATTTCTTATTTAAGCGGAACCCTTAGTTTTGTCCGTTTTCCGGGACGGATAAAGTACATACCGCAATAAAATAACATAGTTACAGCGTGTTAATCTACATTCAGACAAATATGTAGGACTAATATTTTACTATACATTTCGTCGATGCTCTAATAATAAATATTTCATCATACTTGTGTGTTATACAAGATGTTAAAAAACCTTTCAGGACCTTGGGATATGATTCCTCATACAAAAAGGAAGAAAAAAGTTCAAATGAAGGTATGTCCTAAAACGTTTAGTTTTCCGTCTATCTGTCTGTATGAGTTTCCATTTTGATATTGCATATCAAGTTTATAATGTGTACCATTTTAAGGCCATTTTAAATTTCTAAATCTCAATATCTTAAAATCTGTAAATTTAACAGAAAATCTACAAGAGACAAAAAAGTTGCTAAATTTTACCCTCCTAATTAACAGTGCACAGGCCTACATTATTAAGATTCCATGACTATTAATTGAGTTTTTGAAATTTTATGGAAACGACTACATGCGAATTTGTGGTAATAACGACAAAATTTCATGTTTCTAGTTTGAAAAGTTGTTACTGTTAAGCTATTTTATAAATCATTCCTTAAAGTGTCAGTATTCATTAAGCAAAATTTTAGTCATTATTTGTATTTTTTTTAATAAACGTTCCTTAAAGTTTCAAATAAATGTAATAGTACGAATTGAAGTAGGAGTAAGAATTAAAATAGGCGAGGAACTAATGTAGTATGGTTACCTGCCATTATTAACTACACAAAAAACTATCAATGCACTTATTTTTAAACTTTAATGAACATTTATTTAAGTGCTGTTGATTAGGATGACGAATTAATAAAATAAGAAAATTATTTAATGATTTGTTATTTACTGTTACAACAATACTTTGTTGTAATTGTAAATCAGCTGGAAATTGAAATCAGCTGTTATGACTTGAGACCCAACTGTTAAACCAGTGGAATACGAGCTTGGTAAATTATTGTTGTGACTGTTAGTATTTGGAAATTTTTCATTGATTACTTACAACAAAGGTTGGCTTTAAAGTATAATACTCAAGCACTATAAATATGTTAGGAACAAAATTAAAAATACAAATAATGACTAAAACTTTGCTTAATGAATAATGGCAAAAGGACTTTAAGGAATGATTTATAAAATAACTCAACAGTAACAACTTTTCGAATTAGAAGCTTGAAATTATTACCACAAAATTCGCAAGCAGCCATGTCCATAAAATTGAAAAAAAAACTCAATTAATAGCCATGGAATCTTAATAATTTATGCACCGTTATTTAGGAGATACAATTTAGCAACTTTGTTGTTTATTGTAAATTCTTTGTAATGAAATTTATGGATTTTGAGTTTTACAAATTTAAAATGGCCGCCATTTTGAAATAGTACAAAGTATAAACTTGATAAATGTCTTATTAGATGTAATACATGTACGAAGTTTGAAGTTGATATCTTCAGAGGTTTCTTAGATATCGTTTTAGGACATACCTTCATATGAACGTTTTTCTTCCTTTTTGTATGAGGAATCATCCCAAAGTTCTGAAAGGTTTTTTTAACACCCTGTATATTTTGAAACCATTTTAATTAAGGATTTTATAATGTTTTAAAGAATATTGTAATTTTTAGTTTTCCTAAACATGTTGAAATGTTTAGATACCCCTGAAAATATTGTTACCTAAGGAAACCATTCCCCCTCTTCTATTTCCGGACGTACTAAATATTATAAATTTGTGAAAACAGAAGCGTAAGGTATAACAATACATAAACGTGGAGTTCAATAACACTTTAATTGGGAACAGTCACTAATATATAAGTTTATTTCGTTGTTATTGGTTACGTGTTTAGTTCAGCGCGTGCGCGTAGATGCGTTGTTCGTATAAACATAATTTTTATAAAACTTTCGGAATGTCTGTAAGCACAGATTGTTTTTCCCCCTCACATTAAACTTTTATTTTCGAGAAGTCGTAGGTCACGTAGGTTTTCACGTCCGGACTTTCTTTTCTCACACTCGATATTGTTTAAGAGTTTTTCTTCGCATAACTTAACACAAAGTCAAACAAATATGACACGGAGAAGTTTGAAGACAAACAAGTAAACAGGTACAAATAGATGTCCATCTGTCAGGGCAAACACTCGACTCGCTCATCTATTTCAAGACGTCACAGATTGACTTGGGTTTGACATCTGGTTTATTTGTCCTGACCTGAGACTTTTAGTTCTCACATTACAAAAACAGTCGGGCTTGAGAATCCAATAACCTTTGGGAGTGTTTTTCTCTTTTTTCCTCTTCCTCGTTTAAATCACTACATTTTTTTAGATTCAAGTTTTGGGCTAGTTGTTTCAAAGGAACTTTACTGCGGCCAAATTTGTAATACTAAGTATAAAAAGAATTATCAGTACTGTCAATATTTTTGTAACTATTATTTAATTTCAGTTTGGATCATCTTAAGATAGTGATATATTATTTATGTTATTACCAGTGCTTACAACAAACCACATTTTGGTAGAAAACTAATCACTGCTAAGTAAATAGCCATCTTTCTGTTTGAAGTAATTAAAAGATACGTATAAGTTATAATACGTATAAAACATACTTGGGACAGTTTTCAGTTTTAGACTCCAATGGACACATTTTAAAAAATAGGTGGGGGTGAAAGAAAATATTTAGTACTTTTTGAATTAGTAATAAAGTTTTCAATAAATCTTTCACAAAGTAAATTTAAAAAAATAAATGTTGACAGTGTATGTTTTGCCTGCTGTCCCATGTTAGGACCCCTTTAATTATACTTGGGACACTAACAATCTTTTTTTTTACTATTCTAAACACACACCTATAAAGGAATTAATTTTTACACATTTTCATAAATAAAAAACCCTTTATTAAAAAACTCAGTAATTAATTTATCACACAACCTAAATAGACAGTTAACATTTTAAACAATAAACTACAAAATGGAACTTTATAAACAAAAATGTATTGTCCTCTCGACTTTCTAAATGGTTCAACAACTCGTTTGATTCGATGAAGCTCGACATCGTCTTCCATATCTCAACATTTGGAAAAACAAAAACCTCTTGCGATAAGTGACAGTCCTTCTTACCAAACATAATAGGAAAAAGAAAAATGTATTAGCATTCTCTAGAACTTACTAAGAATGCCCTTTCCCCTTAATAGCCCAGTCGGTATAGGTTACAACTACCAGTAATTTGCAATACGGCTGAATTTTTTTTATAAGTACATTAAAGTATGTAGATTAACATAAAAAAAAGT